>PRKT01000003.1:1214808-1238837 GCA_003671525.1 Saccostrea glomerata | reverse complement strand
ACCACCACCACCAAAAAAAATGAAACAGCACAATTATTCTTGTAAATGACATCCTGTATCCTCTAAAGTTACTTGTGAGTGGTAAAATTGCTATTTGTTATTTTTCAGGCCTACCTTACAGAATTTCTTCAGTCACTTTCCCAGCAGACCTGTTTTAGTACATTCAGTGCACATCACAACGAATCAGAGAAACACGTTCTACGGACAATTAACATTAGTGTCTGACACAGATCCTCTCCTACTTGTTGAACATTTAAAATTTTAATCTTTTAATTTATCAATACCAATTATGATTAAATATTTAATTTTTTTTATTTAAACAATGGAAGTGTGAAATCTGAAACCATTGCATGTGTGAGTGAAAGTGTGGCTGTTTTATTTATAAAGCTTTAACAAGTTTGGTTTTACAAGAGAAGTTCTGATGTGAAATATTTTAAGTTGACGAGGAGAAATTATACCAATGATTTAGCACAATATATGAATTCTTATATTAAGAAAAAAGGTTAGTGATGGTATTAAGGAGTTTTGTCAAATGTGTTTTTAAAGAAATAAAAAGTATTCAATCTTTTAAATGAATGTACAATGATTTGTTAGTATGTTAACATCAGTTATGGCATGGTTTTAACTAGAACAATACTTTTTGTTGGCAGAAATGTCTAAAAATTAAGTGATGTGCAATACTCTTTTATAAATAAATCTGTTTAAGTTGTTTGAAAATGCCTTCTTTTAATTTTAAAATTTCTAAAAAAACTTAACCTTGGCCTAATTTCATATTTCACAATTGTATTTCCAGTGAGAATATCCTACTTTGGGTACCACGTATTAAATTTGCATTTAAGAAAAGTTTTATCTTTGCTTTGTTGCCATACTGGAAATACAATTGTGAAATATGAAATTAGGCCAAGGTTAAGTTTTTTCATGAATACAGAAATCTCCAAGGTCAAAAGGTCAAGGTAATTGGTATCCAATGAAAGTTCTTGATATAAAGAATACATATGTGAAGTGTGGAAGTCCTAACCCTTCAAAAGTTATGGCCAAGGTTAAAAATTTTAAAATGAAGGTCAAGGTCAAAGGGTAAAAATTCTTGATATCAAATGAAAGTCTTGTCATAAGTATTAAATATGAAAAGTATGAGAGCAATTAGCTGCAGAACTGTAGTTCTCAGAAAAATATATTTCGACAGACCAGAGAGCTACAGTGCTAAAGCTAAATTTCAAAATATTCCTTTTTTCTTTATCAGGTACTCTTGTAGTTGACATAGATCTGCATGAAGTGTGTTGGACCGAATTATCTTGTAAACCAAAATGGCAGAATAAATGAAATATAAGTCCTGGTATCTACTGTTCAAAAGATATGGCCAAAGTAAAGTTGGAGTTTTTGTGTTAAAGTGGGTCAAACTGTGAGGTCAAGGTCAATTTGGTGGTACCCAAAGAAAAGTCTTGTCAAAAGGAATAGTGACGAATACATGTGAAATATGAAAGTCACAACTCAACTTATTCAAATATTATGGGCATGGCTAAAGTTTTTGCAGACAAATGGACCAACAGACTGACGGGCACAACAAGAGGCCCATGGGCCACATCGCTCACCTGAGAAGCTTTGACCATTCTGTTCTTTACTAGATTTCCCCCTTGTAATACATATTGTGACCCCACCCTACCCCACTGATCATAATTTAGACAATTTGAAATCTACACTACCCCAGGATGCTTCCACATAAGTTTCAGCTTTTCTGGCCCAGTGGTTCTTGAGAAGAAGATTTTCAAAGATTTTTCCCATATATTTCTATGTAAAACTTTGATTCCCCATTGTGGCCCCGCCCTTCCCCTGGGGGTCATGATTTGAACAATTTAGAATCTACACTACCCCAGGATGCTTCCACATAAGCTACAGCTTTTCTGGCCCAGTGGTTATTAAGAAGAAGATTTTTCCTATTTATTTCTATGTAAAACTTGGATTCCCCATTTTGGCCCCGCCCTACCCCCGGGTGTCATGATTTGTACAATTTAGAATCTACACTACCCCAGGATGCCTCCACATAAGTTTCAGCTTTTCTGGCCCAGTGGTTCTTGAGAAGATTTTTAAAGTTTTTTCCTATATATTTCTATGTAAAACTTGGATTCCACATTGTGGCCCCGCCCTATCCCCGGGTGTCATGATTTGTACAATTTAGAATCTACACTACCCCAGGATGCTTCCACATAAGTTTCAGCTTTTCTGGCCCAGTGGTTCTTGAGAAGATTTTTAAAGTTTTTTCCTATAAATTTTTATGTAAAACTTGGATTCCCCATTGTGGCCCCGCCCTACCCCCGGGGGTCCTGATTTGTACAATTTAGAATCTACACTACCCCAGGATGCTTCCACATAAGTTTCAGCTTTTCTGGCCCAGTGGTTCTTGAGAAGAAGGTTTTTAAAGTTTTTTCCTATAAATTTCTATGTAAAACTTGGATTCCCTATTGTGGCCCCGCCAAATCTCTGGGGGTCATAATTTGAACAAATTAGAATCTACACTACCCTAGGATGCTTCCACATAAGTTTCAGCCTTTCTGGCCCAGTGGTTCTTGAGAAGAAGATTTTTTAATAAACCCACCCTATTTTTGTCTTTTCTTGTTAAGGGATTTGGCCCTTCATTTTAACAATTTAAATTCCCCTTCACCCAAGGATGCTTTGTACCAAGTTTGCTCAAAATTGGCCCAGTGGTTCTTGAGAAGAAGTCGAAAATGTGAAAAGTTTACGGACGGACAGACGGACGGACAGACGGACGGACGACGGACACAATGTGATCAGAAAAGCTCACCTGAGCCTTCGGCTCAGGTGAGCTAAAAACTATATATCCCCCAATATTTGATAAGGGGGCATAAAAAATTATCAATTAAGGAATGAATTTTTAGCTCACCTCAACGAAGTTGGGGGAGCTTATGTCATACCCTGGGCATTGGCGTCCCTTGTTAAGGTTAAGTTTTTGGGAGCAGTTTTCTTTTTAAGTACTTTTATGTCCTATATTGATTAGACATGCATGGAAGATGTTTTTAGTGTGTTTCATTGTACCAGTCAAAGTTTCAGATGCTGCAATTTTAGCAAAGGTGACCAGGTTAATGTTTTTGGAGCAGGTTAACATTTTTGGTGTAGTTGGTGTAGGTCTCATTTCCAAGTAACTATAAGCCCTATGTCGACCAAACTTACATTGATGGTACATCATAGGATTCACACGACCAAGCTTGCTTTGGATGCTGAATCTAACCTACATTATCCTCATGAGTGAACAGGTTCATGTTTTCGGTGCAGGTCTCATTTCCAAGTAACTTTGAGCACTATAGTGACCAAACTTGCATGGATGATACATCCAAGGATGCATACTATCAGACTTGCTTCTGATGCTGAATCTGACCTACATTTTCCAATTAAGTGAACAGGTTAAAGTTTTTGGTGCAAATTTCATTTCAAAGATACTATGAGCCCTATAATGACCAAACTTGCATGGATGATACATCTTAGGATGCATACTACCAGACTTGTTTCGGATGCTGAATCTGACCTTCATTTTCCAGTTGAGTGAACAGGTTAAAGTTTTTAGTGCAGGTTTCATTTCCAATGTACTATGGGACATATAATGACTAAACTTGCATGGATGATACATCTTAGGATGCATACTACCAGACCTGTTTCTGATGCTGAATCTGACCTACATTTTCTGGACGAGTGATCAGGTTAAAGTTTTTGGTGCAGGATTCGTTTCCAAGTAACTTTGAGCCCTATAATGACCAAACTTGCATGGATGGTACATTTAAGGGTGCATTCTACTAGGCTGGCTTCGGTAGCTGAATCTGACCTACATTTTCTAGTGAAAAGGTTAGTTTTTTTATACAGGTTTCATTTCCAAGTAACTTTGAGCTCTATGTTGAGCAAACTTGCATGGATGATACATCTTAGGATGCACACAAATGGACTTGCTTCAGATGCTGAATTCGACATACATTTTCCAGATAATGGACCTCGTAAAGTTATGAGTACAGGTCTATTACCAAGAAACTATAAGGCTTATATAAACCAAACTTGCATAAATGATGCATGAAAACTCTCAAACTTGCTTCAGATGCTGGATTAATTACGTTTTCATGATGAACTAGTTTGAAGTTTTTATATAGGTCTATTCCAAAGTATCAAATCAAAATTGCATAAATTTTGCATTTTTGGATGTACACTTTTTGTTGGTTATTGTGTGACTTTGCCTTACTTAAAGACAACATTCGTTGAGGTGAGCTCTGTAATATCTGATTACCTATGTTTATTAGCTTCCTGAACTCCTTAAAGGAAGTTGGGGAACTTGTGTAATACTGTCAATATCTCAAAGTTTTTGAAGTAGACTTCTTTTTAAAGACTTAGAGCTATGCCCTAATCAAATATGAAGAGCTGTTTTAGAATTAAATCACAGAGAGAAAGGAGACTGGAGACCTGTTTGAGACTACAGAGAGATCAACTTGAGGAGAAAGGAGACAATTGTGAGATCACAGAGAGATCATAGTGTGGAGAATAGAGATCTATGTGAGATAACTGAGATATCAGGACGAGAAGATTGGAGACCCAAGCGAGATTACTGGAAGATCATGGCAAGGAGACTTAAGACCTGTCAGTGTGTGAGGTCACTGAGAGATCGGGATGAAGAGAAGAGACCTGTGTGAGAGATCAGGAGGAGACTGGAGAGTTGTATTAGATGGGTGATCAGCGCAATGAGACTGGGAACTTGTGTGATATCATAGGGAGACCAGGGCAATGTTTTAACGACCTTGAAAGATTGAGAGATCTAGATAATATTGCATCGCTCAGCAACCTCTCACGCCACCTTAATGTAAAAGTTTTTTAATACTTGGTTTGTTTTTCAACGTCACTCTCGATCGAGAATTTTCTCCTAATATCGAGTCCACCACTTAGAGATCTTTACTCTGCACTCGTTTTCATAGCCATTGGACAGTACTGGCTATTTTCTCCTTTTTAAGACGGAATCTCGGTTTATACAGTCTCAAGCGGTCTCCATGTCCTGCAATTGGATTCGAACCTGCGACGTGTAGGGGGTATAAGGGGAAAGTACTTTCTAGTTTCTATAAAAGAGAAATCTAAATATGGCGTGGTTGATGGGTCTCCATTTGTTTCATCGTAATTGATGAAAGAAACGTGGCTGTGACAAAACTGATTAATGAAATGATTCATTTTAAAATGTATTCATCACAAAGCCTTTGATTTGCGGATTAATAAATAGATAATTATGTTGAGTTGTTATAAAGTTATTGAGTCGTGTGAGGTGAAAAAAAATCGATAATTGACAGGTGTGACGAAGAAAATCGCTTTTACGGCTACAGCATCAGTCTACAAGATGTTGCAGAGGATGTTGCCTCTGGCCATAAGCAGATTGTTCGTGGTTAAGAATTCGTTGAATCAGCCACAGTTTGTTTCTACGTAATGATATCGATTTGAAATAAAATTTGGAATATAAAACAAAGCTCATTCAAACCAATGAATATTCAGGTAAAACCAAATCAAGTTTTCGTTATAAATATTTCAACAGTCACCGAAAATAATGCTTTATTTTGCTTGAAATCTTCTAGTAAATGTCTTTTCAATTTGGCAACCTTAGAGCCCAGCTTACTTCGAACCATGGAGTTTGGCGTCAAGTCGCGTATAGTGAGTATCACTTATTCTACTTAGAGCATTCTGTGTCTCAGGACAATCCCTCTCTAAAAACCGGGTCCGTAGGACAATAACATTTCAAGGATAGAACGTTCTATCTACACTTATTCCACTGTGGAATCTTGAGACCGGTCCTTGGATGAGATTGTATAAACGGAATTTCCTTGTTGCAGTATACATGAAAAAGATATCTATGGCACGCCAAATTCACAAAAATGAGCAAATCATATTTTTACATTCGATAAACTAGGTTTATCGGTTGTAAACTATAGTTTACGGACTGTAAACTATAGTTAACAACGTTAATCTATATTTTACATCTGTAAACTATAGTTAACGCGATAATCTATGTTTCACAACCGTAAACTATACTTATAACACCGAAAACTATCATTTGCGATTGCAAAACATAGATCATCTGATAAATACAGTTTCACGATTTGTAAACTATAGTTTACAGTCGATAAACCTAGTTTATCAAATGTGAAACTAGGTTTATCTCATTTTTGTGAATTTGGCTCGCCAAAGATATCCCAGTTTTTAAAGGTCACGTGACGAGTATATAGGTCAAAATTTGCATCCGTCCACTTATATTGCTAGCAGTCCATGGCCATGCAATAGGAGAAAAAATACAGCAATCAAACAAAATACAATTTTATTAGGAAGCATTAAGTATAATATGGACTATTTTTGTATAATTAAGTTACTTTTTTAAAAGATTGGGAAAAATCAATGTGATAGGTTTATAATCGAGTTTATTGGATTTCTTAATGACGAATGACAAGATTAATGTGGGATGATATCACGCGTCAGAAATTTGTCCTTCTATCATGCTGTAAATTTTGAATTGACTACCTCCCCCTAGTAAATTCAAAATTTACAACATGATACTTCTTACAGCTTATTATGCGCTTCTTGATATGTTATGGGTATCTGTTTGATTTGATCAGGAATTCAACCACAAACTGGAAGAATTTAATCAATTTGTACAAAGTGTGAAATTATAAACTATAGTTATAATTTATTAAATTAGGGTATCACATTAACTTGAAAAAAATGTTGCGACTTCGTTGTTAAATTGTATTTAGCCCTATTAAGTCAGGTTAATCTTTCCATTGAATGAAATATTATATACCCAATATATACCGATTCATATTGAAAAAGAAAAATATGTGTCTATATTAATTTTTCAATCTTATAGTTAAGCTATCGAAAATGGGATCGGATATTTTAAGAAACTTAAATCGGATCCATTATTAGAAAGGAAATTGGAGATGAAATCTATAATTAGAAACTGTATCTTGATTTATATTATAATGAAGGAGATAAGTGATAAAATAAATTGGGTTATTGTAATATCGGAATACATACATTATTGCATTAAGTGGAAATCGATAATTCACCTACAGGCATGAATCTAAAGGTCACACAACCAACTGAAGAACTGACTTTCCATGCAGATCAAACTCCACAGTCTTTGCTTAAAAAAACAAACAAGATGTTAAACACTGATGTCCCTGTATGACAAAATAGCGAAGGTTAAACTTTCTCAAAAAGCAAATAAAATACTAGTATGTTGTATCCAAAGGCCTTCAGAAATACAGTTATGAAATATGAAAGCCCTAGCACCACCTGTTCAAAAGTTATGGCCAAAATTAAAGTTTTGTTTAAAGTAGGTCAAACTTAGGTCAAGGTCAAGAGTAAAAGTTGTTGGTTTCCAAAGAAAGGTCTTGTCACAAGGATTACATATCTGAACTATGAAAGCAATACCTTTAGCCGTTAAAAAGTTAATGCCAAAGTAAAGGTTTTTAAAAGTAGGGCAAACTTCTTAGGACCAGGTCAAAGGGTCAAAGTTGTTGTTATTCTCGGAAAGAAAGGTCTTGTCACATGGATTACATATGTGAAGTAAGAAAATCCTAGCTATCACCCCTAAAACGTTATGGCCAAGGTTTAAGTTTTTAAAAAGCAGATCAATCTACCAAAGTCACAGGGTCAAAGTTTTTGAATTGTAATGGAAGGTCTTGTCAAACAGAATAAACATGAGAAGTATGAAAATTCTAGCACCAACCGTGTAAAAGTTATTGCCAAAGTAAAAGTGTGGAATTTTTTGTACGAGTAAAAGTAGGTCAAACTCATAAAAGTAGGTCAAAATCCAAGGTCAAAGCGTCATATTTGGTGTACCCAAAGAAAGGTGTTTCACAAGGAATGCACTTATGAAATATGAAGCTCAGAGGTTATGGGCATTGAAGATAAACGTTTTTGCGGACAAACAGACAGCTAGACGGATGGACAGGGCAAAAGCTATATACCCCCGAAACTTCGTTTACGGAGGCATAAAAAGTGGTGTTACATGTATACTCTGAGTATATCTATGTTACATTTATATGGGATATGATCATGAAGTGTCTAATTCACAATTAATTTTATTCCGTTGGCATCGGCTTAAGCCTCCTAGTTAAAGCTCCATTCCTATGTGCAGTGTAACAAGCAATGCCTGAAATAAACTTATATGCATGATGTATATATATGGGTATGAATACTGCCACACTTGCTTCTAATGCTTGTTTTGACCTATATTTTCAATATGAGTGATCAGGTTAAAGTTTTTGGAGCAGGTTCATTCCCAAGTAATTATAAGCTCTACCTAGACCAAATTTACATGGCTGATGCACCTAGGGATGGACACTGACAGACTTGCTTTCGATGCTGATATGACTTTCACTCTCCAGATGATTGACCAGGGTATAGTGTAGCAATTAATATAACATTATGGTCTATAATGACTGATCTTGCATATGGGGCGATAAGATACGATAAGATAATATTTATTTAAAGTAGGATAAATCAACAAAGAACATTAGCTATGAAGAGCTATTTTCCGACTACATAATTGTATTTACATAAAATACAACTATCATATACATATTATAAACAAGAAACAGCTTTTAAAAATTACATCACACTATTAAAATATCACTAACTATAACTCCGTGGTGCTTTACAATGGCATAGTATTCACCACTTTAAGACCAACAAACTGAAAATAAATTAGACCCTGTTTATTAGTTTCTAAAAATAAAATTATAGCGACAAGCACAATAACAACAATTTCCATACCAACAACTTATATTAGATTGAACTGGTTAAAATTTGTAATATTTCTTAAAGATTCTGGTAAAGAATTTAAAAGTTTTGCGGACTCATATCTAAAAGACTTTAATCCATATGTTGTTGATCTTGTTTTTTGGTAAAATTTGGTGTCAGCTAATGTGACAGTTAATGTTTTTAACACCTCCTGCTTAATATTTTTCAAGTAAACAAATACCTTATTTTTTACGATTTTTTATACTACATGGAATCGAATTATAGAGTGAAAACAATTACCGGTATGATTGATTGCATTGCTGCGGAAAACCGGACGGGATTTCTTGGCATGAAATATCATTCCTCTGTCAGTTTGTAAGTCTGTCCGTCCGTCACAAACACTTTAACCTTGGCTATATGTTTTGAATGAGAAGAGATGGGACTTTTATACATGTATTACATACTTATGTATATTACCTATATTACCTGTGACAAGATCTTTCTAAATACACTTAGATTTGTTGCCCACTAAAACATGTCCTTAAGGTTTGGCCTACTTAAGAAAATTTAAGGCCTAGAATTGGTATACGTTTTTTTCCTATTAAATCTGTGTATTATATGTGACAAGACTTTTCTAAATAAATACACTATGACTTTAGATCTTGTGACCTTGTCCTTGAAGTTGATCCAATTTTCAAAAGTGCTAATTTCTCCTCATAACTTTTGATTGAAAAGAGATAGGCCTTTCATATTTGACATGTGCATTTCCTGTGACAAAATATTTTTGAGCATGCAATGAATTCTGACCCCTTGACCTTGACCTTTACGATTGACCTAATTTTAAAAAAATCAACTTCGGTGATAACTTCTGAAAGACATGAAGGGTTCATATTTGACACAATATGCCATAAAAATTACATTTCACCAACAAAGATACAGAAAGTTTGGGGCCACAATTCTTTGAATTTGCTTGTTAATCTCTGATTACCTATATTTATGATTAAGCAATTAATTTTTGAAGGTATAAATAATTAGTTGTCTTGTTTTCTCCCCATTATTACATTTTATTAATAGTATATTGTTTAATGCCCATCTAACTCTACATTCTTAAAAAAGTGTTGATTCTAAGTCTTAGAAGATTATTTCAAGAAATTCATACAGCTTTATTCTTTGTGACATCAGGATAGAATACCCGGTAGTTTCGATAGTGAAAATATGACATTTTGGTAGTGCATAAACTGCGTATCTAAAGTAAAATTGATACCGCATGTTAGGCCTGCACATACCATTGGCATCATGACAAAGCGTTCCCAATAGAACGTGACACAAAGAGAAAATGATATCTGTATATACCGGGGGTGGGGTCATCGAATGTGATACAGGGAAACAAGCTGTATAATAACTACAGATGGAGTAATCTAGCTGATAAACAGATGACAAAGCTATAGTTACATGTTAACATGGCGGTTATGGTCATATTTTGTTGGAACTGATGGGAGAGCAAATGGTCAGAGCGACAGAAAAGAGCGTGAGAAAAGCGCGTGCTTTTGTCCTTGCACGTGCATTGTTATTGTACTTTGTTCAGACAATGATGTGAACTGTGGGTGAACTTTGCCAGGCTAGTTTTCTGAGCACTTTATATATTGGACTGATTAAGTTATAGAGGAATGAATTCATCAACAGTGACCTTTAGCATTGTCGTAATTACTCAGTTAAGTCCAGCTTCTGTCGTATCACACAGGAAGAAAAATCAAAGTACTGAAAGTACTGATGGGAGTTGATTATTAAATCAATTCGATGTATGATTGATTGATTTATATTGTTTAACGTCCCTCTCGAGAATTTTTGACTCATATGAAGATGCCATCACTTGCCGGTGGAGAACTGCAATTTTTTTTACTTATACTCGGCACCCAATGACCAGAGAGAGAGGTCTTTTTTCGAGCCAGCACCTACTGCGACCAGGGACCTTCGTTTACACGGTCTCATCTAAAGGACCGGTCTCCAAGTCTTTCGGTGCATGGGATTCGAACCTGAATTCGATGTGTGTAACCTTGCCCACTTTCCAAATTATACTTATATTAATGCTTCTTGATTGAGGCATGTGTTCAAGAAGCAAATGCATAAGTGGATTTCGTGATCTTACAGAGTCAAAGCGGTATGGTTTGTTCTACTGTAAATCACTTTTTATTAGAAATTTATTTCCGCGTAACTAAGCAAGACAGCGTAATTTCTCTCTCGCACATATACAAGTGCTTTTGACAGTTTTAAAGATATAACCACAATTCGTAAAGAAATATTTTGTCATGCTAATAAATAGTTACATGTAATGACTATCTCGCGAAAATAAGATGTCTCGAAAATTAAGTGATCTACAGTAATTTGAAAATAGCTTGAACGATATGCGAAATCTTGTTAGATTGATTGTTTTCCTCACAGACTTCGTCCTTATCTTAGATGAAGGTATGGAACTTGTACTTTCAGTATCTAAGATAAAAAAGTTGTTTTAGGATGAAAATGACACTCAAGACAAATTTGAGAGAAAATGAATAACGCACTCAGTGGGGAAAATGCAATTATCTTAATTTAGGTATGGGGAAATACTAATATGGATAAATATTGACATAACTTGATAAAAATATCATCAAACGATTACGACATCACAATTAATTCATGAATAAGGAGGACAGCGTTTTTCGATATAATGAAATTTAATTAAAGTAAAATAACAAATACAATCTAAATTGGTGATGAGAAAATCAACGGAACTTTACTTTGAAGGTATTTCACAAATATAGATTTTGGTTCACAATATTCATCTTGTAAAATAGGAAAAGACTATTCAAGCCCATATCAACAATTTATCATCGCTAGTATTATGTATAAGTGTAGGGTTAATCTATCAGATTCAGAAATTACATTTCCTACAGCAAAATTAGTAACAAATTTATACACACCAGGTATTGAGTTTAAAAAAAAATCAATTGACTTTTTTTTCACAGATTGAGCAGGAGTAAATTCTGAAAATAAAGTTTAATAGCTAGGTTGCTTTTAATAAATTTTTATCATATATGCGAATATATATTTTTTGTAAATGGCTAAAACCCCAAAATTTCATGTACATACAATAAAATAAGTTCAATGATGTTCAAAAATCTGAATATAAGTATAGTTCATGTAGTTTGTGATGTAACAGATTGGTGTATGTATTTCATACTTAATAGAAATCGTTCGATTATGACATATTTATTATGCCTTTTTGCCTGGTATAATTCATTTTCAAAATGAACATTTTATATTTTTGAGACTGATTTCCGTGAAATCTAATTAAAATTGCAACGAGATATTTTTAAACCACAAAGCATAATTTACTAGTACGTGTGTATTTGGACTTTTTTCCCAAAATGTATATGCACTAGTATTACACAGATCTGTATTAGAGGGAAATTGGATACCCCAACATCCATCCACGTCCTTAAAATACTCAATGTGCCAAAAATTTGCAATAATCTATTTCCACTCTTTATCTTGCTTAGTCAAACCAGGGACCTATATACTTAGTATATAGGTCCCTGGTCAAACAGTCATCACGCAAATTGACTATCATTATACTTTATATATAACTGTACAAATTTCCAAAAACAAAAGAAATTAACAAGCTTCATAAATCATCCTGTGTATACTTTCATTAACTATCATTCCGGACACAAAAGTAAAAGGCGAGAAGTAATATTAATCCATGCAGTAGGTCACTTCTGCAGCAGTGGGGAGATCTTATCTAAATTAAGCTTTACACATATTAGAGATTCGCAAGCACACAATGCCCGCTGAGTTATCAATCAGCCTGAGTCAGGTGCACACATACACATGTATCGTAAACAAAACAGCTAGCCTAGACATGAAGTTTTGTTCTCTGTTTTCCAAATTGACTTTAAATTTATAGCACATCTGATTACTAAGCCCATTGTTTTATTGTCTAAATATACTGTATCAAATTTTTTTCTGTTTTTAACCACCAGAATACCATCATGTTTTCTCATCACATTGCAGACGCTTTGTTAGTAGGGAATTTCCTGTCTTAAAATTAGAAAACATGCACAATGTATGAATACATATCAGAATCGGTATGATTATTTAGGTGACAGATGCCTAAGAGGAAATTAAAATGACAGACTAAAGTTGAATACAAAGTGATTGTGGACTATATTGTCAAGAATTATAATTTCTTTATAGTAAGTATAATGGGGAACTATTTTCTTATTCGCAATGCTCATTTTCCTTGGCAGCTGTTTGTCAGTTGCACTTCCTGTCTGGACCACTGACATAGAGTCGTTGATATAATCAACTCCCAAAAATTAGTGCTCTGCGTACAACAGAAAAAATCCAACACAGTTTTTAGTAATATAAAAACTTTGGTCCCATAATGTAGCCCTATATATATATACCCTATGCCAAGGGTGATGATTTAGGAAAAACATATGAAACCATCGCACCAACCGTTTAAGACTAAGCTTGCATACACACAGACAGACCAAAAACTTTATTCTCCCTGAACTTCCATATTGGGGCAAAGGAATGAAAACTTCGGATATAGTTTCTATATTTTTCTATGGTTACCGAGGTATTTATTCTGGAACTTGACCTTTGACTTAATTTTTGAAAAAAGTTGACAGTATCGATATATATACTAGTATTTCTTGATGTTCAAGATGTAGTTTAATGCTATTTAGCATGTTCACTGTTTGTCATAAAACATTTTTAAAAATACCAGTGTTACGGTCTTGACCTTTGACCTACTTCGCAAAATTTACTAAAGAAGATAAAATTTAACTTACGTCTTTTGAATTTAAAAGATAGGACTTTGTAAATAGTGTATGAGCTTTGCCACTGTATGAAAAAGAGTAACATCACAAAAGTTAAAAATTAAGTGCTCTGAAAATACATCGGGATCGGTTTTCCAATATGGATGTGAGTAGACTGACATTTTCTGTAAAGACAGACTGTTCTCTTTTTCGATGGATTGTTTGAAATCACGTTTTGATATATTTATAATTATTCATAATTATAATTAAAACTCTATGAATATTCATTTTACCTTCGAGGGGTTGGGGTTCTTTAATCTATCATAGTCTTACTATCCTTGGATTTTTTTTTTCACGAATTAAATGCTTCAGTTTTTAATTAAGCTAAAAACAAGCAACCAATATGCGTTCCTTGGAACTCTCTAGTTTTTATTTTAAAATAAGTCCCTTGTCAACAAACCTGACCTTCGGACTTGAGATTTTTGATAACCGGTTGCTGATACTACAGGCGTGTCCATCCCTCTTCATGCTTTGTCAGTTTTCCAGAAATCAAGCATAACATCGATGTTTACTGAGGCTAATAGCTACATGTTCTTTGTTTCCATTAACACTCATCCGCCAAAAGAATGCTTTTTATCTGAATTGATTTTTTTGTTGTTGTCTTGCGTTCAAAGATCAAAAGCAAAAAATCACATGACGAGGTGATGAAATCTGCTTGACTCATTTATTGATTGCGGGATAATTGAACATCCATTAACAAAATATACTCGTAATATTATGAAAATGAGACTCTATAGAAAACATGGAGAAACCTGTTAAGATATATTTTGATTTTAAGTGCGCGCAGAGCTCTACATGTACTCACGTTTTCTACTTATGGCGCATTGGTGTAATTGTCTAATGGTTTTGAAACGAAGGATGTTAATTTAAGTAGTAAACAGCGCAATATGACACGATGACTCTTCGGAACATTTTTTTTTCTCTGAAATTCTATCACTCATGAATATTTTTGATTGAACTTTTCTGTTTTTATTTGTCCAAAGAAAAGATCTCTGGCAGGATATATTATAACCTGTTGAAATACAATACACTGACCACACACATTCTGTGCAGTTTATACAGCCAATCCTAAAGGAGAAAAGCCATCCACATTGGTGTTATATTTTGTCGCGTATTAAGACGAGAAACGACAAACAATGTGTCTTGTATTTTTCTCATGTATTTTTAATGCTGTCCTTTGTCCATTGTAGGTGAATGTCTCTGGTTGTTTTTTCTCTATGATTAATCTCCATGACCGAGATGCTGTCAGGCGCCATCAACGGGTGTCCGCGTTTACATTGGCATTAAATTGTCTCCTCAAAACGCGCGACTTCTGTACCCTTGGTATAACCATCCCTCTTGTTAAATGAAAATACACTGTATAGGCAGTTTGGTATCATAGATAACTGCTTTTTCAATAAAAACGGAACGTTCATATATTTTCATAAATGCAATGTTTACGTCTTGTTATTGGTCGTCAACAAAAATATATTGTAAAAATCACACACAGTAGTCTGGGCTTGATATTAAAAGAATGTTGGTGTTCCTTATCGAAAACATTAAAGATTTCGAATTCCAGGACCTCCACCTAGGTGGAAACCCCATGGGTACAAGATGTGCTCCTTTGAAAGCCGACTTGATTTATATTTCTGTGAAACAGAATTTATTCAAAAAAGTTATAAATTGGGAAAAGCTTTTACGAAAACACTTGCTGTTGTCCTTCAACTTGAAATTCAAATACATTGACGTTTTATCAATATTGTACTTACTGCCATTTATATGTTGACTCGATTAAACCGAGAGAACTTTTGATAACAAACACCACAGAGTACAAATGTATCATATTTGGATATTTACTGACTAAGGAGAACCAACAAATATCTTAACGATATGATAAACTTCAGCTTTTTTTATCGGTTCTCAATATATGTGCACTATCTATAGTACAAAATGCTCCTGAGTATCGATTTCCCGGTAGTTTGGAAACGTATAAAAAAAACAATGTGTTTATATATATCTTTGTATATATTAAAAAAATGTTTCAAAGTTGTTTTAGTTACACCTCGATCATAGGTTTAGTTTACTCATATGTCCATGAATTTATCGTAATTCTAATCATGGGTGAAAAACTCAATATGGCACACTTGGTATTCAGTTTCATATAGAAGTCTCCAGTTACTAATTTGTGATCTTTTGAATTATTTGCTGCATTTGCATAATTTGCGCTTCTGCACGGTGATTATTGGTGCATTTAATACGTTAGTATCAACTTTGAAATATACAGTGATCGAATGACCCAGCAATGCGTTCCTTTTTATGGCAATCTTTCTTTTAAACCCTTTACTTTATTTATGATGTGTAAAATGAGTCTTTAAAAAACATCCATTACACATAAATGTAACGCTTGACATAGTTTATTTTCCGTGGCTATGAAAATGCAAATTTTGAGTGTCTTATATATCTTTGTCTGTTTAAAAAAATGTAACCAGACATAATGATTAAGTGTCCATAAAATAAACACGTATCCAGGTTAAAGCCCTAGATCTGGCACTGATAACCACCTCCTCTACTACATTTGTAGCTGAAAGTTGACAAATTTTTAAGTTAACAAAAAACGAAAATAGAACAGCATAATGATCTTCAAGGTTGTTCGATTCCATAGCTTTCGATGTTATACAATGGCAGCTGATAAATCGATGTATATTCTTATATAAAACGTTAATAAAACTTCCAGAAAAGGCTTTCTGACATGAATAATCATTGATGTTTGAGACCTGAAAAACAAGACATTTAAGAAGTTGGATATAGTACCTAATTTTCACCTGTAGAGAAACCGATGAATAATTTAACTCACAGCAATTGTAAAAATTCTGAACGGGACATGATTCATATCTTAGTCCAACATAGTGAACTCCATAAAGACCTATTTTTAGTAACACACTGCTCGAATTTCATATGCCTTCTTACACAAAATAGTAACATCTGAAAATTTACAAAGATGTTACATGGGAGTCAAATTTTTGTTCCCGCTGGGAAAAGGAATTTTTCGTCAGAGGAAGAAAACGCCAAAGCAGACTTTGAAGCCAGGTGTAATTCGTAATTCTGGTGAAGCAGAAACATGTCTGAAAATCCGGGAATATTTGTTCTGCATTGTTAATATAATGTATTCTGTCTTTTACAAGTAAGATACATCAATCCTTAACAAAACATGTTCCTATATTTTCATAAGAGATAGCTTCTCGATCGTTTTGTTCTAAAGGTCATAGAGAATGAATGACCATGGGCCTGAACACAAATGATTGTTGAATCCTGAATGACCATATGTCCTAATGCTGCTACATTCATCATCTCTGGTTTATTGTCCGTGATAATCCTTGCTGGTATTCTGGTTACTCTCTATAGCAATGCAATGCACTGCAGCCAAATGCAAAGCAAATTCTGACATAATTTCCACAACGATTTTCTTTCTTCTAGTGAATGCTTCCTTTTTTGTGTGGATGATACAAGACAAACCAGGATCTGTAGTCAGACGTGCCTCCTCTTACCATTACAAAAATATTCAGGATTGGTTATAAACGCATTTTTCCAAATCATTATACACTAGAGATATTTACTCTAACTAAAAAAACTATATGGTACATGTATTTTCTTTTGAGAACATGCAGAATACTATAAATGAATGCTCAAAAGAGTAATTGGAATATTTATTTCTATTTTGTTCAACTTTACTTTGGGTGAATTGAGAATTTTGACTGCAGGAGTTGTTCACAAATTATCGACGTGGGGAATTGTTTCACAGATCAAGTATGATCCAAACAAACGGGCCAGATTGTCATCAGATTAAAACCAGCAAAGGCAGCTAAACTCTGCGTATTCTGACGGCTTTATAGAATAATATGAACATTTATATTGATTTTATCCAAATAATTGCCCCGCGAAGTTTCAAAGACTTGCGTTAAAAGGGGGAAAATTAATTCCAATTACTTCTAGATGGCAGATTCTATTTCTGTGACGGAAAAGAAATAAAAAGGAAATGGTTTTGTAGCACGACAGCCAAAGAATATGTCAATTCATCTAAAAAATTAATTGAAAAAGGAACAATTTTGGAAATGGCATTACTTAAAATGCGGTATAATGTTTGCTCTTTTTTCTCAAAGTTCTTTTAACAAATTTTGACATTTTATGTTTATTTGATGTTTTATAGATCTATACTTTGGGTTTATTTGCGGTAACCTCGAGCTTTTGATCGAGCGACATCCGGTTCGAATTTCATTTCCGGTTCCGCAAACCTAAGAATTAAGGTAGTGACTGATTCTTCGACAAGAAGTAAACGGCACAAGTCTATATCGGATAAGACCTTAAAAGTTGAGGTCACGGTAACCATTGGCACGATTAAAATTCAGCGAATGGAGGAGAGGGGAGTATTTAGATCTTGATTTAAGGCGCTCTATCGGTATACATGTACATGCATGCATATGGTGAGGTTTAATATGCGTGAAAAATTCTCGCAGTTGACTCAAACAACAAATAATCAATCTAGTCGTGGGTCATATTTTGCTCAGTTTTTAAAATTTATATAAAAGTTTACATTGCAGATGAACAACGGTTGATTCTAAAACATGCACAAAGAATAATCAAACACAAATAGCAAAATTCATTATAGAGCAACACAGTGTAAGTTGTTCCTTTTAAAATTACAGTTTTGGCCATCTCTGAAAAAATCTTTACATTTGTACTAATCTAGTTCTAGTTATTACGTTTGAATCTTGATACTATAGCACATATCTATAGTACCGTATATGTTGATTGATTGATCGTTTACGTCCTATTCGAAATTTTTCACTCATATAAAGACATCACCATATGCTGCTGAAGGTCTTCGTATTTAGACCTTTATTCAGAACCCAGGGTCATGGGATAGTATGTTTTTAAGGTATCATTCGAAGAACCCACAGCTTTCACTTCAAAGTGTCAGACGCTTGGTTAAGGAACAGGTGTTTTCTATTTTTCATCGACTTGAATGACTAGCGGCCGAGGTTCGAACCCACACTATACATGAGCTCCTCGGGTGACTCGTACCTCGCACACTAACCTCAGACCACTCGGAGCTCTTCGGGTGACTCGTACGTCGCACACTGACCTCAGACCACTCGGAGCTCTTCGGGTGGCTCGTACCTCGTACAATGACCAATTTGAATGGAGCGTAGCGAAGTCAGCCGAGGATTGTTGAAAACATAACCCTAAATAGCTACTGTTGGTTTGTTTGTTTGAGGATCCTACTGATATACTAGTATGTTTACTGTGCTGTACATTGTAGATGCCTTATCGCACTGTAAATAGTATACTGTGATCCACTTAAAACATATGTTATCAATAGTGTATATAATGTTACAACAAATCAGCCTTTAAAAATTCATCATCTAGCTTTCTTATGACACATCTGCAATATCACTGTACACTTCGTTTAGCCTGCTCTAAGTGTGAGGTAAACATTACGCGAGTAAAATCGTTCTTTTACTGATGGACAACCTATACACGATTTTCGTTTCCAATGGTTTTTCATTGCCCTCGCAGGTTATAAAAGCTTCTTTGAGATACAGCATGAGCCTATTTGCTATTAAGCAGGTAGTAAAACGACACTCGGGATGTTTTCTTATACCGTACATCAAGAAGTGGTATTTGTAGTATCTATTTGGTTAATTAGTTTGACCCGGTTGGTATTTCTGTTTACCAGTTACTTTATCGATATTGACACCGTGTGTTAATGCAGATATACTTATGTCGTAACAAGGGCCCCCTTAATACCAACTGTTAGAGTAATAAAATGTTATTACTGTAACTTATTCGGATACTTCAAGTGTTTACAGTAGGGATTCATGGTTTGTAAAAATCCTCGCTGTCTTTTACGGTCATGTGACAGTTATGTCAACAAATCTGATTGGAGAACAAGCACTCCGGGCTACTCTCCATTATAAAGCCGTATTTACGAATAATCATACCTGATTGTGAATAAAATGACAAACAGGAGTGAAAAATGTTTGTGACAAATATTTCAACCCGGTTAGAATCTAATGAATTCTCTTGACGGGCGAATGACTTTATAAATATTATTCAAATCTCTGGGTGAGAGACCTCGCCTCTCCTATCATTAGTATGTAGATCTATACGCTCATCAAATGTTATAATTTTCACCTTACTTTTTTGCAATTTAAAATTTTTAAATTCGGTAATTGCTTCTTTAAAAGAAGAAATAATAGGAAATTTTATATGAAATAATGAAAGGAAACGGTTGATTACCATTAACCTCCGGTCATACACAATGATGACCGTGGGCGCCGTCCATGGCTTAGTGACATGTTTAATGACACTCGTATTTAATTAACAATTTTCAATAGGACTGTATGGGGAATAGATAAATCGTAATCCGCTAACAGGTTAACACAAATAAATCAATCATTTCACCCTTCTGGTAATAAGACCATGCGTTGTCTATGATAGGGAACTTATAATAGTAACACGTTAGAGCGCCATAAGCTACTCAATGACAGAATGGAACACACAGTATACATAACCTATTCTTATAGATAATCTCAATTGTCTTTCCTATCGCACATAATTCATGTGATTAAAAATCAGTAATTCAATGACTGTTTTTTTTTTCTTTGAATTTATAGATTTTATAGCAAGGTCCATGATATAATTTACTAAATAAATCTATAAGGTGTTTGTGCACTTTTTCGATATGCAGTGATCATAAAAAAAAAGACCAGCTTTGTTTAACTTCTACTGTCATACTGTACGGCTATCATTAAGAGTCAATTTCAGCCCATTCACTCAGTACTTCACTGACTATATGTTGAAACTAGTAACAAAACATATAGGATAAACATAGGATAAAAAAATAAGTGAATCCTTTACATGTACTTATAATGACAAAAGTAAGAAGATAAGTTGAATACTTCCTTGTGCAAAATAAGGTCCTTAAGATGTACGTGTTTTCTTTGATCAAGAAATTTTGGGTATTTTTAAAAAATAAATTATAAGAGGTTCACATTTGAGAAACAAAGTCACTACTTGTAGACCTTTGGACTTTGAACCAACTCACCGTGTGTAAATAGGATTGTTTCCCAAATATGCTGCATTTTTTTTTTGTGTACAATTCAATTTTGTATTTGCAACCTTTAATGGTTTGATTTCTTTTCATCTGCACATTTAACTTGCAAATCAGGACAAAATATTAAATATAAAAAGGGGCAAAAAATCAATAACAATAAAAATTTGAAGATTTTTTATTCGGTTGAGAAGACACTGGTCGATCAACGACAACTTACTGTTGAAATGAATCTGCACTTCATTTGGATCAATATTGCTTAGGGTTGAATGTTACAGAGTTTGTTAATACATCTGAATATTCAGTCGAAAGAAAAAAAATTGCTCAGGGACGGACGACGCTTCACTCCGGAGACATCTGTCGCACATAAAAAGAAGGGTTTGGGTTCTTCATCCGCGAAACAAAAAAGCTCGGATTATTCCCTTTTCCATTATATACACCTGTTTAGGTTAGAAGGAATCGTTACATCATAGCTTTGAATTATCAGGCATACCTCACTGCCTTTCTACAGAGATAATACCACTCGTACAAAGTAGATTTATACTATCACTAAATAGTGCGACAAATAAAAGGGGACCGACTATTATTTTGGACCGAGGACTCTTTAAATTGGTTCCCAGTGCACAGTTGGACATCTGGCCTTTGGTGATCTAATTAGTACGAATAACGAGTTTAGGGGGCGTGGTTCCTGTACTGAAAAGGTGCTGAAGCAATAATTACTTGTTGTTGCAGGGGACATATTGTTGTTACTCTTTATCGGTGACAAAATCCAGTGTGGATAATAGACGCACATTACGTCGAGCTTGAATTTAGGCGATTTTTTTTTACATGTAGTTTGTGACAAGTCGCTGTGTGCTCATTTCCACTGCAGTATATCTGCCTGCACGTGTCGATCTATTGTGTGTGGGTACACGACGATTCAGTGAAACTAACGAACAACCAGAGCGCAGCAGAGGAGAGTTGGCGCGTTAGTGTTGTCTTGGGATTTTCGCTGGGACAGCACGCGAACTCGGGAAGACAGCAGACGACTTCTAATTTTCAGAGATATTTGTGCTTTTTTCTTAATTTTATAAAATTAATTAATTCCACGTATCAACATGGCTGGAATATACGGATATATGTTTTGTATACTGTGTATATTGGATTTTATTTATTTATCTGACGCTGTGTGTAAGTACGTGAAACGAGATGTTGCATATAAAGTGGTAAAATCAGATGTTGTTTTATCTGGCAAAGTTATCAAAATTATGGATGGAGACAGTAAACATTTTCCCGGAATTCGGGGAGCACAAACACTTCAGTTTGAAGCCGAGTGCATCTACAAGGGTGGTGACATGAATAAAGATGTGACAGTTTATGGATTTGGTAAGTTTACACTATAACATAGGTAAAGGGAAGTTTTAAAACACCTTTAAAATGTAAAAACAATAAAATGGTTATTTTTGCTCTTGCAAGATTTTTAAGAACAGGAAAACATATTGATTTAGCAACACACTTTCTCCACCATGTCAGACCTAAAATGTATTATTGTGGATGTACATATTTTGTTTTTGAACTTTATGCTTCAATGGGTCTGCCGCTACCGTTTATTAAAATACTTAATAGTAATAATTATAAAGCTTTTGACAAGACAGTTTAGTAGCCTGCTTAATCAGGCAGATATGATTTGTGATTAAGCTTTATCCGAGTCTTGTCAATAGAAGATAACGAACTCTACGTTTTAACCATTGTTTAGTTTTATCCTATAGCATACCTGTCACATTTTTTAGGAGTTCATTCATAAATGACCTGTTTCCTCCCGTCAACGGTTTGTCGTAATTTACGAGGCATGTCATGCGTAAATATGCATGGAATTTGATTTTTTGGTCCTTTACAGGTGCTGAGATTTTTCTTAGTTTGTGGTGTCTATCTTTATTTTCCGTGTGTCTATCTGAAATCGAGCAATGATAGACGGATGTAAATCAATCGTAAACTTTACAGATTTGGTGACAAGTTACAATACACCCTATGGGATTCGGGTAATAAATTATATAGCTGGTTTTAGTTCATGTGGTCTGTGACACGCTTCTCTGGGTCTTTC
Organism: Saccostrea glomerata; assembly: GCA_003671525.1. NCBI lineage: Eukaryota > Metazoa > Mollusca > Bivalvia > Ostreida > Ostreidae > Saccostrea > Saccostrea glomerata. The sequence continues at coordinate 1,216,039 of PRKT01000003.1, read as the reverse complement.
TATGCCCCGTGGTAAGAGAGCGAACATACTGACCACTAGAAAATTGTTAATTTATAGGTGTCACCTGAAGAAATAAAATCGCCAATAACAGGGGCTCATAATTAATTATAAAAGAACTCCTTGAAGGTTTTATTGGGAAGATCCTTTAACACAAAAAAATTTACAAGTGTATGACAAATTAATTTTAAGGAATTAAAGCATGTTTTAGAAAGGCTTCAAAAGAGGTGACTTAAGCTGCAAGAAATTGTATGTAATCTCTTTTGGTAATTTATCATACAATAAAATATCATCAAAACAAAACAGCATGTTTCAGTGATCAAAATGATAGTTTAGCTTGTTCGTAGACAACTAAAAGAGGTCTGGGAGATAGAAAAATATTAGCTCCCTTGTCAATGCTGGACCTTGATCGCTCCTATTGGATCTCGCTGTCGTTTTTGGCGGTGTGTCTTTTGATGAGCTCACTCCCTATAGAACCACCGTGATGCCACCTGTGACGCAGCAGCAATTTATAACATTTTTCTTCTGATGCGACCCAGCATTAACTCTTCAGGGGCTAATTTGTTTGAAACATTGAACTGTTGATAGTGTTTGATATATGTCTAGCGATATAGCTCCTAAAGAGACGAGTTAAAAAGAAGAGAAATTGGCGCTGTTTGTAAACATCGAAACAGAAGGTGTGCTTTGTAATGACTTCTGACCTAGATTCTTGGCATAGTTGAGAAAGGGGAGGACTTCAGTTGAAAACTGGCTCTACCCAAGCCCTCTGTTATTTTCCTGTAATAATCTAGCGCGGAAACTCAATTAAATTGAAAATTTACACGCTCTGACAATTCGACACTCAGTAGTAAATTGATGCGTGACATTTGACAATACTGAATTCAAAATGGGATATCATTTCTCTAACCTAATTTGTAGACTAAATGGAGTCTAGTATTGTGTATTATCTACATTGTTCATTGTTGGGAGTAAATTTCATAGGTTCATTGTAGCATGAATACACAGATATACGGCAGTATTTTGTTACCATGACAATTTAGAATACTGTTGGTATTTTAGTTATTAGGTTCTGCAATGCTAAGCTTACGCCCAGCATAAAGTTTGATAACATCTCGGAATTTTTTAATAAATCTATCATAAATTCCTTATTATTGTGGGAATATGTTACTCACTTCTTAAAAAAAAAAGGATGAAAAACACGAGATACCCCCCCCCCCCCCCCCCCCCCCCCCCC
>PRKT01000003.1:1089954-1202255 GCA_003671525.1 Saccostrea glomerata | reverse complement strand
TTAGATTAAAAATAGCTCTTGTTGGCTAGCTAAGTTTTAAAATGAATTTGATGAAAAGTAATTAAAACTTATTTGATATTGCATAATAAACTAATAATCTGATATTATATAATATTAATTAATTAAAAACTAATTTTATGGGGTGGGGTTGAATCAGCATGCCAAACTTGACCATATGAATTAAATATAAAACCTGTCTGGCATTAAATCTAAAAAGAAATCATGGAGTATTTTATATGTTTTAAAAGTGTTTTAGGATAAAAAGTGCAGATCCATTAATATTTAGGGAGTAATGAGTAGACAAGCATCCAGTCAAAGATTAATTAATGAGTTCAATGTATGAAGGCTATCTGATCAAGCGCTGCCTTATCTGTATCCTTTGGGGATTAGACAGAAGAACTGCTGGTCAGTTTATAGCATATGTCATTTGATGGCCAGCCTTTCTTTTCAAAATTAATTTGGCATAGATTAAGTTGTTAAGACTAATTTGATATTGTTTATTATGATGGCCGGCATTTGACAAAGTCTAGCACAAACAGTATAGAAATCTGTCAGTTATGTAATATTTTTATAATTATGCCTACAGCACAGGGGATGGATAAAGAAATATTTTTTTTTAAAATGGAAAAATCATGGAAATCTTAGAATCAAGGTTGAAGTGATTTTCTTGCAGTCTAAACTGTTAAAGATAATTGTGTAATATTTTGACGGGCGTATCATGCTGTGGCGTGGCACTTTTTTTAATACAATTTTGTGGTTCCTCCAAATATTTTCCTTTTGAATTGTGACCTACTATCTGAAGCGACCAATATTTAACAAGTTTCTGCTTTGAAAAACTTAACGTTGTACAGAACCAAAACCCAAATGAAAAGAAGAGGGTGCGTGTCAGTTGAATATTGCCGATTGAGACATTCTTGGTGTTTTTCTGAGCTTGTCGAAAAGTCTCGAGAAAATGAGATTAGAAGTTTATTGAGGGAGAGTTTGAGTTGCGTATGCTTAATAAAGCCCTAAGATTTTAGTCAAAAGATCGGGTCTTTATGTTTTTCACAGAACAGATCATGTCCAAAATACTATAGTATACATTAATAGGAATCTCTTAGCAATAAAGCAATCTTTTTGCCTTGGAAATTATGGAATAGGAAACTGTTTTTTTTTCTTCAGAAATTATCTGCAAGGTAGTTAGAATGATTTGCATACATGCATTTATCTTGATTTATTTTTCATGTGTTCATTATAACGTAATCAAACTGAGCATTTTTTATGTTTATTTTTCTGGGTATGCAATGTGTATATTTTAAAATATTGGAGAGAGATTTTCTTCTTTTTTTTTTGTTTTAAACCGTGTATTTTTCCGTTGAGATTCTGTTTAGACTTGTGTTTTTATGTATAGTTTGCTCAAATAATATAGCAGTCATAATCGTGAATAATGAATAAGACAATTTTTTTTTATATCAGAAGAATAATACGGAGAGAACCGGATCATAATACCGGTAACTGGTAATCCAAGCAATTTAGCAAAATATTTTTTATTTGCATAAGTAAAATTATATAACGATTTTATCAAATTTATATACAGGTATTCTAGAGATATTTCTTTTATACTGTCCGACATTTTAAATACACTTTCATTTGCATCTGGAAAGATATTTTATATGAATGGAAGCTTTCTTTAAACTATGTGAGCACTTTTCAGCATTTATTATTGAAAACAAAAGTTGTATTGTATTCAACAAAAAGCAATAGTGCTAATTATAATTAGATTTTTATAGGAATTATCCAATTAACGTTTTATCTTTTATCTATTGTGTTTTTCAGTTTCAATATTTGTACATATTCCAGATTCGATATCTTTTTGCCGTACAATGTGTGGGTATTTGCTTGAATGTATGTACTTGCTATATTTGCTGACGTTTGATGTCCATGTGTATGTTTTGTATATCAAAATAAACCATGCTCGCAAAAGAAGCATTTTGTGTATATTAACTATATTTCAAACATTAATTTCCTTAATAGATATTATTTTCCAGAAAATTATGCTTTGGACATTGAAACCATAAACGTTAACCCAAATAATGTCAAGAACGGGACAGGAAATAGATTAACGCACAGGTCATCAGATTGCTTGAATAAAACTGTTCATATCACAGACACTTGTTTCGGTAATAACATTTTAACCGTACTATAATAATAGCACAAAGTATCCGAATTACACGGATTTCATCCTCACCAGAAAATCTCTCATATACACTTTAACAGGAAATGCTGTTTATTACAATTGTTGCCGTGGAGTTAGATACCCTGTGTTATCATTATACTATAGGTTGAAATTTATTAATTTTTCAAAAATTAACAACATCTAAACTTCTGACTTTTCAACTTTATACACAACCATTCATCACGATAAATTACAGCAATAGTCCAGGGCTTTTTAATATCGTTGACAGCTGCTTTTTCATAAAAAATGTATCTCGCGTGAATTAACTTACCTTGTAATTGGTTATTTGCAAAATTATTTTGTTAAAAAACATTCTGAATGTAAACACAAGTACTCTGAAGTTGTTATAAAAAAGATGTTTGAGTTTCTTATTGACAATACCTATGTGGTTTTTGGAGACCATTTCTTACAACAATCTTTTGGAATTCCCATTGGTTCTAATTGCAACCCGTTAGTAGCAGACCTATACCTATTTTTGTATTCATATATAAACAGAATTTGGCCAAAATCTTACACATGAAAAGAAAAAACCCACTTGCTTTGTCCTTCAACTCGACAGTTAGATATCGACGACGTATAGTCAGTTAACAATGCTTATTTCCATTCTTATGTCGATACAATATATCCCGGTGAGCCTGAAATAAAAGATACCAAAGTGTCTGGTACATGTACATCTGTTTCATATTTAGATATTCTACTTCAGAAAGACGTTAATGGTAATCAAACAACCAAGCTTCATGACAAACGAGATGACTTTGATATTTATCAGTTGATTCGATACGTAAGAACATGCTTTATTTATGAACAATTTTTAAAACGAAGTAAATTATTGACAAACAGCTGTCTGGTATAAAGTCATCATTTCGTTAGTTTTATGGATGACTTTGTCATCAAATGCAATTCATCATTAATTCAAATGCTGACGGACGTTTTTCATACCTATTGTTAAGCCATTATATAAACACTGAATTGTCAAAGGATTTTTCCCCGTTAATTCCCGATCATGACAAGGAGCACAGGGCGGGTGTGACCGGTCAACAAAGGATGCTCACTTCTCCATGGCACCTGATCCTTCTTCTCATGTTTTGGAGGTCCTAGTTTGATCCGCTTCTATTTTATATTGTTTTCTGCACTTTTGAACTTGAATACTGTTCGTTATCACCATGTATTTCAAAACAGAAACAAGTTCCTGTAATTCATACCCGAGATGTAGAAATATTTTGCACCCAAGTACATTTGTCGAAATAATGAGCTCTAAAGACCTATGGATCAGGTTATGACGAAAAGTTCACAGACCCATGTATGCGTTTCTTCAGAAGCTACAATATAGGATAACGAATACTTCTTGTTAGAATAAGGTGATATTTTGAAGAAAAAGAAGTCCATACATGTATACTACGCAAGTAAGAGAAGATGACAATAGAAAAAAGGAATATATAGAGTCGACAAACGAAAAGAAGTACTTAATTAACTCTTTAATAATGATTGATAACACGTCGCCCGTAAATCTATAAATGTCGAGATGTTTAAGACTTGAAGATTATTCAGTTCATCAGACCTCCCTGGAGCAGGTGTTTCTTGCCTTCACGAGGATGCAGGTGCCCCCGGTGGACAAAAAGAGGACGTGTCCTTGTTGTTTCTGTTGTAGGTCGAAAACTGCTTCATAAGGAGAAGGCATAGGCCTCCGTGGTCACAGAACTTTAAAACACATCTTCTGATTTATATGCATTTATGTACCTACTCAAAAAGTTAAAAGATCTAGAGCTTCATATTTTTTTTCTTTTTTGGAAATACATGAGCTCAGTGTAGATAGTTGGAAGACAACTCACGTATATAAATAGTATGTTAAGTCATTTTTATTTACAAAAATCATTCGAACTTTATAAGAAGTAATTAAGCATCTGCTGTTGACTTTAACTTCTAGTATACGTTAAAGATATATCGATGGTGTATCATCAATTAACAAGACTAACTTTCATTCAAATATCGACGCGAAGTATCCCAGTGAATTAGGAAACGGTGCCATAAAGTCTGACACATCTACGTCACATTTCGCCATTTGAGTTGAATTTTTTAAAATGGTAATTAACAATAAAATGTTATGATAACGGTGATGACTTCAACTTTCCTGTCTAATGTAGCAATATACACTGTACATCTTAATTACCGAGGTATGAGGTTTTTGTTTCCCAGTTCATTCAATACAGACGAGTTTGCTGTACCAACGAATATGTTTGTCAACAAGGCAATCTAATTACAATTAAGTTGATAAAAACAAATTTCAACAGCCCCATTTAAAGCCATCATTTCGTAAGTTCCATGGGCGACAAAATGACCTTGTCAGGAAATACAATTTAATTTATCATTTTATTGAGCTGTCTCTGGATTTTTTTGCTTTCCTAATCATGACAAGAGCGTCCGTCTGGTGTGACCGGCAACAGGGGATACTTACTTATACATGGCACCTGATCCCAGGTCCTTGCTTGTTCTGCTCTCGTTTTTTTTAGGTCACCTGATGCTATCCGTTTTCGCTATCCGTTTTTGCTATCCGTATCCGTCGTGCGTTAACAGTTGAGCATTTTCATTTTCTTCTCTGAAACCACTGAACCTATTCCAACCAATTTCAGCATATAGCATCTATGGGTGAAGGGGAACACAAATTGTGAATTTCATTGGACCTGGGGGTGGGGCCAAAACCACTCAAATTAGCCATTGAAATGGGTATCAAGTTATCAATCTGAGTTCAAAGGTATGATGAGGAAATGTATATATTAAAATAATTGTCAATTGCATGGCCCATTTTGATGCGTTCTAGTGTTACGGTAGTGTTCTGTCGAAAATGAAATGCACATTGTTTTAAATTCTTCATTTCTGCGCAAGGATGTTTAGCAGAAAAAAAATAACTACAAAAGGTTAAGAAGAAGGGCTTATAACCAGTTCTGTGAAAGTTGTATATTCGTTACCTCAGGGAGCTATATATAGCATTACAATACAAATACATCATGGGACGACATTCCTCTTCATAACTTATGTAGATCAGCAATTCAGTAATGAATGTGTCACATAAATTTGAGATAAGCAAAGCTTAAACAGATACTATAATTATACTAACCAAACTTACATTAAATGAATGTCAAAACTATTTTTCAAATTCCGTAGAAACAAGTAGAAGATACAATATACGCAAAAGGATTGAAGAATATGTCCGTTATTTTACAATTCCGTATCGATATTATTAATTTGCTCATGTTATCAAGAAGTATTGTTTTATATTATTATATTTTCATTACTAGTATACGAGGGTTGTCCAAAAAGTTCGTGGACAGTGATGTTTTGTCAAAATAAAATGGTTCTTTAGCTATGCGATTGGGAATCTATATATTAAAATCACCGGATGTTGAAATTTAATACAAAATGGAATTGCTTTCTTTTAGTTTTTCAATAAATACAGTTGATTGTCCCCTCTGAGGTATATTCTAAGTGATGTTGTATTGATCTAGACTAGCTCTTCAGATGAGAGGCCGTCCTACATTTTAGTTACAGTTTGTGATAAAGGTTTTGTCAATTGATGCCTTCGTAAAACATTCGGGGCTGTTTTTCCGCTTGTCGAACAGCCCGAGACGTTTCGATTATACTCGAGTAAAGAATGATTACATATGATCAGATATGTGATGAATGTGCAGTTGTTGCAATGGAAGGGGAATAGGGCTACTGAAGAAAAACTCCCAGAGATCTACAAAATACGAGCACCGTACTTTGAGAAATGGAATGGCGAGAATTTGTCGATTAAAAAGCTAAAATATAAATTAATTGTAAAACACTTCATAACAAAAGCACACCTTACCAAACACAACAGTTTATACGTGTACACACAGAGGCTGCCATATAAATACATGATTGAGAAGGGGAAAAATCTGAAATCTAAAGCTAGGGCCCAAATGGCATTCTTTCTTCAATTAATTTCAATTGCAATTCTGTTAATAAATTGCTTTTATGACTGAAACCATTTGTTGTTGGAGGTAATATGAAACTAAGTACATACCCATATGTTGCATCAAAATGGGTTTAAATCATTTAAAATATTTTTATAAAAAATGTTAAACTGTGATGAGAGTTACCTCCCGTTGCCCATGGAAGGTTCAATTAACATCGGGGAAGACTTTCGTTATTAAATAAGAAACCTATCGCACAACAAAACTTAGAGGTAGTTCTGATGGAAGTTGTGTTAATTACAAAAATCGGAGCTTTTTTCAGGCTCAATTGGTAAAATGCTGAGAGGCGCCATGATCGCCCAACTCATTATAGCACATATATACTTTGGTGTATATATTTGGAATGACAGCTTGTAAAAGTCTTGGGTCACGACAACTGAGTAAAATTCATTACAATTTCCTTAACTTTTTTTTCTAGCATGGTGACTTGTGTCATGATGAAATAATTAATTTGATAAACTCTACATTCTCAATATTCAAACTAACAGAGACACTAAAATGGTTGATAAGGCTACTATTGATGTCAAGGAGGTAACTTGTCTGCCGGCTCCCTTTCCACCATCTTTGACCTGAGGCTTAACAGCTGAAAAAAGGAAAGAAGATGATTTATTAAAAAAAATCGTGGTCAAAACTGCTAATCATATGATAATCTTGATTTTACATGTACTTGATTACTTTTTATAATTGGACTCTTGAAATAGAATCGACTACATAAACATATTTTTTACCATATTTAATGAACATTCTTAAACATAAGACAGTAAACCTCCCGATGAATTTCAGTTGATTTATCTGACATTTTTAATTAAGTATAAATAGTGTCATTAGGCGACTCACAGTATAGGACTTTCTTCTCCGTTGTTGGTTTGGGTGCTACTGGTGAAGTTTCCGGTTCCGGACTCGGTGTGGTAGGGGCCTCTGTGACTTTTGTTGTAGGCTCGATATACCGGATGCATTCATTTTCGTAAAAAGGACAAACCTCGTCAAAATAATCAGGCACTGGTTGACCTGAAAAAAATTATTAGAACAAAGGGATAATGAATTATGAGAAGTAGATATTAACCTTAGTACGCGCGGGTAGAAGAAAATTAACTGGTTCAGTTGGGGGAGTAATAATAGAATCAAAAGACTGAGGTATTCTAGAGGTAAAATGACCATAGTTTGTAACCAATAAATGATAAAATGATAGTGCAATTTTTTACCGTTTGCTACTATAACGCCCTTCGGGCGTTATTGAATTTGATCACGTGACCGACTTCATGTCACATCCCAATGAAACTCTAAAAATGATATCTTATTTCTTAAGTACAGTTCTCCTTCTCTATGCTGTTAAATATCTTAGTTAGGAGTAAAGAAAAAGGCTTGGTTGAGCATTTTTGAAACCCGCTGTGTATTTTTGTTGTAAGGATCTTTATGAAAGTTTCGGAATCCAATTATTATATGGTGACTTATATGGTGAAACATATTAAGAATTCAAATTCATTTTGGTTGTTTGTTTTAATTCTTTCATATGAAAATAAATATAAAAATAGGTCTGCTAATAACAGGGCGCAATTAGTACGCATCTTTTTTGTCAACAGATTTTCGAACTATTGTGTTTGAAGAAAAAAATAAGAAGAATTCTCTAAGTTCTTACATCAAAGCTACATTATATTGAACGCTGTGATTACTCTTAGGGTTTTTCTTTTATTTTGAGCATAAATATCATTCGTTATCTCCCAGTGGGCACATATAATTACTAGTTATGTGCATGTACGTTGTTCAAAGAATCGGCTCAAAAGCAATCATCTTAAAAGAACCTTACTTCAGGAAGATCAAATTTATCAATTGGCGAGCTTTTTTCTGTTATGAATACTTTCAAAGACCCATTCTTAACCCAGCAAGCTACACGCAAATAAGTAAATATTTCAAGGATTTTAAAGACTTCGTTTATCAACAGCAGTTTAAAATTCTATGATCGATATAATGACCTTAATTCTTAGTAAATACGGGATGAATCTTTAGGCGCCTAGGAAAAGTAACCTTGCATTCCTCGTTGACCTGTCACGCACGCCGTGAACCCTAAGTTTTTTATCAGCTAGACAGAAAATGCCATAGTCAGACTCAGTATAATAATTAATTTGAAATAAATAAGCTAAATTTCGACAAAATTTGTTTGTTGTTGCATCTTAGCGTCTTAAGTCAGTGGAACATCCAAAAATGAAACTGATGTGTCTGACTCGGGTGTCTCTTGTTCAAGTTCACTGAGATCTTTCGTGACGACATATGAATTAAGATGATTATTATTAATTGATAAAACATCATCGTTTATCTGAATGTCGAACTGGAGGTAACAACAAGTTTTTTCCTTTCCTCATGTAAACGTTTTTGAATAAATTCTGTTTCATATGATTATAAAACAGGTCAGTTTATAAAGGAGCACAATAAATGTTTATATGATTCTCAACAGTTGGTTGGAAAACGTGGTCATCAAAGACTACATAAATGTGGTTAATGAGAAACTCCAGCAACCTTTTAATATCAACTTCAGAGTACTAATGTTGTATGTAGAATTAAAGTTGATTTGACGAAGTACTTTTGCTGATGACCAATAACAAGATGCAAAAAGACCATGTTCTATTTTTACTGAAGAAGTAGTTGTCTTTGACGTCAAAATTCACAGTTTGTCTTTAGATTTCCTAAAAAAAATTTATAAAATGTTTCAAAAACACTTACACCATTTTGACAAAGTGTTCAGGGGCCCGTTTTACAAAAGAACTTACGACTAAAACTAAAAACTTAAGATGATTGTAAAATTTTGCAAAATTAATAATTCTCTTTAAAATTATTTATGTAAAAAATGTCTTACCACATTTCCTTTAAAAAGATTAAAGTAATTTTCAATATAATGTTTATTAAAAAGTTATATGAAGAATTAAATTTGGTCTCAAGTCGTAAGTCCCTTTGTAAAACGGGCCCCAGATCTTCATTTTCTATAATTAGCTCAACATTTGGAATAAAGGAAATGAATTCTTTTCATTACCATCTATTGTATTAGTCCAGCGCGAAAGAAGTTGGGAGAAGAAGAGCAAGAAGACAAAGGACTTTTTGTTTTAGATGTCAATACATAGGCACTGAAGGGCTTGTGTATACTTGAAATTTGGACGCAGCATGCAGTTTGTGAATTTCTGAAGGAAATGCAGGATGTAGACTTCAACATGAAAAACTAGTGTTGTGGAACGAAAGACTGAACAATATCAAACCTATGTTCTGGCATTCCCTTGTTGAGTGATCCTTTGCTTCCTTAAATGCAGTCTGCAAAGTGAACATTCGATTCCATAGACATCGTTTGAAGATTTACAAGTTAAATTTTACCAGTCCTAGTATGAAAAAGTTTGTCCAGTAAGGTTGCTATAAAGTGAAGTACTTGTTTTTAATAGATAGTTTTTTAAAGCAATTTTTTAAAAGCATTTGGAAATGGAACACACTGTGTCCGAAAGAGAATTGTCAAAAATGTCTTGGATTGAAACCTTACAATCTTTATTTTCAGTGCATGAAGGTATGGTTGGTTTTTATACCACATCTGGTTATTTGCTGACTGTATATAAGACGAATTGTGTCCAGAAAAATCCGAGAATCCCCAATCATTCAGTCAGAGGGCGTGCCCTTCATTATAAACAAACTTGTAGGAAGAAAAACCGACAACGTATACCTGTGTTTAGTGGCAAGAGAATATTCATGTATCCTTTATTCTATATACGTATCATAGTCAAAGGGATGTTACTCAGATAAATCATAAGCGTATAACTTCTGTCCTCTAAAAAAGTAAGAATATTTCTTTTTATATGTGGCAATTTTTATATTGAAATAATATTCATGTTTGAATTTAAGAAATTCTAAGATTTTGCAAAGGACACTTGTTTTACTTTTGGCAAAACTTCGCATGTATACAGTGTGCATGTGCCTGTTTTTGTAATGTTTCTACAGATTTTTATCCCTATAAATATACAAACGCCTCTCTTTTTATTATTTCTTATAAAAATATTTGGATTTGTAAATTATCGTTTTGAGATAATTATAAATGGAAACAATTTAAAGCTATGGCAAAATGGATGTTCCCTCAAATGACCTTGAGCCAGGGTCCAGTTACAAAATACAGGTGTTGTTGACGAGAAAGAGAGACCTTCTATTGGACATAAATATTTTACGGTAAACTTTAAATTTTACGAGCTTTTGTTGCATATAACCCATGTTAATGTTTAACTTTATAAGATATTTTACGAAATTCTGCCGCATAATACCTGTATGGGTAATATTAAAACAGACCCACTGACATTGTTACTCTCTAGCAATTATCCTTTAAACTAAAGGTACTGTGAGCAACTCACTAAATGATACCCCCGCCTCCAATATGATTACTAGTATAATGGCAAAGTCCATGTTTTGCTTCGGGAGACCCAAAATAAGTGTCAGATCAAAAAGTAAAATAAATGGTGCACAATGGCATTATGTAATAAAGAATCTGTGAAAGTATCATTAAATTTTATTCAGTATTATAGGAGTTGCGGATAAGAGATTGGTACCCTTTAATATTATAGAAAGAATGGTAGTGTCCATGTTTTGCTCAGGGTAACTCAAAATATGTGTCGGATCACAAAGTAAAATAGGAGGTCACAATGGCATTATGTAACAAAGATTCTGCGAAAGTCTCATTTAATTTCATTCAGTAGTAAAAGAGGAGTGTGGATAATAGATGGGTATCCCAAAGCGTAACAGACGGACAGACAGCCCGATCACTATATACCTCCCACTTTTCAAGCGGTGGAAGGGGGTATAAAATAAAGAGACGATTAAATTTTGATTTTAGTGAACGAAAAGTACATATATGATTAGTGTTCATCCTTAGACACATAATCCATACATTATTCTTCTTTTAAAAAATATGCAGTCAATGTTGATTTGCAATGACTTTTCATACCCCCCCCCCGTTTGATTATAGTCCCGCTTGAAAAGTGGGAGGATATATGGTGATCGGGATGTCCGTCTAGCTGTCTGTATATAGTCTGTCCGTCTGTTATGCGTTGGGATACCAATCTTTACTCTGCAATTCCTCTTATACCACTAAAGAAAATTTAATGAGACTTTCACAATACAGAAACTATGTTACATAGTGCCATTGTGCACCTCCTATTTTACTTTTTGATTGGACATGCACATACATGTATTTCTGGTTTCCAATGGCAAAACATGGATACTGCCATTCTTTCTATAATATCGAAGGGTATCCATCTTTTATCCGCAACTCCTATATCCTACTGAATAAGATTTAATGATACTTTCACGGTTTCTTTATTACCCAGTACCATGTTCCACCTCCTATTTAACTTTTTTATTTAACACTTATTTCGGGTCTTCCAAAGCAAAACATAAACTTTGTCATTATTTAGTGAGCTCACTGATCAAAGTACCTCTATGTGTTTTATTTTAAAAAAATTTTCTTAATCACGAATCAAACAGGGAAATGAGGCTCACGTGATATTCATTCAATTTTCTTTTTGTTTGAAAATTGTAAATCCATTCTTTCATGCATTATCATGTGAATTGGTTTGTACAAATTTATGAAAATGCATGTTTTCTTATCGTCGGAAACCCACGGAGAGAGGGACGAAGCATAATTATCCGTGGGTTTCCGACGATGATATTTTCTTTCGAACTTTATTGTGAATTTTTCTTTGAACAATATTTATGTCAAATTGAATGATCTTCATGTACATTTCATATGCAATTTATGTCAAAAGCCCATGGAATATTGTATTTAATCCTTAGGAGTAACGTATATCTGTATAAGAATTAGAATTGGTAAAAAATAACTTTGTTTATTGGTTATTCCAGTCTAGCATGTCTTAGCTGTCATTTGAAATATGTTTTATAATGATGATTTTACTTGGCAGTTCTTGCCGAGTCACACTTAAACTTGGAACAACCTTTGGGGTGGGGGCAGCGGAAGCTCATTGGTATCTCACATAAATGTATAATATTTGGGGTTAAAATGATACTTTAAGATTAGGCATCAAGGGTAGTTTCTGATTCACTAAAACTAGAACTTATGATGAAGTACTTATATGGGTAAATCAGAGACATATTTTAAATGTCTCTGGGGTAAATGCAATAAGGCATTGATCATACTAAAAAGTTCAAAATGCATGTAAAATATTTTTTAAAAATCGCATATATCTCGAGCTAATTTCCCTCAATGATTTTACATTCAACGTGGCTGTGTGTACACGAGTAAAATGTCCAGTGGTTTTGGGATGACGATTACACATCATACTGAAGAATTACAGAACATACAAAATTTGTTTTCAATTTCCAAATTCCACAGTACCTCTAGTTTTAAGGATACTTGCTAGAGAGTTACAATGTCAGTGGGTCTGTTTTAAATAGCGTTCACGGCATTCTATTTCTAAATACATTCGTTCTGTGCAAAGTCAGTTTTTTGTCATGCAGTTGTTAATCATTAAATGAATATAATATTACCCTTTATGTATCTGCTCTTTATGTAAAATGTGAGTAAAGGATTTTTTTTTCAACGGTCCGTGTGACTCTTAACAATTCAAATTTCTAAATGATTTTGAGTTTTAGAAAATTAAAATATTAGTTCAAATATCTAAAATTTCAAAAGACGAAAAATGTTATTAAATTTTAGATTGTTAAGCGTAAACTTCCTGAAGATACGGTAGATTAAAAACTCAAAAGTTTAAAATACAAAATTTCTTTTTAGAAATTTGAATTTTGAATATTTAAGGTAAAAATCTAAAAACTTAAAATTCTTAAACCTGTTTGGAAAGTTGAAAATTTAGATTTTTGAACTAAAATATTTAATTTCAATAAACCAAATCAGTTTGAGTTTTTGAAAGTTAGAAATTTGAACTAATATATTAACATTCTAAAACTCAAAAACATTTTAGCAATTTGAATTGTTATGTGTTACACGGACCTTCAACAATTCCAAATTTATAAAAATAAAAACTAACAAATATGATTATCAATAATTAAAATAGACCTGGCTTGCTGTATATCACGTGTGTATATACATGTACATGCATCAAGACCGCTTGCTAGGCATCGATATCTTTTTATGACCCTTTCTGCTTCCCCGATTATTTCCCTTGATAACATATAAATGGCCCGACATTGACATCAGTGGTCCTTATTAGATTAAATATTTATTGTATAACTTGTATTGTACGTTAATCTATTGATTAGGAGCTGTAGATATTCAAGAAGCCTTGGGTTAATTACTCTCAAAAGCCCGGATGGCTGGATAAAACGTAAGATAGCCGATACCTTAAATGAACAGTTTTAAAGCATTTATAAGGAAATGTTGGTCAAATGCATTTAGAAAAACTAAATCTAGTACTGGCAATGTATCACAGTTCTCAAGTAACTGTGAAAAAATGCAGTATATGTATATAAACTACAAGTACTGTGAGCACTAAGCTCAATAAATGATTCCCCGCCTCCAATATGGTCATAATCATAGCAAAAACTATGTTTTACTCTGTGATACCAAGGAAAATGTAGTTCAAATGTATTTAGAAAACCTAGTAATGTCAATGTATTACAGGGAATCAATATGTTCTCATATAACTGAAGAAAATAAGTGCAGTATATGCCTTTGTAAATAAATGACCAATGCCATTAGTTCATATAGCATTTATAGAAGTCACTCTTAGCATTAATGAAATTCTTTTACCATATTTATTTCATCAGTGGACGAAATTGTCAACATTTAAAAATCTATAATAGTGGATAACACAAGTTCAAGGAAAATGTAGCGGTCACTAAATAGCTGAATCTGATTGTCAAGTATACTACCATAACTGACCGTTACTTACCAAGTTCACATAGAAGGGTCAAGCAACCCTAAGATGGTCTTTGTTTTCTTTTTAAAAAATTAATATAATTATTTCATAAAGTGACAAGAAATTATTAATAAACAGTTTGTTCTCACTTGTTTGAATTTATAAACAGTAATTCACAATGCCAATTTCTTGTAATCTACAGTGTAATTACATTTGGGCCGGTTTGAATAAATTTTACTAACTTCTTTATTAAGTTGAAATAATTAAAGTATACATATTTGTAATTGTAAAAAAATAAACATATACTTTTAATTAATAAAACGTCAATTGAATCTAAAAATATCGATATTGATATTTTAAAGGTCTCTTTCAAAATTTTGAGAAAAATTGGCACTCTTCTTTCTATAACACGAGGTATATGTGTTGTAGACTTCATATTATTAAAAAAATAATAATAAAACCTAATCAAATGAATAAAAAAAATAAAACGTAAAATAAAATAATAAAAAAATATGGAAAAATATAGAAAATAATTAAATATAAATAAAATAAATAGATTGAATAATAAAATGAAAAATAAAAATTAATATGCTTTTGTTATTGGGGGAATTTTAGCTGAACGAACTATGAAATGAATATCTCCCGAAGTAGATGACAATCACTTCTATTTGTTACCACTAGACCCACTCTGATTAAAATTAGATGTTAGATCCGCTCGCATACTCGCTACACTAGTAGCAAGTATGCGAGCGGATCTAACATCTAATTTTAATTAGATTGCACTAGACCCCTCTCGGATATCGGGCCTAAATTATCATATATCTACTACAGTGTACTGGTAAAGTTGAAATACCTTTTCGTGCAATCTCACGAGTCATGTATACACGTTGAGAGTCAAACTATTGTAAATTGTAGTCACAATGAGACTTTGTACTGAGCGTAGGCTGGTAATGAATATACAACATACACGTATATGCATGGCAGCTGTAAATTCCACCTTTTAAGGCTTCTACATGGTAGTTTCATCTTTACTTTTCTTCTTTTTAAAATCAGATATAATGATTATCTTTATGTGCTTGTCACACACACACACCCTTACACACACCCTCCCTCACACCCTCTCACACACACTCATCACGTAGGAACACTTCAAGCAGCATGCACCAGTTAGCTATAGAGAAATTCAATAAATATACGTGCTTCATATAATCAAAGACATGGAACTACTTTCACTTTGCTCTCAATGATCAAGTCACGCTGACAAAAACAAGAATATAAAAAATTAACCAATTGTATATATTTTGTCACACATCAAATATGTGATGTTAACAAAGTGGGTAAATTCATAATGCACCTTGTGAAGTGGAAAAATAAGAAAGACTCGGAGAAAATGGACTGATTTCAAAAAGATTATCACAGATTTCTTGGAAAGCGTACATGCTTTGCATCTACCGAAGTTCAAGTCCTCAAGTTTCAGCACTAATTTAAGCACTTGGCAATCTGGTATGTTAAACTGTAAATAGAAAATGAGGGCCTCTCATTCAGATATAAAATGTTACTTCGGTTTATTCATCGAGTTCCTATAGAAGTTATTGAAGTTCGTGACTATAACAGGGACCGGAAGCGCAATGGCTAATAATCCACACAACACCGTGAGGCTTCCGACTAGCTTTCCGAAAACACCTTTAGGATAAACATCCCCGTATCCTACAGTCGTCATAGAAACGACTGCCCACCAGAATGCATCTGGAATACTTGTGAAAAAGGTATGCTTTTCTTGCAATTCGGCATAATAAATAGCACCAGCAAAAATAACGATGCCTATGGCTAGAAACAAAACAAACATACTAAGTTCCTGCATACTCGTCTGAAGTGTCTTTCCTAGAATTTTGAGGCCTTCCGAATGTTTACTTAATTTAAATATACGTACAACACGAAACACCCTTAGAACAGAGAGAATTCCCCCTTGATTTCCTTGTTCACATTTCCAAGTGACTAAGAAAACAGTCATGAAAATGAAATATGGGGTAATTGAAGCCAAATCAATCCAGTTGATCATATTTTTCAGAAATTTGAGCTTGGAGGGACAGAATATAAACCTCGCAATAAGTTCTATTACAAACCATGCAATACAGAAGGATTCGATAATAAAAAGTGGATGGTCAAAATTTGGCATTAATCTTGGAATGGCTTCGCCGTTTTCAGAAATGATAGTCTTGTTCACACACTGTGTACCATTGAATACTGGAAGAGTTTCCACGCAAAACGTTGCTACTGAAGTTACAATAAGAACTACCGAAAACACAGCTAAAACGCGAGCTGGAATAGAGGATTCTGGGTATTCTAATAGTTCCCAAATTCGCCTTTGAAACGTTCCTTCAGGCATTTCTGGGATTTCATCAGTTTCCATGAAAAATCCTTCTTTCTTTTTATATGAATTTATCACATTCTTTCCAAGTTCAAAGAATTGAAGCTCGCTAAGAAATATGTCACTTGGCACTTCAATTGGCCTCTCCAGTCTACCCCCACTTTGATAAAAATATAAAATGGCAGGAAAACTTGGCCGATGGCGATCAAAAAAATATTCTTGTGTGCGAGGATCCCAAAACTTGTCCCTTTTTTCTTTATCTCCGAGGAGTGTATGTGGCAAACGATTTAAAGTCCGCATCTGGGTTTCGAACCGCATTCCACTCACGTTAAGAACCACTCGATTACAACCCTCTTTTGCACAGTCGTGGTCCTTTGTCAGTTCATTGCTTTTGACAAATTCCCGAGTAAGGTCCTCGTTTTCGTTAAAATCGACCTCGTCATCAGTAGCCTCGTTATCACTGCTGGGAATTATTTGGGATCCCGATCCGGCGAGTTTATACTTGAACCAGCTGTGCTTAGAGTCGTTAGAATTTGACCGGTGTCGATGTCCATACACACCGGGGCTCAGATGATGGTTTGGTGGTCTAAGACCTGTTTCGTTGGTAGTATTTCTTGCCACGAAATGCATCCTCAACCAGTCCTTAGTACCACACAGCTATAAATTCTTAGCCTCACAAAACCGCGTAATTATTCCTGAGAAACTCATTTATAATTTTCATATAAAACTTGGACGCTAAAGTAGAATGTCCACCTCTGGTAGTGTAATACATATAAAAAAATATTTAAATGGTCACATTAATCCCTCACTTACATTTAATCCAACGTCACGTGGTAAAACCTGAACGAAGATTAACGTTAGTTTTTAACTGCGTTAAATAACGGTTTATTTATGGGATAATCGGTGTAAAAATTTAATCCAAGAACAAAGCAAATGCGGCAGCCCCCCTCAATTTGGTCCTGTAAAGATCCTGATAATTTGACCTTTATTTTTAAGGTACACACATGGTATATAACGATACAAGGGACCAACAGACACTCTGTTATTCCTTCACACATAGTAAACATTTAAGTGTTGAATAAAGCAATCCACTACGATACCCTTTGTTCAAATTTTTGGACAACGAATGTGATTGAAAAATCCCATACTCTCCTCGAGTGCAAGATGAATTTAAATCCAGTAAATAAATATGGAACGTAAGTAAAGGGTTATTTGTTAGACTACAATTTGTCCAATTAAATGTATAGTTCCTAACTAAAGGAAACATATTTAAAGCCCAGTGAAAAGTCCTTTCAAACAGTTTTTAAACCCCGACTGTTACTTCGTTCTATGTCGTCTCTCTCGGTGTACAGTCAACGATAGTTAAGTTCAACACGAAATGAAATCAAATCACAGTGATTTTCCTGATAAATATTTTCTGGATGCTCCTCAATCAGATGTATTTTTCTGTTCTACTTGCACATTGCACCACAAATGCTTATTTTGCACAAAAACCTAGTTCAATTTATTCGTCGTCCATCGTAAAACTTGTAAATATACAACATTAAGCCAGCATACATGTCGAATCACCCAAATTCTGCTAATATACTGTTAATGACCCCAAAGAGGCTGCATATTGGGGTTCTCAACAAGAAAACACATAGCTTATCCCCGTTCGTAAGTATGCACGCGACTCTGGGCATCCCAAACATGGCCTAACGAGCCGGTATATCGACAACCAATAGACACAATACATGTATATTCCAAGAGTTTGTGGATTCCTTCAGGTGAAATAACTTGGACATACACGTATATTGATAACTAGCGCTGTTTCCTTGACCGTTTTTTACGGATACTTTG
This sequence comes from Saccostrea glomerata, assembly GCA_003671525.1. Taxonomy (NCBI): domain Eukaryota; kingdom Metazoa; phylum Mollusca; class Bivalvia; order Ostreida; family Ostreidae; genus Saccostrea; species Saccostrea glomerata. The sequence goes on along the minus strand of PRKT01000003.1, from coordinate 1,183,997 downwards.
GCAGTAATATCACTAACCTAGCAAATATATACTTTTTTTCACATTTACATAGAATCCGAAAATATTGCAATGTGCACCTCGGTACATTTTATCATCATGTAATTTTCATTCAAAACTATAGGTACTGTGAGCACTGACCTCAATGCACGATACACATTCCCCAATATGAATATAATGATAAAGTCTATGTTTTGCTATTGGAGACCCGAAATAAGTGTCAGCTTTGAACGTGAAATAGGAGGTGCACAATTGCAATAATTATAAAAATATCTGTAAATGTATCATTAATTTTAATTTTATTCAGTGGTACAGGAGGTGTTATGGGTAATGGGGGATGGATACCCTTCCATGTAATAAAGAGAATGGTAGTGTTCAAGTTTTGCTAAATAGAAACCAGTAATATATATCGGATCAAAATTTAAAACAGAGGGCCACAATGGCACTATGTAACAAAGATTCTGTCAAAGTCTCATTAAATTCCATTTAGTGGTATAAGAGGATTTGTGGATAAGAGATGGGCCCCAAAGCGTAACGGACGGACGTACAGACAGCTAGATTTCCATCGGGGGTATAATGATCACTAACTGAAATGACTTGCGACTTTTATTGCCTTATTCCTGTCAACAAAAATGAACTTATTTGTACATGCAAACCTGATGTGTGGTCACCATTAAATATGATGATATCAGCTCAGTCATTAATCGATAAAACCGGTCTCTGTATTGCATGATTTAACTTTTATAATAAATAAAAAGGATTTTAAAAACCTAATAACTCTGTATTTTCGCACAGAAGCGACAGTTTCATAAATAATAACATCATATTAGACCTTTTAATCAAAAATTAATCCCATAAGATCAACAACAGTTCAGTGCTAAAAGTACATTTGGATCAATTGAAGGGAAAACATAATGGCCTGTTATTCATTAACAGAATAACATTCCACACCAACTAAAGGAACTCAATCAAATTAGACACTTAAATGTTTAAAAGATATTTGAACTATTTTTTTCAATTTCAATACACCCCCTGCATACAAAATAAAAATTATTTTATAGCTCATACGATCAATTAAAAAAAACAACAACATTTAATATACATGTAAATTATATTTCGAATTTTACAAATGAAGCCCAACTTATTTGTATGTTCTGTGAAGCTAGCGCCCCGGAAAAAAAAACTGTTCTGATAAATTTAATTTTGCATTTAAATAACCGATAAACGATTACATTGTTTCTTGTAAGTATAATTAATCGATCGATCAATCAATCATATCAATCAATCAATCAATCTATCTATCTATCTAATGATCTATTTATCTATCTAATAGTATCAATTAATCAAATAAATAATTCATTCATTCATTCAATCGATCAAGCAATACAACGAACATGTCAATATGTAGATCAGTCAATCATTTACTCAATCAAATCAATCATTAACTTGCACTGGGATAAGACCATAAATAATTTCATAATGCTTGAAAATTAAATGTCTACATGACTGGATTTATACACTGTAGCAAAGTAAAACAAAGGCAATCTAACCTCATTCTGATAAAAACATCACCTGCAAACAGATTCATTGAATTAATATATCTTATTATTCACTTCGTAATGGTTGTAATGTTTGATGATTCAAGACTATTTAAAGTTTTTCAAATTCCTGATTTGAGGAAATATACGACAATTTAATTAAGATTTTTATTTATGTATTTCTTATTCAGAATTATTTAATGCTTTCGAATTTATATCTGATATAAATGTGATCGTTGCCAGACGTGTAAAACGTTGCTTAATTCGATATTCTTGTGATGTATATTCAAAATCTTGTGATGCACATTCAACATATTGTGATGTATGTTCAAAATATTGTGATGTATGTTCTAAATCCTGTGATGTGAAATCGCAAGATTATAAAAAATACTCAACAAGATATGGAACAAACATCACAAGATTATCAAATATACATCACAGGATTTTTCATATATATCACAAGATTTTGCATAAACATCACAGGATTTTATATACACATCGCATGATTTAGAACATACATCACAAGATTTTGAACATACAGCACAATATTTTGCATATACCTCACAAGACATTGCACATACATCACAAGATAATAGAACATACATCACAAGATAAAAGTATTACATATAAATTACAAGATTTTGAATATACATCACAAGAATTTGAATATAAATCACAAGAATTTGAATATTCAATACAAGGTTTTGAACAATGATCACAAGATTTTGAATATACATCACAAGATTATCGAATAAAGCAACGTTTTACACGCCATAATTGCCAACTAACTTTCAGTGAAAGAAAAATAAAGTGAAGATAAGTATCCAAATTTTGACTTTAATTTTGATTAAGAAAGATTATTTATCTCATAATCTTTCAAAACTAACGAAAAAGTAACAACATCAGTAAGTTACTATCTATTATTTTTGACTGGTAAATTGTTGTAAAAATATATCTAATCTACATGTTGACTTGTCTTGACATGTGCTTTTTCTGATGCCATACACAAATACATGTTACTGCCTATTCACACCAAACCCGCTTGGGATCGCGGTTACTGGTTCTTATATAACAAATGCTCCACTGTTTTTGGTCTCAGTCTGGCTAACGAGCACCGACCTCCCAGAAAATATGCAATAAAACAACAAGTATCGTATTAATGAGCCACACGACACGCTGATTATGATCGTGAGGGTCACAGGCTGTCTGGAAGATTGCTATTACTGGATCTACTCAGTACATATAGGATATATTATCATGGTTATTTGGGGGTCAAAGTGTGGGTATCGTGTCTCAGACTAATGAATTTTGACTGTGTCAGCAGACATGCTTATTACGTAGCACACATCAATTGACGAAAAAATAATATTGATTAAATTGATAATGAAGACCATTTGCTTACGTAAAATATAAAACTTCATAACACAAAAACGTTTTCTTTAAAAAAAAATTTTTTTACGAAAATGAACCCTTATACAAAATTCTAATGTTGAATACTTTCTTGGGATATACAATCAAATCGATGATTAAATGTCATGGATTAGATACATAAAAACGTGCGCGGTATGGTGGCCAATTTCTCTCCAGTTTTCTGTAATCTTTTTTATAGATAATGTCTATGAAATATACGGAGTATTAAACAGTTTTCATGCATCAAACAATACAAATTTTAAAAGCAGAGCATACATGGCCCTCTAAAACACCAGAGGTTGGATCAGATGCCATGGAGGAGTGAGCCTCCCCTACCGACCGCTCATATTCGCCTTGTGCTTCTTGTCATAATCGGGAAATAACGGAAACATCCGTCGACGATTCGGTGTGCAAGTAATGGCCTAACAACTAGTATGAAAAACATCATTCAGCATTAGACTTGATGATAGATTGTTTTGTGTCTGAGCAGGTCATATATATATATAGTATCGACCAGAAAACTAACGAAATGATGGCTCTAAAACGAGACTGCTGATATGAATGTGAATCAACTTGTTTGTCAATAACTTATCTCTTTTAAGAAACTGTTTATACATAGGGATTGCTTTTGCTTATCGAATCAAATAAGAGATATAACCCACACACTGGTAATTAGGAGTTATTGCTGCACAGGTACGGGAAGTTAAAGATCACATTCAACATAAAATTGGGTGTTAGGTTAACTTCATTTTTAAAAGTAAAATATCCCAATTTGTAACAAATCTGTACGACTCTGTGGTATCTTTTATTTAAGCTTTCTAAAATATATTTGACATGTGAATAGAAATACTATTGTTAATTGATTATACGTCATCGATATTAATAAAATAAATGTCTTGTTGAAGTCGGCAGTAAGTGTTTTCTTCTTATCATGCAAGTGTAAGATTTTGAATAGATTTTGAAGCTTTGTAGTGCATATAATGATATAGCAAACATTATCTATCTTTAGGTCAAATGCTGACTGACGTTTTTTATACTTATTGTTAGTCCAAAAGTTACTAATTGATATAACCACAATTTTTTCCCGTTTACCCAATTATGACAAGAAGCACGTGCGTACGGAGGATGTGACCATACCCAAGGGATACTATTTCCTCCGTGTCATCTGATCCCGCCTCTGATATTCTGGTTTAGAGATGTTTGTGTTTATCTGCTTCTGATTTGTATTGTTTATGTAATTGTTATAACCCGAAAACTGTCCATTCTGTGTAAAGAATGTACTTTTCTAGGGCCGTTTAAACATTGACGTTAAAACATTTGCTCTGTTCCTGTTTTGTATTGATTAAGAGACTTTTTAGCTTGAATACTGACCGTTATCTTTATCTATTTCATTACACTTTTGTTTCGAAATGTACACTCTTAGAACTGGTTCTCATCTATCGAAAGCGTGAATTGCTTAACTATCGGACAGCCTCGACCGTCGAAAAAAACTTAAGTTTGTTGTGATTGTAAACTTAGTGGAGGGTGTTAGGTAAGTAAAGATATTTTTGAATAACTTAATGAAGAATATTTATCCACAATTCATGAAATTCCAACACAATTTTCTAGTGAATATCAATGGTGAAAGCATATACGTACTTCTGATGCACAAAAATACCATATATGATGAACAATCCAGTACTAAAACAGAAGTCATTCTGAAGTGACGGTTTGGATTTTGAGCTTAGGATTTTCAAGACAATAACTTATGAACTCACAGGACGCTTTTTTCTCTCGATACAAATGTATATCTCAATATTTGGCCAAGGTGTTGCAATTATGCAAAAAAACAAAGGGAACGAAGAAAGATTTTCCGCAATTACATGTAAATTACTAGATGCTGTCATGAGATAGTAATACCCGCACTAAGGTGTTTGCCTCTAAGTACACGCTCCTACATATCTGGTGGCTTTCCAATGAAAAAGTCAAAATAATTCTATAATTTACATGTATTTATCAAATTGAGTATGAAATTCTCAGAACCTCTTATATTTATTTTACATGCTTAATTCATTATATACCTGTTGAATTCTATTAATGATGTAAATTAGATTTTGATAAATGTTTTGCTCATAATAGGACCTTTTTAAATTTACTAATCCGCCCCCCCTCGACACCACAATCACACAGCACATACTTTTTGGAATAGGCTAGATGGAAAAGTTTTGTTTAAACATCGTTTGTTATGAATTAATTTAAAATTTGTTCTTGTACTATACATGTTAACATGTAAATTTCTACATCACATCACGTTGCGTCACCCATTATCATATTTTTAGATTAAACACCATTCGGCACACCTCGGCCGATTCCGACTTCATCTGATAAGGTGACGGAATCGACGAAGGTTTGCAGAATGGAATAGCATTAGCACATGCTGCAGTCTGGTGTGCATTGGATTAATTCATTTTGTTATAATTGGATTATATTTCATGAAGTTGACAAGACCTATGGCAGTTGGTAAGTACAAGTTTAAGTATAGTGGGGGTAAAATAAACCCAAACGATTAGGTTAAAGTTCAAAAAGGGTCAAAGATCATCGCATGCCACACTAGACGAATTTCATATTGTGAAGTTATCTCCCGTCGTCGATGTTACATTCAGTTACTGCCAATACTGGTGCGGATCCAGAATTTTTTTTCGGGAGTAGGGACGGGGGTTCACATCTCAGTCAAAAAATTCCAGCCCAGAATTTCCTGACAAGCAGGAGAAAAAAAAAATGAAAACAAATAAACAAAATAATGCAATGATAGTGGGGTCAATGTTTTCTAAGTTAGAGGGAGGATGTCCAAAGTTTTTTATTTGCTTCAGTATATAGTCTTGTTTAAATAACAAAGCAAAAGGGGATGGGGGATGGGGGTTCCAATCTCCCTACCCACTCCCTGTCCTTAAGATAACAATCTATTTTGTGATTCCAAATAAAAAGTATATTTTTTTCCATTTGACTAATCATACATATTTTGTTTCTTGTGTTTATATTATGTCTGTCTATTTGTCTGCAGAAATTATAACCTTGCCCATAAGTTTTAAGTGGGATGGGCTATACAAATGACTTCCACATTTTATAGGTTTATTTCTTGTGACAATTAAGACCTTTTATTTGGGTACTATTAACTTTTACCTCTGATCGCTTGACCAAGGATACACATTTTTACAAGAAAAATACCAAACTTTAAACTTGGCCTAAATTTTGATCAGTAGGTGCTAGGGCTTTCATGCTTAACATGTGTATTCATTGTGAACTGTCAACAGGTATAAATATGTTTGACCTTGACCCTAGAGTTTGAACCACTTAAAAAAATTAACCTTGGCAATTAACATTTGAACAGGAAGTACTAGGGATTACTTATTTCACATGTGCATTCCTTGTGACAAGACTTTCTTCTGATACCAACAATTTGAACCCTTTGACCTTGACCTTTGAGTTTGACATATATTTGAGAAACTTCAACCTTCGCCATAGGCTTCCATACAGGGACATGAGTGTTTCACAAACACATCTTGTCTTCATTATTATACGGTGGTGTCTCCATATGAGGGAAAAATTCACGAGAGAGATGTATTCACAACAAACAAACAAATTACTAAAGAAAATATAAAACATGAATATGTTGGTCATGCATATCTCTGCATGAAAAAAACACCTTTTCAAATACTGCAACCATATTGTAACCCTTTCAATACACTCATTTGAGCTTTTCTGGTTTCCTTATCATATAACGTCTGTTGTGACGTGTCGTCCATCTGTTTGTCTGAAACTTTTTACATTTTCAACTTCTCTAGAACCACTGGGCCAATTTTACCCAATTCATATAGAAATATGTACATTTGTATGTCAGAGTGAGACTGTCCATCTGTCTCAATAAATTTAACCTTGGTCATCACGGTCATATCTACTGAATGAGAAGAGACAAGGCATTCATATTAAACTTATGTACTAGTATTTACCTGTGAGAATGGCATGTTTTTTTTTTACATGTGACCTAGAAGTTTGACCTACTTGCAAAAAAATTAAATTGCTAAAAAAATTCATCATTTTGAAAGAGAAAAGTTAGGGCATTCATATTATAATGCATGTATATTATTACCTGTGATAAGACCTTTCCAAATAAATCATGACTATTACTCTGTGACCTTGACCTTCAAAAATGTTGCATTTGCTTATAACTTTTGATTGAGATGAGATATGACTCTCACATTTGACATGTACATTAATTACTCATAAGAATTCAAGGTGTTTCCCAGCATGTGATGCTTTTTTACCCCTTGACGTTGACGTTGATGTTTTACATAATTTTCAAAATATTTAACTCTCCTAAAAGATGATTAGGCTTCTGAGTAACATTAAGGAAGACGTCAGGGAAGACAGGGCTTTTTGCACAAAAAATGTCATTTTTCGACCCACATTTGACCCCTCAGGGCAAAATCTTAATTCCAAAACCTTACTGCACATCTACCTGACACCACCAACCATCTCCCAACAGATGATAAGCCTACTGTGTAAAATGTAGAAGAAGTTCAGGGAAGACGGGACTTTTTGCACAAAAAACGTCATTTTTTGACCCCCATTTGACCCCCTGGGCCAAAATCAAAATTCCGAAACCTTACTGCACATTTACATGACACCACCAACCATCTCCCAAAAGGTGATTAGGCTAATGTGTAAAATGAAGGAGGAGTTCAGGGAAGACGGGGAAGACGGGGTTTTTTGCATAAAAAAACATCATTTTCCGACCCCAATTTGACCCCCCGGGGCAAAATAAAAATTCCGAAACCTTACTGCACATCTACATGACCCCACCAACCATCTCCCAAAAGATTATTAGGCTGCTGAATAAAATGTAAGAGGAGTTCAGGGAAAACGGGGCTTTTTGCATAAAACACGTCATTTTTCGACCCCCATTTGACCCCCCGGGGCAAAATAAAAATTCCGAAACCACATCTACCTGACACCACCAACCATCTCCCAAAAGATGATTAAGCTACTGTGTAAAATGAAGAAGGAGTTCAGGGAAGAAAAGTGTGACAGACGGACGGACGGACGGACATGAGTAACAACAATATACCCGAAAGTGCGGGTATAATAATATTCACATGATTAAGAAAATGCTTAAAGCAGAGAAAATGTAAAAGGACAGTGATTGTGTTCTCCAACAGACACAGGAAACGATATACTCAGTATCGATACTCAACGCCGATGTTTTCATGCTTTAGTACTTTAAAATGTTATGTTTAAAATGCTTTTTTCGCTGAAGTTAGAATCAAGCAAGGCCCATTGACCTTATGTCATTGCATTCCTGTAATGAAAGAAATGATTTGCTCCTGCAGAATGTGTGTAAAGATTAATCAAAGAACAATTAAGAATGAAGGAGATATGATTGATCCTTGTCAAGAAATTAAAAAGAAGAGGTATATCCGACTTTGATGTTGCAAGTTAACATTTTAATATAATTCGGATATGGTTCCTTCAAAATTTAAGTTTTGACACTAATGGTGAGTTAGAATATACATTTCAACATTAATTGGAACAATAACAAAATTTCTATCTTTGTTTCTGTGACTTGGATTTTATAGATTACAGTAACTGCATCATGAAACAAGTTAGATTAATTTGTATCTGTCATTTTAATGTTTTTTAATTCAGTAACTTACTTTGATGTAAAGCGTATTTCTGTAAAAATTCAATATTATACGGAACTGTTATGTGAAAATGACTAATTTTCTCATGAGAGAGAGAGAGAGAGAGAGAGAAAGACCATTGTTTGTCTCGCCTTTGTTGTGTTTTTCATATATAAAAACAAATACAAACCTAACATATGAGTTAAACGAATCAGAGTTTTTAATGATATTCTCTTTGATATTTAACTTATATTTTCTTGCTTAAAAAAGAAAGGAATTATTTTAAATTATTAGTTTGCAGACTGCTTTCAACAGAAAAAAACATGCATCAATCAAATAAAAAGAGCGAGGAACACGGTCCACATTCCGTTTACCTTTGCCTATCAATTTTATTATGTTTCTTTTATAATGCCTTTTTCAATTGAATTTTAATTTGATTTTTACAAGCATAAACAGTGTTTGTATGTGAATACTTTTGCAAACTGCAGTTTTTCTGAAGAATTTTTTTTGTATTTTAAAATGAATTTTAAATTCAGTTTTATTAGTTTATGGATAAATTAAACATTGCACGTAGTCCAAGCTTTCAAATACGGTCATTCTGTTTAAGACCATTTCATCGAAGCAAGTGAATGCATTTATATTCGAGTAATCGATCTACCAAGCAAACAAAAACAAAACATGCAAGAAAACAGGGCAAAATCGGTTACAATATCTTATACTAAGTTTAGTTTAACTTGATTTCTACGGAAGCCCGTTAGTGCTAACCTGTATTTATATAGGAGAAGCGATATATAAAAGCAAACCTCGATATATAAAGAAAATGCGATATAAAGAAAACCTCGATATATATGTAAAGGAAATGCGATATGTATAAACTTAACTTCGATATATATAAAGGAAATGCGATATATATAAACATAACTTCGATATATATAAAGGAAATACGATATACATAAACCAAACCTTGATATATATGTAAAGAGAAATGCGAAATTTATAAACAAAACTTCGATACATGTATATATAAGGAGAAAAATTTCCACCGCCTGACCTTTAACATGATTAATGACCTTCATTAAAACAGAGACTTAGCCAACATATGATAAGCAGCTACCGATCTAATGTTTTGATTGCAATCAGTTGATGTGGCTGTTTTAGGATGGTATTCAGTTGTTATGTTTTCTTTATTTGTTTATTTTGATAATTATGATGATTAAAACTAAAGCAAATAAAAACAAACTTCAGTTCTTCTTACATTTCCAAGGTGTTAGGCAGAATGACACCAATGAGAGAATTTTTTGCTTAAAATGTATAATACAAAGCACAGTTTTTAACAAAGTTTTTAACATTTTACTATGTTTTTTTTTACATGATGTATGGAGAATTTCGAATGAATTAAATTTACGACGTGGGACAAAAATCTGCAGTTTGATTATGTTAGTGTGCATGCACTGACTCGTTTCTTTTTAGTAATTCCCAAATATTTTTTTAACACCAAAGACCCTAAAATTATTATAGTACTGTTATAGTACCTGTCGCTTTCTTCCCTCACATTCAAATAAAGTGGGTACCTTCATCTCTCCCCTTTTCCCATTCCGATTTTTATTCTCTTTTTACAATCAAATTGGCATGCTAGTAAATTATTTTTATAATGAATATGAATAAATTTGAATAAGGGCATTAAAAATAGAATTTGATAAGACTCCACGTTAAACATTATTTTTTATAAATTCTCGGTTGTGAAATCAAAGGTTATACTGCTAAGTTTTTGTATAACAGTAAACAAGGTAGGTTGTTAAAACGAAGTTGATCAAAATACCTGCATGTAAAGCTAATAAATCCACAGAAAATACGATCAAAAGACATACATAATTATCATATTTATTTCATGAATATTTATAATTAAATGCTCTTCTTCTCAATTAACGATAATCATTATATTAAGTAAGGTTACAATTACAATTCATTGATATATGCATGAACAAACAAATAATAACTTTTAAATAGCAAAATTTTGCCGATTCTGGGAAAGTTATAAATTATTACTGTATAATTGATTCCCCCCCGCCAGGAGTTAATCTGCATATACTCTTGATGGACAGCCGATTGCTACGGGTCACGCAGTGGAAAGGTTTCTCTTTATATATATTGCATTTCTCTTAATATATATCGAGGTTTTGTTTATATATTTCGCATTTCCTTCTTATATATCTAGGTTTTGTTTATATATATATCACATTTCCTTTATATATATATATCTAAGTTTCGTTTATATATATCTCATTTCCTTTATATATATCCAGGTTTTGTGTATATATTTAGGTTAGCACTAATGAGCTTCCGTAGATTTCAATATCAAAACTATGTAAATATAGGTAGAAAAGATCACATAATTGTTTAATTGTATTTTTATTTTAGTAATTAAACTTAAAAACAGTTTTCCTCTGTCTTCAATAAATCTCACAACAGGGCGTATTTTTATATAATAATGATGTTCCAGAGCATGAAACTAGATATCTATGAAACCTTAACTAAACAAAAATATCTTTTTTTGATCCTTATTTTAAATGCAAATAAATGGCCTTTACTTTATTATTATTATATCAATCAATCACATTTTAGCGATTGGGGATATCGTAGAATGTATTGATCAAATAGGCAAATAAATTTTTCATACTCATTTTTATAACTTTTTAGGACAGGGTACCGGGTATTCTATGTACATTCAGCGGTATAATATTACAATAAATTCAAATTAACTCTTACTTTAAAAAAAAGCAATTGGAAGGATTTATTTTTTTCTTACTTCAAACTGAAGGAAAGGTTAATTAACGCTGTAAGAGTTCTTCTCCTTGTAATCAATGCTTGCTAACGCAACGTATCTTCTATCTTGTTAGAAACTCTTGGTTCATTTTAGTTCTTTAGTGTCATTGCTCAGGCTCAACATACTTCTGGGAACGTACTAACCAGTAATAAATCATATACTAGAATACAATCGAAATATATGGAGATATCGAACAATATTAAAGCTAAAAATCTAAAGATTAAAAACAGTTCAAATCAAGATCATAGAAAACACGAACGTCAACGACATCAGACATTCTCAAAAATCCATACAAATCACAATTTCTACCTCCTTCAGAAAGGCAACTGTATTACACAAAACTAAAAATATAAAATAAAGTATTTAATATCTTAAAGCTGACGTCTTTCTATGAGAATACTGCTATTACATTAAGTTCGACATTCAATGACACTTTGTAAATAACTTGGAAGCAGCTAGAGCAAGCAGGGTCCTGTGGGATCAGGTGCCAAGGAGCACCATACTCCATTGCCTTTATGCAAATATATAAGCACACTGAAGGTACATACAAATGGAATTCGTAAATTAACTTTACTTTACTTATGCAAAAATATACATGTACCTTCATCGCATGCAGACTGAGTTTATATCTCTAGAATATCAGCAGTCTCGTTTAAAGTCATCATTTCGTAAGTTCTATGGTCGATACAATGACCTTGTCAACAAATACAATTTATCATTGAGTCAAATGCTGACTGACGTTTTTCATACTAATTGTTAGTTTATTATTCATACACTGCATTAACGACGGTTTTTACCGTTATTTCCCGATCATGACACAGCGCGGGTGACCGGTAGTCGGCAGGGGATGCTCACTCCTCCATGATTTCTGATCCCATGCACCTTTCATGTCCAGAGGTCTGTATTTGCTCTGCTCCTATTTTGAATTGTTTAATGGTCTTGAATACTTTTCATTATCTCTTATTTTTAAATGTAGAAATTATCAAATTAATTTAAGTTAAAATAAAGTTTAAATTTTTAGTTTACTGCATGAATAAAGCTTTTCAAATAGCTTGTACGCTCTAATTACACATGATTGATCTGTCACCAAAGGTCAAATTTTATACGTGTCAACTTTTTAAGATACGCCCAGTTTGTATATATTTTGCAATATATCTGATTAAAAAAGATGAAGTTAGAAATAATTCCTCAGAAAAAAAATCAGGATAATTCATAACTTTACGCATGTTAACTCAAGAAAACACGAATGGATATTAACAAAAATGGGGTAGAGGAATGTTTGTGACATCTTTAAGAATAATTAAGATTCTTTAATCTCCAACTTCTGCCTAATATCATTTATAAGCTCAATATAACTTTTAATAAAAAAAAGGTTTAAAAATATTGATATATATTTATTAAAAACAAGTATCCAACGATACACATCCAAGTAGACTCGGAGGCGTTATCTTCTTTATCCCAGATATGTCTGGTTTAATTTTATCAATTGAAGGTTGCTTCCTCTCTGTAGAACTGAAAAAGTAACAATTAATACAATTATCATTGACATGTTGCTTATTAAGATTTGTTAAACACTGATAAATTAGTAAAGGCAAAAATAACATAGAGAGTGTATATAAAAAGCATCAAATTAACACTAACAGACAAAATAATAAAATTTACTCACGCTTTTTCTGTAATTACCTCCTTAGAAGGAGTTATAGATTGTAGGATAGGGATCAGTTTTAATTTGTGCTCTGAAATAGGGCAGTTTAACATGAGTTTTGTTATTTATTCATATGAACATCTACATGCATTTAGAATCCACAATAGAATTTTTAAAATAAGTGGTTTTATGATTTCCAGATAGTATAACTTTGGTTCATCGATCCAATTTCGGGAAATGCTTCATATGACGATTAGGATATAAAAAAAGTGAATTTCAAAGTACATACATTTGTATACTTGTGGTTTTTCTTACCTTTTTTCACTAGGATTTTAACATGATCAATTATACCATGCAATTGTCCAAGAAAATTTAATAAAATAAAAATAAGGATTATTCTGTTCATCGTAGCAGTTTTGATCTGAAACTAAAAGAAATATTCGGAATCTTAACACAGGTATACATATCATGTTTTACACAAACAAATAAATAAAAGAATCATAAAATTACCTGAAAAGATTATGGATTGATAAATAAATTGCTAAATTGAAACTTAGTACATTTATAGTCGTAAACAACAGAGAATATTATGCAATGACTATGTAAAGCTATTTACTCACCAAAAATCCGACTGGAAATTCTTGCTGTTTGTTCTATTTTAAGGTATTATCAGAATTGATGACATTCCCTTCATCTATAACGATAGGGAGAAAAACAAAACATTTACACTAAAATATACTTGATCTTCTCTGCAATGTGCTGTATAGACCGGAAACAATCATTAATCAAAGTTACAATTGACTGGTTTTTGTTATGATGTATTTTTAGAAAACTAGTTATAAAGCGAATATCTACGTTGAGCTGTTATTCAGGAGATAAACCTAGCTCCAAATTTTGTGAAAACGTAAATGTATGAATATTAAATTTGAACGAAGAGATGGGATTTTCTACTTAGCGTCAGATTGTAGAAAAAGAAATTTGTCACCACAACCTGTGTATGTTTCCAATGTCAGATTTATTAATGGACAGAAATTAAAACATTTATTAACCTGAGGACTGGAAACACCTGTAATACATACTTTGTCATTTAAATAACATTGATATTGAATTTACTAATTTTATAGTTAATTAAAGTTTAATTTTAGAACATGTATATTTGTATTTTTCAATTTAATAACTTAAATATGTATTTTAAAAAATAATATTTCAAAAACATTATTTAAAATGTCCCTATAAATGTGTTTGTAAATAAATATATCTTATCATTACAGTTACTAGATCCGAAGGGCTAAGTCACGCCAAGTTGAAAGGGGCGGATCATCAGATCAAACGAGAACCGAAGCGTCGAATTTTGAAGATCCGGATCCGTCAACGAGACGTGATACGGTTCTTCGGATCAAGTTACTATATGATGATAAAAATTATAATATTCCAACATACAACTGGCTAAATAAATTAAAATGAATTTAAGAGGTAAAATATTTATCCATGAAACAAAGCATAATATCCAGAAACATTTTAATGTGCAAGAAAAATAACGTCATGTTTCTGCGTACTACGTCATACCGGTAAGTTTCATCATTATGATGACTGATGATATGGATTCAGAAAACCAAATGTGGTGATCCGGAAAATCGGATAAAACTCTTTAAAATAAACAGTAAAAAAACAAGGAAATTGATGGGTATATGATAAACGCTTTTCTCGTATGCACAAATATCCTTTGCTCTTCTTGTTTATTGATAAACTAAGCATTCTTATGGGTTTTTTCTTTTAATTGGATGGCATGACATTGTTTTATTTGCCAAGTCTCCTTCCAATTTTTTAAAAACTTGATTTAGGAAGGAAATAATAAAGGAAGACAACTGCCACTTTAACCTGATGATAGAGCGTCATCCAAGTCAGAAGCCAAACGAAATGTCACCGGCCACAATGGGTTCCAATTCTCATTGCACTCTTTATCGTTAGTCCATTATTTATACGCTGGATTGACGACGGATTTTTCCCGTTATTTCCCAATCATGATAAGGTCCACACGGCGGTGTGTGTCCGGTCGACAGGGGATGCTCACTCCTCCATGGCACCTGATCCACTCTCTGATGTTTTGGATGTCTGTGTTTGCTCTACTCCTAGTTTGTATTGTTTTATGGACTTTTGATCTTGAATACTGTTCGTTATCCATATGTTTCATCGTCCAAACAGAGTTGATGTTTTTTTTTAATACTTTTTGTTTCTCGTTTCTCCATGGTCGTAGGAACGTGGGGTAGGGCTGATTTATAGAAATTATAGAAAGCAATAGAAAGCTCCTGTATGTTTGTGCACCCTCAATACAAATGTCTGACAATAACAAACCTTTACGATGGTTGTGACAAGTTGACAGGGGTTGCTTTCTCCTTCGTGACACATGATCAAATTCAAGAAGTTTTTTAAGGCTGAGTTCCTATTCTTCCGGTAAGTATTTTATAGACCTTTAAGCTTAATTTTTGTTCGTAATTCTTTCCGTTCTCAAGTGCTTATAGAGGCCTTCTTCTCTAAAAATTACTTCGTGATTAAATATTTAAATCAAAACTTGAATATCGTTTAATATTAATTTTGGAGTACTTATGTGTTTCATCAGAATTAAAAAAAATAAATTTGCAAATGACCAAAGACCAGGTCAGTAAATTTACAAGTTCCATTTGTATTAATTAAGCAGTAATATGTGACGTCAAAATTTACCGTTTAGAATGTTAAATAAGGTGTTAATATGTTGTACGTATTATGTCAGTTGTTTTGATACAATTGGATACAATGTTGAACATTATTCTTGAATATTTCCTGGATTAATTGTAAAACGTGTATTTAATTGAGGAGTTATGATAGAGGTTTTTTTTAAATTTAAAAGCAAATGCTATACATCTTTGTTTGAAAGAATTTTTATGTACTTTAGGAATATGTATGCTGACGAACTAGAAAGATTATAATTAAGATTTAAAGACGATTGGATTTCTTTACATATATATTTGATAAAGCCATACAAAATTACATTCAACAAATTTTGTCGTCTCTTCTCGGTTCTTTTTCTTCATAACGCATTTAAATGAAACACGGAGATCCTTTTGAATAATGTGACAGCAAAACACATCTTTATCAAGTAGCATACTGAACTACACGCAGATATACAGCCTATTCATGAATAACAAACTTTCATGTCTCAGTTAATAATTAAACCACTCAATAATGATTTCTCCTCAATCATTGCTCAATCATGTCCATCAAACATGTTAAACAACATTTCAGTAGCTGTAATAACCCTATAATTTTGGATTACACTTCACATTCTCCTGTTCATTTTGAGGCTTGTTTTGAGATGTACTCCTTTATTCTCGGATTGTTTTTCACTTTCTCTACCAGAGTTTCAATCTTGGGCGGAAGAGGTGGAAGTTTAACAAAATCTCCGACTTGATCTGTTGTGTCAAAGATCAGAAGGTCAGCGATTGACATCTAAAATAAAGATAAAATTCATTTAAATGTGCATGTAAGAAATTAAAATTTATAAATTCAAAAAAATAGATAGAAAAGTTTTTTTTTTATTTATATCAACGTTTTCTTCGATATCTATAAAAAGAGAACAGCAACTCAATTAGTTACAATAGATTCAATAAATTAATCCGACACAATGCAAGTGTGAGTGATGAGATCCAATTTTACTTATTGATGAACAAAAAGAGTCTACACAAAGTTATCAAAATAATATTTTTAAAAAAAAAAATAGCATATTTTAAATTAAATTGAAACCATATCCTCTAAAATACTGATAGGGAGGTGCAATCTGGGAAATATGTCCAAAATTCAATAAAAAATGATTTACCAGGTACTTACTTTATTCCCCACAAAGAACCCATCTCCTCCATTATTTTCCTTCAGAATTCCCTCCATTAAATTGAAAAATTCTGGCAGTTTGTTTTCTTCAAGGTCTTTCTTTAATTCTGCTTGTTTTGTTTCGTCTTTCTCGTACCATGCAGTAATGACGTATTTTAAGAAATCATCATTAGCCCCGAGAATAACGTCAATTTGCGTGCTTTCGTCATTATTTTCACCATATAAACCTAAAAAGAAATGTAGTTTTTAGAGCAAAAATACAAACAGCTGTGTTGCTCAATTATGAAGGAGCAAGTATAATTTTTTTTAATATACATGTATCTTAGTATATGACATAATCATTCATTCAAGAACATATTAAGTAATAATGTCAATATTTTTTTTTTAAATAAATTGATTAAAAGAAACAAGCTGTGATTTCAATGACCATGATTATTTTTCACTAAATTCAGGAAATTACAAATGAACTGGTTTTTTTCATCCAATACAGTTTCCAATAACAACTGGCATTTGAAATTAGATAAATATATTTACAAGCTAAATTTTATAGATAAAAAATTTGCATTTTGCAGGTTTAAAATAATTTAAAAATCTTTTGAATGTATTATCAAGATGGAAAAGGTTCCTACCGAAGGACCTTCCGACATATCTCAAAATGGCACCAGACTGGGGAATAATTCGGCCATCCACCTGCAAGCATGGCAACTGGTTCTGTGGAATAGCTGTTGAAAGAGCATAAATATTTGAAATGTTAAAACATATGATTGTTTTAGATAATTCAAAATATTTGAAATGATATGTTTTAACCGGTGTTACATTTGTACTTCTCTATCCAGTGAATATAAACTACTGGGTATTTTTTGATACCCCACTGCTGTTACGTCACAGTGGGTTTAGTGAATAAAGCAGAATAAAGCGGATTCCGAAATAATTTCTTTACTTGTCTACACGCTAGAATAGGTATATATATGTAATTGATTGGCCAAAAATACCAGAAAACATACAAAAAACAAAAACAAGCAAATAGACGAAATTCCAAATCCTATTTTGGAGAAGGACTATTTTTCAAATGCATAATTATCTTAAACGTTCTATGGGGTGTTTCTTGGGAATGGAAAACAGGAAGTACAAGAATATTTTTTGCAATTATTTTTAATTAAATCAAATGAATGGGAATTGGTTCTTAAACGCTTTTTTTTCTCAACTCCCATCCTCTTTTCCTGCAGATACATGTACAAGATCTCTCAATTCTTGTAAAACAGAACTCTCTAAAAGATTAGGCAAACATGCGTTCAGTACCAGGGCCGACAGCAGGCGCCACTTTTGAATAGAAATATTGTCATTTTGTCCAGCGTTTTTGTCAAGTTTTGTTGTCAAGTTACTACTCAACTAATAATGCATTATGTACATGTACAATTCTTACACTTACACAGTTCACCTATTAAACACATTAAAATTCTTTTGTGAGATATGAATTCAAAATACATTAAACAGGTGACTTGACATAGTTGATTTTTATCAGAACGTGTAATTTTATTACTATTAGACCGTGTATTTCATTTTAAGCCAAGCTTTTTGATTTTGTAATACGTTACTGAAGCAAAAATGTTTATCTCAACAATCTACATCCTCCTCCAGGGCTTCCGTACTTTCCTGTTAGCCTGTCAATACATCAGGTATACGCATATATCATAACAAAAAATAATACAGTAATACAATGCATTAAGGTGTTTAGGACAGTGTACTTACTTGATTTGACTTTTAACCATTCTTCTTTTGTAAACCTCTTGTCCTCGAATTCTTGTCCTGCAGCTGTTAGGGTCAATCTGATTATCTCTGCACGCGCCTTAATCTCAAAGTACATCAGTTTGTAGGTAGGCATATTGTACTTTTTAACGTAAAGTTAGTAATTGCAATCTGCTCAAATGCCTTGCATTTTACATGACTCGTTCTGAATTTTTACCTTTTTGTACTACAGGGTAGTACAAAAATAATAGCTTTTTACTTATTTTTTCTTTATATTGTGAATTCAATGAAGCATATCTATGGCACGCCAAATTCACAACAGATAAACCTAGTTTATCGACTGTGAAACTATGTTAAGCTCATTTTTGTAAATTTGGCGTGCCATACAGACGAGTATCTTTCCGAATAAAGTATCTAATCCATGTAATGTTTTGTTACCAAAAATGGAAAAATATATAAGATTAAATTTGCGTGGCGTTTTTAAAGAATCATGGTGTTGATCAGATATTAACAAAAGTTATGATCAAGAATTCAACTTCGGTTTAGCAGAAATAGCAATGTAGCTATCAAACATTAAATTCAACATTGAGACGGAGGGCTGCTGTATTTGCCATGTTAACTACCTGTCAGAAAACAAAAGCAATCTGGGCGTACAGTGTTACTTTGGGCTTTAGTAGTACTAGGTCTAACCTGCGCTAAAAGCTCAAATGAGTTTTTATTATCATCCGTCGTCTGCCCGTCCGTCTGTCTATCTGTCCTATCGGCCGTCTGTAAAAATTTCATATTTTCAACTTCTCAAGAACCACTGGACCAATTTTAAAATCACAATTGGTACAGAGCATTCTAGGGTAAAGGGGACTATAAATGATTAAATTGAAGGACCAAGCACTCTTCAAGATCATCAAGAAAGAACAAAAACAGGTCGGTGTCATTAAAACCCTTCTTCTTAAGAACCTCTGCACCAGACAAACTGAAACTTGCGTGAAAGCATCCTGGGACAGTGTAGATTCTAAATTGTTCAAATCTAGACCCCGGGGTAGGGCAAGACCACAATATGAAATACAGATTTTACATGGAAATTTGTAGAAAAAGTAATAAAAAATTATCTCAGGAACAATATGACAAGAGAAGCTGAAACTTGAAACTTGAATGGAAGCATCCTGCGGTAGTATATCTAAATTCTTCAAATAATGACCTCTGGGGGTATATCGGGTTAAAAGCAGGAATCCAATTTTTTGAATTGTATAGGAAAATCTTCTTCTCATAAACCAAATGGCCAGAAAAGCTTAATCTGAAGTAGAAGCATACTTCAGTTTATATGCTAAATTGTTCAATCATGATCCCTGCGAGTAGGGTGGGGTAATAATGAGGGATCTAAGTTTACATTGACATACTGTTTAGCGGGTATTTTTTGCGGTTGTAAATTTTTTGCGGATAGGACAAATACGCAAAAATTACAATAGCAAAATATTTTTAAGATGCCTTCAGGTATTTTATACATGCAAGTATGATATGTGGTTCGTCTGCAGACTCGTGCGTGGACGTGTCTTCTTTAGCGAGAAAATTCGGGTGACATCGAAACACCAATAGTTACAATTATATGATACAATTTATGGTAGTTTTTCTTTCTTATTTTCCACTTTTCAATCTTGGGTTTTGTCTAAAGACCGTGGATAAAATAACTGCTTGTGTATACTGTATGGCTTGATTGTCTCGTGAATTTCATCCAAATCAGAAGACTGAGAGTATTAGTTACGCCTCAATGCGCGGGACACGTGTGAAAAAACTGTTTGTTGTAGCTTAAAATGAAAATTCCGATTTCATTTTGATGGCTATTAATTTTAAGTGTATTTTAGATTATGGCTAGTAGGTATTGCTTATCATTATGATTATTTTATTTATTTTATTTATTTATTCAATTTGACAAAAAACACATGTGGCGCAAGTCATACACACAGTAAACAAATATAAAATATATAGTCACATAGATTTTCTTATATTACATGCATCACGTATGAAGTTACAAATATTTCTTGTAGAATTAACATCTGCTGGATTAAGAATTTCATAAGATATACATGTTTTATTAAAAAGTGTACAAAATTCACTTCTTAGTTGTTTATATAGAGGACATACAAATAAAAAATGATGTTCATCTTCAACGACATTTTTACAATTAATACAAAATCTTTCATCTCTTGGTATAATTGGGTTACAATATCTGCCAACCTCTATCTGTAACTTGTGAGCACTTATTCTCAATCGAGTCAAAAAAGAACGAAGATTCTTGGAAATGGAAAAATTTAAGTATGGTTGAATTTCAAGTTTGTTTAGATTCCCTTGACTTATTAACTGGCTGTAGAATGATAATTTGCCATTACCTTTTTCTCTGATATTTATTATATCCTTAAAAACTATATTCTCAAAATATTTTTTCAAATTATTTTCAAAATCATTTATTGATAATGCATTAGCATTTGAACCAATAACTTCATCAAGTATAGTTTGTATACAGTTTTGCCAACATGTTTTTCCACTTCCTGCAAGTTTTTCATCCTCTAAATATGCATGTTGTAAAAGTAAGTTTGAATTCTCTTGATCTGCAACAAGTTTTTTAAATCTATAATAATATCTAAATAATAATTTATAAACTCTGAAAATAATGGGAAGTGCACCAAACTCTACTCTAACTGCTAAATTAGAAGCTTTATTATGGACCCCTAAAATGTCTTTCAAGATGAAATTTTGAATTTTTTCAAATGGAGTTTTATCAAAGTCTTTTGTAATTTTCTTAAAATCACTTATCCAGATTTCAGAAGCATAAGTTAAAATTGGTATAATGCATGATTCATATATCTTAAACTGAGCCTTTCCTGAGAGACTAACATTGTTTGGTAGTTTTGATTTGATCATAAAATATGCTTTCCTTGCTCTACCTGCTAAATTCTCGCATGCATATTTCAATTTACCATTATTTTTTAGGACAACACCCAAATATTTATATTCATCAACAAAATCAATAACATCTTCTTTAAACTTCATTGTTTTACAACTCAATTTTTTAGGGTTTTTACTAGAAAATACCATAGCATTAGTTTTTTGTGCATTTACTTCTAGCTTCCATTCACAACAATATCTTTCAAGTGAATCAAGACATTGTTGTAGCCCATCTACTGATTCAGATACAAGTAATAAATCATCTGCAAAAAATAAGCTGTTAAAGTTAATGTTGTTCAATTGAACAGGGCATGTTTTCGAAGAATCTAAATATTTTGTAAAATCATCAATAAAAATGTTAAAAAGTGTTGGACTCAAATTATCATCCTGTTTTACTCCACGATTTGTAGGAAAAAAATCGCTATGAACATTTGATTGTTTAACAGCACATACAGTAGTAGAATATACATGTTCAATAATTCTATAGAAATTACCTCCAATACCTTTATTTAAAAGCTTATAAAGAAGACCAGGTCTCCACACAGTATCGAATGCTTTTTTAAATCAACAAAGCAAGCATATAATTCTGTTTTTTTGCAGAAAACATATTTGTTAATTAATGTTTTTAAAACAAATATATTATCAGTTGTACGACGCTGCTTTCTAAAGCCACACTGGAAAGGGCTTAGAAGAGAATTACTTTCTAGATAATCTGACAATCTTGTTTGCAGTAGTCCACTAAATAATTTTCCTAAACAACTATTTACACTCAAACCCCTGTAATTGTTACAATTATTTGGATCACCTGATTTATGAAGAACCGTAATAAATGACTGATTCCATGCTTGTGGTATCTTACCAGTATTAAGAATTTTATTAAATACTTTTACCAATGTTGGTAGGAGAATATTAGAACTTGTTTTTATAAACTCTTTCAAAATTAAGTCAGGTCCACAACTTTTTCCATTTTTTAAATTCTTAATTCCTATCTTTACTTCTTTACAGGTGAAAGGGAAATCTAAGGGCGATTTCTCATCTAAATAGGTATTATCTAAGTAACTTCCAAAAGGAGTATCTCCTTTGGATGTTAGTAATGTTGAAAAAATG
The DNA here is from genome assembly GCA_003671525.1 of Saccostrea glomerata. NCBI lineage: Eukaryota > Metazoa > Mollusca > Bivalvia > Ostreida > Ostreidae > Saccostrea > Saccostrea glomerata. The sequence goes on along the minus strand of PRKT01000003.1, from coordinate 1,161,275 downwards.
ATTCACCCAATCCTCCATTTTAATAGCTGAAGTGCTTTCATGCTGTTTGATTTTATAATTGTCAAAATTTCGCCAGAACTTTTTTGTATTGTTAGTACTATCACTGACTTTATCAGCAAGAGATGAATAAAAATTTGATTTTAATTGTTTCCGTGCTTGATTATATTGTCTCCTCAGAGATGTAAAAGTTTTGTGTAAAGAATAGTTATTTTGACAGGTTTGCAACTTTTTGCCTAGTTTTCTTACTTCATTTCTAAGTTTTAAACAATTAAACAATTAAAATTATAATGATAGATCATATAAAATAAACGTCTGCGGTGTTAGAATAAAGATTTTAATTGTTGTTTGAGTAGACTAGTACTGTTACTACATAGTATGTAATTATTTTCAATTGGGACGAGGCAAAATTTTAAAAACAGTAATTAAGATAAAGCTAGTAGTTTAAACAAGGTTAATAGCGTAATACCTCCTCTCATGCACCTTTCATTCATGTGCCTGAGCTGAATAAATTTACAAATCGCGATCATGACGGTGCATGTTCAAATAAATCTTAGAGTTTGAAGATCCTATACTGTACTCCGTAAATAATTTTTGAGGTATAGTGCAACCGCAGAAATTTAAAACGTAAAAATTAATTCGTTCCCTTTAAGGGGTTAAGTTGCTAAAATTTCCAACTGCAGAAAAATACCCCTTATACGGTATATATATGGGAAAAAACCATTTTATCTAAAAAGCACTGGGAATGAAAAGTTGCCATTTATGTGAAAGCATCCTGTGGTAGTAGAAATTCTAATTTTTTTTTAAATCATGACCACAGGGTAAGGAATCCAATTTTCATATAAATATATATAGAAAAAGAAAATTAAAAATTCATTCAAGAATCACTGGGTCAAGAAAGCTGTAAATTTTGTGGAAGCATCCTGGGGTGGTTTATATTCTAAATTATTCAAATCATGACCCCCTTGGAGTAAAATAGGGTCACAATAAAGGAAAATTCTTTAAAAACCAGGGCAAGAATAACATGTAATTATTTTCAATTGGGACGAGGCATAATTTTAAAAACAGTAATTAAGATAAAGCTAGTAGTTTAAACAAGGTTATTAGCGTAATACCTCTTCTCATGCACCTTTCATTCATGTGCCTAAGCTGAATAAATTTACAAATCGCGATCATGACGGTGCATGTTCAAATAAATCTTAGAGTTTGAAGATCCTATACTGTACTCCGTAAATAATTTTTGAGGTATAGTGCAACCGCAGAAATTTAAAACGCAAAAATTAATTTGTTACCTTTTAGGGGTTAAATTGCTAAAATTTCCAACTGCAGAAAATACCCCTTATACGGTATATATATGGGAAAAACCATTTTACCTGAAAAGCACTGGGAATGAAAAGTTGACATTTATGTGAAAGCATCCTGTGGTAGTAGAAATTCTAATTTTTTTTAAATCATGACCACAGGGTAAAATAGGGTCACAATAAAGGAAAATTCGTTAAAAACCAGGGCAAGAAAAAGTGAAACTTTTGTGAAAGCATCCTGGGGTAGTGTAGTTTTAAAAAAAAAATAAAGATCCCTGTGAGCAGGATGGGTCACAATAGGTATTACGATGAGAATTCAGACGGAGTAAGTTACTAAGGTAACTATTGTTGCCCATGGGTCTTATATAATGACTAATCTTTCATCTTTCAATGTGATCTTGCCATGATAATCTTTAATTTGTCTAAGACTATGACACAAACATTTTTTTTTCATTTGTATGATATTATGTGCCATCTACGTCAAGTCGGAAAAAGTCATGGTCTTAATTTTTTGTTTCCACTCTGTACCATTTTTGTTCCTTGAAACACTCTACTTAAACTTTTAAATCAGTAGACAAATAAGAGGACACCTGAGCCAGTAGCAGAGAAGAAGATTTTCAAAGAAATAATGCATTTTCACTATATACTTATCTAGCCCCGGCCTAGCACTAGAACCCATGACCCCGGGGCCATGAATTTCAAAATTTTGGTAGACGATTCAATGCTGATTACAATCATGCAAACAGTTTGACTGCTTGATGTCCAGGATTAAAGAAGAAGATTTTTAAAGATTGCAATAATTTTAGTGGTTTTTGCCCCACCCCCCAGGCCCCAGGGGGGCAGGGACCATGAAATTCACAATTTTTGTTTCCCCTAACCCATAGATGGCATATGCCAAATTTGGTTGAAATTGGTTCAGTGGTTTCAGAGAAGAAGCTGAAAATGTTCAAATGTTAATGCACGACGCACGACGAACGACGAACGATGACGGGCGAAAAGTGATAGCAACAGGTCACCTGAGTTTACTCAGGTGACCTAATAAAATGGTTATGCTTATTTTTGAACTCTCCGATTTTCACCAAATAACAATTATTCTTAGGGTATTGCATAAGGAAGAATTGTCCCCTACGGGGCTCCTCTTTTCTTTTTAGGATGTCATTTTATAATATCCTGTGTTTGAAAAGTGCCCCTAAAGTATGGATATTTTGATAATTACTTGTTTCTGAATGAAATGTCTTGAATATAAGACGATCTGACTTACGAAGAAGGATATTGAGATAACGGACATTATTCAATATAAATGTTCATAATACAATACAAAATAGGAGCAGAGCAAACACGGACTTCCGAAACATCAGAGGTGGAATAAGGTGCCATGGAGGAGTTAGCATCCCCTTCTGACGCCGTATGCTCATTGTCATGATCTGGAATAACGGAAAAATCCGTCGCTAATTCACTGAATAAATGATGGACAAACAATTAGTATGAAAAACGTCAGTCAGCATTTGACTCAATAATAAATTGTTTTTGCTGACAAGGTCATTGTATCGACCAAAGAACTTACGAAAAGATGACTTTAAACGAGACTGCTGATATTCTTGTTTCATCAACTTTCTTGCCAATAATTTATGTCGTTTTAGAAATTGTTCATAGGTAGAGCATGCTCTTGCGTATTGAATCAACTGAGATATATATCTATACTCCGTATGCAGGTAATGAAGGTATATTGCTGCATAATTAAGGGAAGTTGACGATAGAAAAGTTAAAGTCATCATGTACGAACAAAGACGTGTTTGAATGCCATCAGACATACCAGAAAGATTCATGCATGCTTGGATCAGAACAGCCCATTTTACATGGGTTAAAACAATTTCAACTAAAAAAACTAAAACTTGACAAATGGTTTGTCACTTGGAATATTTTAACTGTCTCGGGAAAATCCTTCATCACAGTTAGATTGCCTCACATACACTCGCAATGTAGCAAAAATTACAGAGTAAGAATCGCCAAAAAACTATTTTAAAAAATACAAAAGGATTTGTATTGAAAATAAATACCAAATGCAGCTAACTCAATAAACCAAAACTCATCCTTTAAAATTCTTTATTTTTTATAAATTTATTGCATGACATTTTTTTTTATGATGAATAACAATTGCGGTAATACATATGAATTTCAACATCGAACACTTTAAGAATTACTAGTATAAAGAAAAATCATCAGATAAAAAGTTGTTCATGGGTTTTGATTTCGTGGTTAAAGGATTGTTCAGTAGTAATACTGGCTAGTATATTGAAAAATTGCACTTTGTGATAGATATATATACATGGGTCTCTTCATACCTTGAAAATAAGTGATTTCACGATTAATCAAAGATTTCAGGCAGTTTATTTTCTCCTAGATGTTCTCTCAGTTTTGTCTTTCTCGTAAAGGATATGGGGATAACGAACAGTATTCAATATCAAAGTCAATAGAACAATAGAAAAAAAGGAGCAATATACAGCAATAACACGTTTATGGAAATCCTCAATAGCACCGAGAATGGCGTCAATACGCGTGTTTTCTTAATTAATATCTCCATAAAAACCTTAAATAAAACTGTGAATTAAGTTTCTTTATCAATATTTTTCATTCGATATTGTTTCATTTATGCATGTCAATGATATTATAATCTATTTGAGATTCATATCAAGACTACATTATTGTTGGTAAATATATTTGATTCTCTTAATTGATTATCCACACAATATGGATCAAGGCGAAAGGTTTATTTACTTTTATTATATCAAAAATCAACGACAAACGTCGTTTGAAACCATATTAAATTTGTAATGCTACTAAAAATTAAAGCAATATTTTGCCTTTAAACACCCATTTTTATGTTAACGCCCCCTAAATCTACCTGATTCAAGATAAAAAAAATTTACCGCCTTTCAATCATTAAAAAAAACAATAGCTTCTGATTTGATTGACAGGTCAGCTACCTGTGCTTCCTGACAATTTGAGTTTGCATGTTTTGAAAACACTTACCTGGTTACGCGTCAAACGCTTTCATGTACCTGCATAGTATACACGCGGGTTAGAAAACTCCAATATGTTTGAATTTTATTTTAAAAATAATTGAAAGTAGATTATTAAAACATTGACATTTAAATAAAATATTTCTTTTCTATATTCACCGCTGTTTGTTACTTGAATGTGTTATATCGTCCATGTTATCTGTAGAAAAAAGACCGCGTCCACAGAAACCGACTCTATTTGCCGTAATTGGAAGTCCGACGATTTAAATTATTTTTTAAGAAATGGAATATAAGAAAAATATTCAGCACTAATATACGGCATAAAAACGTTTTTAAAAGATGTTTTATTTTGTAATATGGCTACAATCCGCACGATGTTGTACAGAAATTGATGCCAGAATTGTTGCTCGGATTTCCTCTATATAGCGTTTGTATATATATACCTAATAGAAATGCGAAGTTTATCAATAGTGATTGATTCTGAAAAGAGATCTTTCTAATAATAAAATCTTGTTAACACACCAAGAATCCAAAATGTCGAATATTTTGGACAACATTGTTGGCCAGGAAAAAAACATTCCGATCGCGGTAAATGCATGTTCACATGAACGACGGATAGGTGGATTATTAATTTTTTTTTATTTCAATTTTCAGACTTTTTGAATCAAGTGATTTCTTTTATTGAAGATTAAAAAAGATAAATATCATTGATTTGTAGTTTTTACTCGTGATTATTATTTCATGTACGGAAAACATTTTCTAAAGCGATATACATGTATCTTATTATTTTTTGTTGACCCTGATTACCAAACACAGACTTCCTGTGTACTGCAATGTGTACAGAGATTTTTGACATCTTGGGTATTGGGGGTCTACAGGTAAATAACACCACTGTTATTTCGACCACTCCCCCTCCTCAGGTAACCGTACGGTAAAAAAATTGGGTCTTTAAATTTGAAATTGATTATGACTTAACAAATAAGTCACAACAAATAATCTATATAATAGATAATATTTCTCTGGACAATCCATTACGAACCGTATCAGTAATTATATACAGGACGACAATCTATACCGTTTCAGAGTGCTCTCAAAAATTTAAAAAATGTGAGATGTTCGAGGACGATTATCTTGTAGCCATAACATAAAATTTGTTCAATCTTATTTATTATGAGACATGATCGTGACGTCATTATTTACATGTTATATTGTCTGCGGACTTCTCATTTTTCTGCTCATGACAACCTGCCGTGACGGTCATGACGGGTTAACATAAGATGCTTACTCCTTTATGGAACATGATTCAATCTCTGATGTTTGTAGAAGCTCCTGCTTCCAATTCTTCCGATTTATATTATTTTTAGTTAAAGTTTGATTACTGTTTGTAATTCTTTCCTTCTAGACGCTCTGCTCTTAATATATATAAAAATGTCCACAACAGATCTTTATCCAATTGCGAAATCAAACTGATTGTAGAGGACTAGTTTTCTGAAAAAAAAATATTCAGGAATTTTTTCCTGAACCGATTATAATATTCTAGTGAGGGTAATGATATTTTTTTTTGTTTTGTTTTTTAGAATTTTTATACATATTTGATTGAAAGGAGTTTTATGTAGCTTCAGTAATTCAGGTACAAAATCAAAATACAGTTGATTGTTAATAATGTCATCTATACTCACCGTCAATGAAAACGCAACACTCTAATTTTAGGGTGAAAAGTATATACGGGTTATAACTATGTACAAAAAAGTTAAGACATCTTTTACTTTGCCAAATCAATTATTTAACGGTTGAATGAATTTCCTTCCTCTACCGGAAGTTGCTTTTTAGCCCTCTTATCTGAAATCAAATTTTTGCATTTTTAATAAAATTTAAAACAATATTTTGGGTTTTCAAGGTTTTGAAACTGTTAATCATAAGTATTGTGCTAAAAGGCCAGGAAACAAATCTTTCTTTTTTACCGGATGTGATGCCTATTTTTCATCAAAATGACTGATTTTCATTGCTAATGCTGGAAATTCTTAAAATAAAGAAAAAAAGAGCTGCAGTGTTGAAATGTACACTATATCACGACTCATCAGGCTCATGTATTGCAGTAGCATAAATAACATTTTCTTGCACGGAAGTCCAAGAGTTACTACACTACGCCAAGTTAGAGAAAATTCGACCGCAGTTTCTGAACAACATGCAATTAAAAATGCCCAAAAATATTTTTTTCGCTCAGATAAAGACATTGATAAACCTAATGGGTGGTAAAAATCGGACTGCGTACATGCATAATTTTCATAGCGGACTAGCATGTTTTGATTAAATGGTCGGAAGGGGGGGTGTTTTATTTAAATGTTATCTGTTAAGAGGGCTAACAAATCAGCTTTTGGTAATGAAATGAAAGCCATTCAAACATTAAATAACTGATTTGGCAAAGTTAAAGATGTCCTAACGTGTTTGGTATATAGTTATAACCCGTATATACTTTTCACCCTAAAATTAGAATGTTGCGTTTTCATTGACGGGGAGTATATCTTTTGAAAGAGCTGACAAACGTACAGCTTCTAAATTGAGTTTGAAAAACCATTGAATTTTTGTTTATGCTAGATAAAGCCGTATATACTTGAAATTATATAAAACCGATTTTTTAAAGTTTGTTTCAAAACGAATGACCGTTCACGGTAGCCTAGTGGTAGAGCGTTCGCTTCGTGATCGGGAGGCCCGGGTTCGATTCTCGTTCCCGGCGCCGCGTCAAACCTAAGACGTAAAAATAGGTAGCGACTGTTCCTTCGCCAAGCGCTCGGCATCAGAAGTGAAAGTCACGGGTCTTTCGGATATGACCTTAAAAACGTAGGTCCCGTGTCACGGTAGGCGCTGGCACGATAAAGAACCCTCACTGCTCAATGGCCCTGAGTGCCGAGTATAGGTCTAAATTTGAAGCCCTTCACCGGCATCGGTGACGTCTCCATATGAGTGAAAAATTCTCGAGAGGGACGTTAAACAATATACAATCAATCAATCAATCAAAACGAATGCGAATTAAAAATGAAACAAAGATATCAATTTAGATACTGCTTCAGCAAAACCACTCCCTTATTAAGTAACTCACTGAAAAACAAACTTATACGTCTAACTTAAGTTAATTATACACTACTAAATATGATTCCTGCTAAATTTAAACTGATGCTTTAACTTGTTTTTTCTATGGCCATCCAACATGCTGAACACACTTCTGTAGCTGTAAGTATAGTATAATTTAGGATGACGTTTTACGTTCTATTGTTCATTTTGAGGCTTGTTTTGAGATGTACTCCTTCATTCTCGGATTGTTTTTCACTTTCTCTATCAAAACCCCAAGCTTGGGTGGAAAAGGTGGAAGTTTAATAAAATCACCGACTTGATCTGCTGTGTCAAAGATCAGAAGGTCAGCAATCGACATCTGAAAGGAAAATAGAATTCATTGATAGATGGATGTAAGAAATTGAAATTAACAAAGTTAAAAACTACGGATAGAGAAAGTTTAATTTGACATTTAAATGAAAGAGAACAGCATTTTCGCAAATATAGATTAAACGATTTAATTTGACGGACTAATTGACGCGATCTAATTAATTTAAACTCATTGATGGACAAAAAGAGTGCACTCAAAGTAATCAAAATCATATTTTCTTAAAGGGAAAAGAAGAAGGTACGGTTTGGGCATTATTGTGCCCTAAAGATTCAATGTTCTTTAAAAATTATGAAATTGTCCTTAACAATAAATGAGTAGGTGAATATGAAAGAATATGGCATAAAGGAGAACCATACTAGATATATGACGTCATGAATTTGGTGCATTTCTAAGATTAATGTAGAAAATCCTCAGATTGACTCATTTCTGTGTTTATTTTCCTTATTGCTGCCAACGTCGCCCACGTTAACTTTTGATATATTATGTTAAATGCTATGAAAAATCACATATCCGAATATTTCTGGGCGAAGGTGGTAGAGTATGTTTTCTGCCAAAAAAATTACACTGAAAATTAATGTCTTCTTCAGCTTTGTAAGAAAATACGAGAAAATGAAGTCACAATTAGCATTTATGAGGTGATATGAGAAAAACTATTTGTGTATTCTTATTGCATGGAATTGCTATGATTTAGAAAGAATGAAATTAATTTCTTTTATCACTTTAATATTTTAGAAAAAATACAGGACTTAATTTGTATTAAAACTGTACGGTACCTTATTCTCAGAAAGTAAATTGAAACCATATCTTTCAAACTACTGTTGGAGAGGGGCAAGCAATGAAATATGTCCAAAATTAAAAAAAAAATTAACTGGTACTTACTTTGTTTCCTACAAAGAACCCATCTCCTCCATTATTTTCCTTCAGTATTCCCTCCATTAAATTGAAAAATTGTGGCAGTTTGGTTTCCTCAAGATCTTTCTTTAATTCTGCTTGTTTTGCTTCGTCTTTCTCGTAATAAACACCCATGACGATTTTAAAGAAGTCATCATTAGCCCCGATAATAACGTCAATTCGCGTGTTTTCGTCTACATTTTCACCATATAAACCTAAACAGAAATTTTGTTTCAAATGCAAAATTTCAAACAGCCGTGTTGTTCAATCATGAAGGAACAAATACAAAAAAAATCAATTATATTTTTGTTGTACACCATATTCCTTTTATTCAAGAACATCTAAATAAGTTAAGCAATGTCAATTATTTTCTAAAACACACTGTACATTGTTTGAAAGACACAGATTGTAATTTCAATTGCCATGATGATAAAACATTAAAGTCCCATACACTACAAATTTTTATTTTACTTATTTGCACTTTATATTAACGTCTGGCATATAAAATGAAAAGAACCATCTTATCATTTGCATTTTTGTAGGTTTTAAATACTTTGAAATCTATTGATTGTAGTTTGCAAACTGTAACAGTTCCTACCAAAGACTCTCCCTACATATCTCAGTATGGCCCGAGATTGGGGAATGTATCGACCATCCACCTGCAGACATGGTAATTGGTTCTGAGGGATAGCTGTACAAAGAGCATAAATATTTAAAATGTAAAAACTTCTCGTATATACTTAGGTTTTTCAAATTTTTAAATTAATGCACTGTTTATATTTAACATATGTTTACACTGTACCCCTTTATCCTGTGGATGTATTACATTGGATATTATTTTTTGATATCCCACTGCCTGGATTCCTTTGTTTTCTCTTTGATAACGCTGTGAAAAGTAGGGAGAGTTAAATTTTTGATAATTAGACCTGAATTTATTTATGCTATGTCAAAGGTCAGGAGCCAAGGAAATCTAATATGCATGTAAAGCTCGTCCGGATGTCTTTTGATTGACGTCAGTGTTCGGGTGCTATCGTACGGGGGAAAGGTCTCATATGATTAAAATCTTCAAAATCTTTATTTACAATTTTATTTAACTATTAAATGTTAATAAAATGGTTGATCGAAAATTAATGTCACAACATCGATAAAATTGCTACAGGATGACGTAAATCAGCAAAATTATACATGATCGAAGCTTAATCTATTACAAAGCTGTTCTGAAAAATTCAAATTAAAATGACATACTTTTGAAAAATGTCCAATTATATACCAAGTGCAACTAGGGTAGTCGCCGCAACTAAAAACGTCATATGATGGATAAGCGCCGTCATATATACTTAAACGCTTCCCCTTTGTTTCATTATAAAATATAACGAACACATTCACATATTTCACTTTTTTAAAAGAATTATTGGCATCCATTATACACTCATTCGATATATAATTTAGTCCTCTGTCAAAATTCTTTGAGCAGAACCATAAGACAAAGTTTCTCATATCGCTCTATCCGTGACACGTTTCTCTTTTTTGACAACGTTATACACCACTGAACGTTTCCACCCAACCTCTTCCTGTCCTCTGTTGATCATTCATTGACCTATGACCCGGCTAAATTCGCTGAAACCAGCTATAAAGCAAGTCTCTTTTTTTACATTCTCTCTTCTGTGTGTCTGATTAGTCATCGTAATTGTCTCCATTTTAAAGCAAAAATGCCAAACAGCTCGATTCAGCAGATTTTTTTAGTTCGACATTTCCTTTGTTCAATACATCAGATTAAAACTAAAATGTTTATGATTAAAAAGCAATGACGTCATGTAATTTTAAACTAACAAATAGAAGATAATTCGTAAAATTCTCTCTTTTAAAAGACTGGGCGATTAGACGCTTGTTTTGTTTTAAATGCTTTTTTAATGTGTTTGTCTTTTTTTCATTCTAACAATATACACTTTAAAACGTGACGTTTAATTTTGATGCGGTGATACCCCTCATGTTTCTTTGTCTTAAACGTCTATAAAAATAAGTAAAATAAACATTATCAATAAAATTTCCAATTTTGATTAGATTTAGTTTTATGCATCTTTTGGTACATTATAATTTTGTAATATGAACCCAAATATTAAAGATACCTACAAAGTGACATTATTTTTGGATCAACACTCGTATAAAAAAATCACTATCTAGAGTTTTGGATAAACCAAGGTCATTCACAATATTAGCTTAGGAAAATGCATTCCTCATTAAAAATGTGCATGTTCCTAGGAATTGACTATATGCAATAGGCACTGAACGCATGTTTGCCTAATATTAGTGTAGGATTATTTTTTTTACAAGAAAGGAGATTCTTGTATCTGCAAAGTTAGAGTTTAAGTATGGAGAAGTTACCTATATGCATAAACATGAACATGAACATAGAAAATAAAATAACGAAAACCTGATACCCAGATAAGATGTCAAAGTAAACAAGCCGAGAGATATACCTGGCAGTCATCTCTTCCGTACATTCACCTGTACATGAATTTGCCTTTGCATGTTATAAATATTCTTGTAAATCTGTCACTACGACTTCATAACCCAAGTTTCTACTAATATCAAGAAAAGATAATACAGTAAAAAACTTTTAAAGATAATTTGTTTGAATAAATGTAAATAATGCAATGCATTAAATATAAGCGTTGTATAATTACGTAAGTGTACATACTTGGTTTGACTTTTAACCATTCTTCTCTTGTAAACCTCTTGTCCTCGAATTCTTGTCCTGCAGCTGTTAGGGCTAATCTGATTACTTCAGCTCGCCCCTTAACCTCAAAGTACATTAGCTTGTAGGTAGGCATCTTGCTCCTAGTAATGTAAAGATAGTAAATACTGTCTGCTCAAATGTTATGCATTTTATATTGTTTCATCGTTCTGAATTTTGCACCTTTTGACTACAGGGTATTTACTTGAAATATATGTCGATAACGAACAGTATCTAAAATCAAAAGTCCATAAAACAGTACAAAATAGGAATAGAGCAAACATGGACCTCCAAAACATCAGAGGTTGGATCAGATGCCATGGGGTAGTGGGCATCCCCTGCCGACCAGTCACACCCGCCGTTTGCTAATTGTCATCTTGTGAAAAAACGGAAAAATCCGTAGTTAAGTCAGTGTATAAATAATGGACTAACAATTGGTATAAAAACCTCAATTATGGAAATAACCATTATTAAATGACAACACGTCGTCGATATATCTAAATGTCTTGAAGTCCACAGTAAGTGTTTTCTTTTTTCACGCATAAGGTTTTGCACAAATTCTGCTTCATCTGAATACAAAAATAGGTCTGCTAATAAAGGGACGCAATTGATACCCATGAGAATAACATAGGATTGTTAGAAACCTGGTTCCCCATAACAGCGTAAATATTGTTGATTAGAAACTCAGCATCTTTTTGATGTCGACTTCTGAGTTCTTGTGTATACAATCAGAATTTTTTTTAAGAAAATAATTTTGTAAATGACCAATGACAAGGTAAGTAAATATACGAGTTCCATCTTTATTGAAAAAGCAGCTGTCAATGAAGCCTGGACTTTAATTTATTGTTGGGATTGGTTGTATATAAAGTTGAAAAGTCATAAGTGTTTAATCTATTGATTTTGGTACAATCTTATGATTTCAAATTGTCCAAAAATTACTTAATTTTCTCAGTATCCACATCTGATTTAAACAAATTCTTGAAAATATTGTTGCACAGTACTCATGAGGTTTCTCCTTCACTACTGTTAATATCTAAGTTAGGAGAAAAGAAAGAGGCTTGGTTGAACATTTACTGGAAACCGCTATATATCCTTGTTGGCGACCATTCCACTTGATAATTCAAAAAACTAGACTTTTGAACATCATTGACGACCGTTTCTTGAATGAAAACGGAACTCGAATATCTTCACATCTTGTATCGGTCATTACCAAAATTACTTGATTAAAGGTCACTGTGATTCTCTATACAAGCTGCTGGTGTTCATTATGTCTTCTAACAGACTATTGGAAGTTTAATGGACATTAATTGTGCTCTTTTAAAGCCGACCTGTTTTTATTTTAGCATGAAGCAGAATTTATTCATAAACTTCTACACGAATACAAGATAAGACTTACATTGGGCTTCCAATCGGAATGCATATATATCGACATTTTATCAAGTAACAATGGTTTATTTCATTCACGTGTCGACTCGATATATCCCGGTGAATTTGAAATAAAAGAAACCACAGAGACTGCAACATCTTTTCCATATTTGGATGTTTTACCAACGACAAACACCAACTAAAAGCTAGATTACATGACAACGAGATGATCAGTAAAGAATATATTTAACAATAATTGATGCAAAGGTGGGGCTAAGGAACAGTGATCAATCCCAAATTATCTACAAACAACTCCAATCTAGGAAGAAATTGATATTAAAAAGATACTTGTGTTGAAATGGAATTAATATGTAGAAAACTATACAAAAATTATTAACTGTATGTTTGTGTCCCTTCAATAAAAACGCCTGACCATGACAACCCGTTACGACAGCTGTGACAGTTTGACAGGGGTCTTTCTCCTTCAAAGCACATAATTTAATTTGAAAAGTTTGTAGAGGCTCGTGTTTCTAATTCTTCCGATTGATTTTATTTGTAGAGACGTTTAAACTTGAATGATGTTCGTTATTCTTTCCCTTAAGTAGCTTTGGAATAAATTCTGCTTCAAATAAATGAAAAATAAGTCTATTAATAACAGAGTGCAATTGGGAATTTCAACTGCTTATCGAGGACCTCTTCTTTAAAAATCATTTAGAGATTTTAATATTTCAATCAAAACTCAAATATCGTTTTATATCAACTTCGGAGTACATGTGTGTTCAATCAGAATTTAATTTTTAAAAAAATAATAAATTTGCAAATGACCAAAGACCAGGTTAGTAAGTTTATGAGTTCCATTTTTATTGAAAAAGCAGGGATATGTCATCGCAAAATTTACCGTTTAGAATGGTAAATAAAGTGTTGATATATGTTGCACGTTTTTATTAGTTGTTTTGGTACAATTGAATTCAATGTTGTACAACATTCTTGATTTTTGCCTGTATTAATTGTAATACAAGTACACTTAACAAATCTTCTAGGTATTCACTTTAATAAATGAACTTATTTAAAAACTACCTAATAGAATGGAATAATATTTTCAAATTATTACAACAAATGAGTCTTCTAAACAATTGTTGAAAGAAAATCAAATATCACCGAAGAAAAGCAATTTTCCGTGACGAAGCTTAAAAACAATACATCTTTACTTTGCGGCACGTGTTTTGTGTAATAAGCATCTTTTTGTGATCATTATCAGATTGTTAAAAAACTGGTTTTATTAAAAAACGCAAAATAACCATTGAGAAAGAAGGGAGCGCCGTTGGAGTGTTGATATGTTGACCATACTTTCACCACGTTTTACTCACTTTTATTTTAGTTTTTAATTGTCCTTGATATTACTTTAATAAATCAACAACTAGTATCAAATCCCATTTAAACACATTTACTATAGACTGTGCATCATTTTCATCGGCAAAGTATCACAATATGAAGGCTTTTGACAAAATTTAACCAAACCGGAAGTGACCTTGATCTTCGTCTGAGCCCAAATTTCGCGTCATTCCAGGTTAAAATAGTGTTAAATTTCTTAAAACAACCTTGAAAACAATACAATTTCAATCCTATGAAAATGATACGAAATCGGTGCTCACTTGCTAAACGCCCAAGGATATTGAACAAAAGGCCTCTGTGTGATGAAACACTGTCAAATCCCCGGATCTTAATCCCATTGAACACATCTGGGATTTTAATAAGTAATGTCAAAGCCCCCACCCCCTCCCCATCCATACAATTTGAATGGGTTGGAAAGATCTATGCAGTTAGTTTGGCACCAGATGGGTCAATTTCCTATTCAGAGGTACATGGTATCCAACAGTAAAGGATGTCTTTCAGTAATTAAAGCGAGTGGTGGTTTTACTCCATAGAGATTATTTTGTGTGAATTTTCATTTTCAGGGTACATCATTTCTTTGACACTTGGCTTAAAATTCTGACGAGATACTTACACGAGATTTATGCAACATCGAACTGAAATATGCATCATTAACCATGAATTAAATAAATTAAATTTTGTTTGCATTTATTCTTTAAAACTTAAAAAATTGTAGGTGAACACTTAGAAATTTGGTTCAGTGTACTGATGTTAAGAGTATTGATAGAGGGTTTTAAAAAATGCTATACATCTGTGTTTGAAAGGAGTTTTTATATAGTTTAGGAATAAGTATAGATAGGAAAAAATAACATCAAGTTTGATTGTTGAGAATATTGGCTTTCTTTCGTTAGAGTTGACGAACTATATAGAAAGATTATAATTAAGATTTGAAGACAATTGAATTTCTGTTTATTTTTTATAAAACCTTATAGAATTATATTCAACAAATTTTGTCGCCTCTCTTCGCTTCCTTTTATTCATTTTCAACACGCATGTAAATGAAACATGGAGATCGTTTTAAACACCGTGACAGTAAAACACATCTTTATTAAGTAGCACACTGAATTACACTTAGATAAACAATCTATTAATGAATAACAAACTTATACGTCTAAGGTAATTAATACATTTCTAAATTATGATTCCTGCTAAATTTAAACTGATGCTTATACTAGTCTTTTCCATGTCCATCATTAAACATGCTGAACACACTTTCTGTAGCTGTAAGTATCCACACGTTCAGTAGGTGTAAGGACCTATGATGTTGAATTATGTTTCACATTCTTCTTTTTATTTTGAGGCTTGTTTTGAGATGTATTCCTTAATTCTCTGATTGTTTTTCACTTTCTCCATTAGAGCCCCAATCTTGGGTGGAAAAGATGGTGGAGAGTTAACAAAACTACCGACTTGATCTACTGTGTCAAAGACCAAAATGTCGGCAATCGACATCTAAAAATAAAAATTAAATTCATTGATGGATGTATGTAAGAAATTGAAATTTACATAATCAAAACTTTTGAGAGGGAGAGTTTTTTTTATATGAAAGCTTTATTCGATATTTAAAAGAAAGAAAATAGCTTCAATGACAAAAACTTATCAAAAGGTATTGATAGACAAAAAGATACTGCTAAAAGTAATAAAAATGATAAAATATATTCTTAATTGGCAAATTAAAAAGTAAATTGAAACCATATCTTCTAAAAGACTGGTAGAGAGGGACAAGAAAGAATATATGTCAAAAATTCAAAAGAAAAAAATATTTTACCAGGAACTTACTTTATTTCCTACAAAGAACCCTCCCCCTTCGTTATTTTCCTTCAGTATTTCTTCCAGTAAATCGAGAAATTGTGGCAGTTTGTTTTCTTCAAGATCTTTCTTTAATTCTGCTTTTTTTGTTTCGTCCTTCTCGTAATATACATTAATGACGTTTTTTAAGAAGTCCTCAGTAGCCCCAAAAATAACGTCAATTCGCGTGCTTTCGTCATTATTTTCACCATATAAACCTAAAAAGAATATATTTTCAGTGTAAATTCTATTCCATTATTCAGGAACATCTTTATTTGTTAAGCAATGTCAATCAATTTTCCATCTGAAATATATTGCTTAATAGACACGAATTGTGATTTCATTGACCATGGTTATAAAACACTAAAGTCCCGTACATTGCAAATTTTCAATTTACTTGTTTGCAGTTTTCAATAACACCTGGCTTATGAAATGGAAAATGTGCATATTTGAAGGTTTCAAATACATGTATATTCCTACCAAATTCCCTCCCGACATATCTCAATATGGCAGCAGATTGGGGAATGTATCGGCCATCTACCTGCAGACATGGTAATTGCTTCTGTGGGATAGCTGTTGAAAGAGAATAAATATTTGATATATAAAAACTTATGATATCTACTTGGGTTATTCAAATATTTTAAGTAATATATGTTTACACTGTACCCCTTTCTCCTGTGGATATATCACAATGGATATTATTTGTTTTTTATATCACACTGGGTGACGTCACAAAGCGTTTTGCGTAAAGTAAAATAAAGTGGACTCCTATATTTGTTTTCTCTGTGATAACTGAAAGCAAAGAGAGTTGAATTTTTTTTATAATGAAACCTGAATGTAATTTCGCCATGTGAAAGGTCGGGAGAAAGGATACCTAATTTGCATGTTAATCTCGTGTAGCTGTCTTTATGTCTGACGTCAGTTTGCGGGTGCTATCAAATTGACACGGGAGGCTTCGTATAATTGAACTATTAAAAAACAATACAATTCTATTTAATTATTAAATGTTAATATATAAAGAACCACTGTCAAGATTTTGGGATATCCCAGGGTCAATTGCAATTGCAATTGCAGCTTAAGATAATGCATTCATCCTTAAAAATGTACATGTATTTAGGAAATTGCCATATAAATTAACATTGACGAAAATTAAATAACTTACATATGATATGCAAAGGAGGTCTCAAAATAAATAAGCCGAATGATATATTTATTGTTAGTCCATTATTTATACCTGAATTGACAACAGATTTTTCCCCATAATTTTACGATCATGACAAGGAACACACGGCGGGTGTGACCGGTCAGCAGGGGATGCTCACTCCTCTATGGTACCTGATCTCACATCCGATGTTTTGGAGGTCCGTGTTTGTTCTGCTCCTATTTTGTATCGTTTTATGATATTGAATACTGTTCGTTATCTCCATATCCTTCACCTTGTAATCCGAGTTAATCGATCTGTTCAGTACATTTACCTTTATTTGCCGACCATTTTATAAAAAAGCCAAATGTCGCAAGTCTGTCACTACATCTTCATTACACAAGTTTCGACTCAAATCAATAAAAAATAATACAGTAAAAAATAGATAATTTGTTTGACTTATTGAAAGAACTACAATGCATTAAATAAATTATAAGCGTTGTTTAATGGCGAAAGTGTTCTTACTTGGTTTGACTTTTAACCATTCTTCTCTTGTAAACCTTTTGTCCTCGAATTCCTGTCCTGCGGCTGTTAGGGCCAATCTGATTGCCTCAGCGCGCCCCTTTCCCTCAAAGTACATTAGCTTGTAGGTAGGCATCTTGCTTGTTTGTAACGTAAAGTTAGTAATTACTACCTGCTCAAATGTCTTGCATTTTATCGTGTTTTCGCGTTCTGAATTTTCACCTTTTTAAGTACAGGGTAGTACAAAAATAATCTTTTTTCCTACTTTCTACTAAATTAATCAAATCATATCTTACAAAATAAAGTGTCTACTTCATGTTTTGTTTTGTTACCAAATTTGGAAAAATATTTATGATTAAATTAGAAATTGTAAGGTATATCTTTTCAAATAAAGTATATAATTTAAGCTACTTTAGAATGTTTTGTAATCAAATATACATGTATATATATGGAACCTAAATCTTTTTATTTACGATGAAATTTGAAAATGTAACATTTATCAACGATTACAGTGTAAAAAAAAATGGATCGTGAATCTAAATATTATACTATAATCAGAATCAGATTCAACAAAATGTATTTAGATTCGGATTTTAAAACAAATTAACATAAGCTCTATAAAGCTTTTGACCGACATAATTAGTAAGAAATAAACATAAAATATATAAATGACAATTACAACAATTTAACAAAGTGAATTCAAAATAACAATGTCATGCATCACAACAGATAACCATAACATGATACATGTAGTTGAAGTTCTAGAACAAGGATATGGGACTTAATTCAGACTGAGCGAATTCGTCTTCCAATTTTACACACTACAATTCATTGTGTTTTTTCGTTAGAGATTCACCGTGTTTATAGTTTCTTTCAAAAGTTATGATTAAGAATTCATCTCCAGTCCATAAAGTGATATAAAGTACAGAAGCAAAAAGGACTTTACACTTGATTTGTTATATCTTTGATAATATGGTCTAACTATCGTCATACAAAGTGTAATAACCACTACTTGTACACAAATTCTGAATTGAATAGGGGTATTATTCAAGGAATCACCGTCTAAAATGCAGACATAGATTTAAATTACACGAAGATTCCCATCCCAATTTCAATAGTCCTAGCCCACTGACGTCAAACACAACGGCAGCCGCACGAAATTTTCATGCATATTTGGCCTCCTTAGTGTCAAACTCAGAGACAGATGCGCACGAGACTGCATGCATACTAGGCCTCCTTAGCTCCTGACCTATCGACCTGCCTAATTTACATTCCGGCAGAATTATCAGGAAATCAACTCCGCTAACTTTCAAAGGGTTATCGAAGAGAAAAAATTTAGAAATGGAAATATTACATCATATACCATAGTATAGATGCTGAAACAAATTCAACAAAATATTTTGAAAAAGGGAGATGGGCATCCTCTTGCCTCCCTTTCTTTAAAAGTGTGGTGATCGGTATAATAATACCCTATAAACTGTTGATGTCTCTCTGCCTTCCCTTTTTCAATTATATTTGAATTTGTTCCAGCCAATAATCGTAGACGATAGCAAATACATAGTACATAATTAAAAGCTTACACCTAATCCTGAGTGGGTGAAAATTCACTTGAATATCCGCCCCGGGAGGTTAAAAACACTATTTTCTAAATACTTCCTATCACAGATTCAAATATGTATATAGATATAACTATATATTTATTTTTTTATATCAACAATACCAAATTAATACGATTGAATATCTTGTTCTGATCGATATCTGAAAATAAGTATAATATTTCTTAACTTAAAGTAATAAAATCTATTGAACAAAAGCCTTTAAATATGTGGGGGAAAATCTTAATACAATACAAAATGTGTGTAAATGAGGAGTACTTACACTTTAAATGTTGATAAGACAATAAAATATTACATTTGGGTTTGCTATTGTCAAAAAATCTTAGTTGGCCTGAATATATTGATGGAGTTGTAAACAGTGCCAATAAAAAACTATGCCTTTTAAAGAAGTTGAAGTTAAAAATGGGTAGAAAAAACTTAACAAAATTGTATATTACATTCATCAGACCTATGCTTGAATATGCTTTGATCGTTTGGGATGGCTGCTCGAAATATGATTCAGAAAAACTTGAAAAAGTACAATTAACCGCCGCTAGAATTGTAACCGGACTTCCTATATTTGTGTCCAGAGATGCACTTTATTCTGAAACTGGGTTGGAAACTTAAAAAAACAGACGATATTTTGCTAAAATGACTACTTTGTACAAAATTCACACGGGACGAGCACCGGAATATTTGAAAGATATTGTCCTGAATAAGCGTGAACATGTATCCACATATAATATCCGTAACAAACAAGATTTTATTGTTCCTAGGTGTAGGTTGGAACTATTTAGAAACTCATTCGTACCTGACGCTCCAAACAATGGAATTTATTAAAAACAGATACGAGAGAAGCCGTTTCAGTCAAAACATTTCGAAAAAACTTGACAACAAAAATTGATATTCCACCATCATACTTTTCTTTTGGCAAACGATAGACAAATATCATTCATACCAAATTAAAACATTACTGAATACTTAACCATGATCTATACACACGAAATATTGTAAGTAGTCCATTATGTTTATGTGGAAAAAATGAAGATGTGTATGATTTCTTTTTTGCATGCACAAATTATTCTAATGCTAGAAGTACTCTTTTTAATCATTTGTTCATGCTTGATTAGGTTTCTATTGATATTAATATATTATTATGTGGTGATATTAATTTGCCTTTGCAGATAAATAACAGTATTTTTGCTGCTGTTAATAAATTTATTGACGAAACATGTAGATTCTCCAAATGATGTATTACATTATATTGTATCTATTTATTCATGTATCAATTGCATAATTATTTTTCTTTTTGCATGACATATTGCATTATATAAGGAGAGGAATTCACTAAGTTATTTAGAACTTGTTACCAAACCTTTTGATTGATATCAATAAACTATGTTCAAAACAAAACAAATATTAAGACCATATAAGTTATAACACAACAAGTGTATAGCCTTTTACAATTCCGTAAATAAAAGTAATGATGTTTTCAAACATTACATTCAACATTAATATGGAGGGCTGCTCAAATACCTGTCACAAAACAAAAAGAAATCTGGATGTACAAACTGTCACTTTGGGTTCATTATATTGCGGTATGAATGATATCAGATCTGATGATAAGCATGAAAAACACCCCTTATAAATGTTTTTTTTATCTCTCAAATAATGTAAAATTTCCTTGATCATCTCTAGTTTTGCTTTATATTCTGACACACGAGTTTTTGCAGTTGTATGGTAGTATGCGACATAAAATGTTCTTCTCCAGCTCTAGACCAAATTTTGTTTCTTGAAGCACTCTACTTAAACTATGAAATCTTTAAAAAAATTGCTATTTTTTTCTCTCCGAATTTCACCTAAGAATAAAAGGTGTAAATTTCACTTTGCAGCGATCCCAGCAATACCCCCCTCCCTCCCACCTCAAAAATGGAATTCTGATATCGTAATGAACATGCAGTCTACTCAATAAACCAAAAATCATCCTTTAAGATACTTCATTTGAATGAATATATTACATGTACATGACAATTTTGGTTTCATCAACAATTAAGTAAGTACATATGAATTCTCAACATCGAGCACTCTAACTTATTTTAGTTAACAAAAAAAAGAACCATATAGAAAAATCATCGGATAAAAAGCATTTAGAATGCATTTCCTTAGAAACAATAAATAACAAGAGACCCATGGGCCACATCGCTCACCTGAGTAACTTTGGTCATTCTGTTCTTCAACAGATTTACCTCTTTGCAACCCCGCCCTATCCTTAAAAGCCACGATTCAAACAATTTAGAATCCAAAATACCCTGGGATACTTCCACGTTCCGCACATTTCAGCTTTTCCTGCCCAGTGGTTCTTGAGAAGATTATTTAAGCTTTTTCTTATATTTTAAAGGTAAAGGTAGGATTCCCTAGAGTAGCTCCGTCCTACACCTGGGGGGTCATGATTTGAAGAATTAAGAATGTAAACTACACCAAGATGCTTCCAAGTAAGTTTTACTTTTTTCTGACCCAGTGGTTTTTGAGAAGAACTTTTTAAAAGAAACGTTCCTATTTGTTTCTATGAAAAATTTGGATTCCCTATTGTCTCCCCACTCTACGCCCGGGGATCAGGATTTGAACAATTTAGAATCTACACTATAACTACCCCAGGATACTTCCAAATAATCTTCAGCTATTTTGACCAAGTGGTTCTTAAGAAGATAATGTAAGCTTTTTCTTATATTTTTAAGGTAAAACTTTGATTCCCTAGTGTAGCTCCTCCCTATACCTGGGGGTCATGATTTGAAGAAGTTAGAATGTACACTACACGAAGATGCTTCCAAATAAGTTTCAGCTCTTTAGGCCCAATGGTTTTTGAGATGAAGATATTGAAAGCTTTTTCCGGGGGGGGGGGGGGGGGGGGGTCATACTTTGAACAATTTCAAAGTCTTCACTACCCTAGGATGCTTTTACATAAGTTTCAGCTTTTCTGATCCAGTGGTTCTTGAGAAGATTCTTTTAATGATTCCATCTTATTTCTGTCTTCTTTTGATTATCTACCCTTGGAAGGGGATTTGACCCTTTATTCTATCAATTTAAACTCCCCTTCGTTCAAGTATGCTTTGTTACAAGTTTGGTCAAAATTTGCCTAGATTTTCTTGAGAAAAAGTTAAAAATGTGAAATGTTTAAAGACGGATGGACAGATGGATGGAACATGGACAATGGGTGATCAGAGAGCTCACATGAGCTTTCAGCTCAGGTGAGCTGCAAAAGGTAATGTTTTTTAAATGTATTTTATCATTGTTTACCTTTATGTGGTGTTTTTAAGATAAATCATTCTACAGAAATATGTCAGTGCTGTATGGCGCACTGAATAAACAATGTTAATATGTTTCAAACTTTGATATCAACGTTAGTTAAATATTTCAGTATATTCAATAATAGTCACTGCTTAGCTTCAACCAATGCTCTTCAGACGAACATTGAACAGCATCATTATGGTCGGTGGCACAATTCACGGTGTCCAACCCTACTGTTTATTTTGAGGCTTGTTTTGAGAAGTACTCCTTAATTCTCGGATTGTTTTTCACTTTCTCTATCAGAGCCCCAAGCTTGGGTGGAAAAGGCGGAGTTGTAACATAACCAGCAACTTGATCTATTGTGTCGAAAATCATAAGGTCGGCAATCGACAACTGAATAATATGAACAATAATGAAACAAAATTAAATATTAAATCTTAATCAAAATGGTATATATTCTTTTAGTTACACATTTCACAAATAAATCTGAGAAAAAGAAATGAGCATATGGTATTGTTATGTGGTGAATATTGATCGGGAGATACAACCCGGGAATAATGGACTCTCAGCTACCCATTGTATTTGTATAAATTATGTTATTTTTCAATTAAGAGCAATGTTTTAGGCAATATAAAAAGGAATTGGAATTTTGACATCCCCTTCCAAAGTGAGTATAATTTACAGATTTAATAAAGGAAGCAGTTTATGATAATTAAAGTAGTCTGAAACAAATTTTATGGTATAATTTACTTATTTTCAAATCCAGAGAAACAATGGCAAGATGTAGATTTAAATCCTTAGAATACTTTTCTCATTCTGATTTGAATTTTATCTTATCACACATGCAACTGGAATTACTATAAATGTAATTGACTCAAGACATGCAATTTGGCGTTAAAGATATATATGTATTTGGACACAAAGAAAATAAATGAACATGCAAGGCAGTGACGATTATTAATAAAATAGATATTATTTGTAAATTTCCGCTAAGCATCAATAATGTCTAAAAGATTTAGAAAATCATTTTTCAAAAAAGCCAATGCAAGAATTTCATGACAACTACTCAATACAATTGGTATATCATTGGCCAATCTAAGCATTGAACGACCCTCTCAATGTCCAATACAGGCATCTTTATTAAAAATCTATATAAATCTGAATAAAATCCATTTAATTATCAATATGTGAATCAATGAAATCAACATAATATAGAGATAACCCCCCCAAAAAAAAAATAATAAAAAATAAAGTTTTGACCTAAATATTTGTAAAGAGAAACCAACCAATATAAACTTAACTTTAAAAAAAAAATAATGAATATTCTTTTTACATAAAAACGCAATTCCAATGAAAGGTATATACTTAAAACTCTGACGGTCTGTTAAAATTATGTAAACAAATAGTTATATCATATGTAATATAATATATCTAATTATTTAGGTAAATAATATTGGTTTCCTATAAGGAAAATATACAATGTCAGATGAATAATTCTAAATATGAATTATTTTTTTTTAGGTAAAATTTATCAATTATATCAAACTAAATGAATTTAATATATTTATCCTGGAAAATAAATGGAAAATAATTGATTTTTAAAATCATAAAAATAAAACAAAATTATTTTATAAAGAACTTAATTTTATTAAGAGAATGCCTGATTTATAGAATATAAACAAATAGTATCAGACGTTCAAGCCAAACTGTTATAAGGATAAGTAATCACAAACGTTACAATTTTTATAATTTTTTTTAACTACATGTAACTCTACCAGAAAACTTACTTTATTTCCTACTAAGAACCCATCCCCTTCATTGTGTTCCTTTAAAATTTCCTCCAATAATTCAAAGAACTCAGGCAGTTTTTTTTCTTCTAGATCTTTCTTCAGTTCTGCGTTTTTGGTTTCGTCCTTCTCGTAATATACAGCAATAACATGTTTATGGAAATCCTCGGTAGCACCGAGAATGACGTCAATGCGCGTATTTTCTTCGTTATTTTCTCCATATAAACCTTAAGTAAAAAACTTAATATCAGAATCTTATATTTATTTGATTCTGTGTTTTAATGTCCAATCTACTGCAACCCCAAAAAAGTGGAATTGATAGTTTTATTAGACCAAAACTTTTTATTTAACATTGTTGCATTAATAAATGTATATGAGACTACAATATTGTAATGTATTTAAAATTGAAAATGAGTAAATTGGTTGGTAAATATATAACGAGGAATCAGGAAAGAATGATCAATTATTCATTTAAGAATAAAAGCTTATTTTAACCTTTTTCGGTTTCTTAAAAAGTATAAACGACCCCAAGTTGTTAGGTCGTATACCACAGGTTAAATAAGCTTCAATCCTTATTATTTAATTTAAGTGTACACAAGAAGACAATTTTTCCTCCAAATAATTGCTTCAAATAAAGCATATGTTTTAAATGTTTTAATGACGTAACTCATTGTTACGCCGTAGTCAACTCATCTATTACGAAATAAACAAAATGTTTTATCCAATTAAATGACATGTTACAACTAAAATTGAAGTATACTGGACTAACAGCTATAACCAATGTCTTGTGTTTTTGTTTCAAAATTGGTTGCTTGGTAATATAGTTATTTTTATATTGTAAACATGAACAAAATGTGGAAATTTTACTTAAACTTATCATTAAAAATATTTCTTTCCCTAACGAGATAGTAAACTTTCCTTCGTGTGTAAATATTATCATTTACATTGTTTGAACAATATAAGATCTCTTGTATATATTTTCTTGATAAATATTAAAAAATTTTAACGCTTCGGCATAGGCATCACTGAAGAGATTAATTTGTCGAAATGCTTATTTGTTGCAAATTAACTGATACTGTATATTATGTTTATACACATTTCATTTAATTTAATTTTAATTCATAAAACACAAAATAAAGGGAAATTTGCCTTAGGTGACTGAGATTTGAAATATGAAACATACAAAGAACTTTTACTTTATTAAAATGTTTTAAAGCTTACCACATGTGGTATTCTTTTTAACTACATTTTTTCATTCATTCTTCACTCTTCATGTTCTACTCACCGAATGCCCGTCCAATGTATCGTAGGATCGCACCAGACTGGGAAATGAATTGTCCATCTACCTCAAGGCATGGTAACTGCTTCTGAGGGATGGCTAATAATTAAATAGAGGGACTTTTTATAATGAACAGATTATAATATATTTTATTAATCTAGTTAAAAGTAGTAGATTGAACTTTTCTAAACAATAATAAACCATTTTCATACGCTTACGCCTTTTTGTCGGTCATGTAGCAGAACTATCTTTAAGAGAAGAGTTTCAAACTATTGTGTTCGTAAATAATTTCAAACGTTTAACTACATGCAAGATAAGTCATTGCCAAAACTAAAAGACAAAGGTCTCTACATGCATCTAGGAAAAGCATAATATTAAGAAATACATCCAAGACATAAATAAACAGCTAAGTTTAGTAAAAAAAAAACGCAGGAAGGGCCAAATGCAATCCTCACTCCTTCTTGGCAACTGATTCCACCTCTGATGTTTTACAGGTTTCTGTTAGCTCTGTTCCTGGTTTGTTATGTTTGAATGAATACTTATTGTTATATCAATATATTTCATTGATTGATTGATTGATTAATTGATTGATTGACTGACTGATCAGAGCTTGATGCTTAATAAGCAATAGTACAGCTAGGTTTGTTAAATATACAACAATTATAGGATACGATATAACGTATACAGGAATATTGTCTTTAAAAAACACTGAAATTGTTAAAGGAATTTAATTACTGCGGTAACAAAGTCATTTTGATCATGCAATTATATAAGATCAAACAATTACATAAGGTTATGCATTAAACGATAAAAGAAAGCACGCACCAGAAAAAGTTTTAATTTTTATTTCGTTTTTGTTTGTGAAAAGAAATCCCGTCAACAAAACCGACAAATAACCTTAGTATGAACTGTCAAGTATTTTGACAAATAATGGTTTTCTTTCAATACATTTTAAGGAATACAGCATTAAGCAGTGTTATTAGTACTTACTATGTTTGACTTCCAGCCATTCTTCTCTTGTAAACCTCTTGTCCTCGAATTCTTGTCCTGCTACAGCTAGGGCCAGTCTAATCACCTCGGCACGCCCTTTACTCTCAAAGTACATCAGTTTGTAGGTCGGCATGTTGAGTGTTAGACACGTACCTGGTCAAGTCATATGTGCTCTATTTAAATTCTCTGTTCTGTGTGTATACCTATGCTACAGGGTGATACAAATATCAGTTATCCTTTACATATCCCGGTGTAAGTAGAAAATAATGAATACCTTGCCTAGCTGTTTCTGTATGTCCGTTGGAGTTAGTTCTAGTATCTTTTTCTATAAAGGTTTTCAAAACAGAAAATTATAGCTTGGGCTAGATTACCCTTATACCAATATCATCTCATTTAATTTAGTACAAATAATCATGATCTATTAGAAATTTTGTTTATTGTTTAGAATTTCTATTTTATATAGGTTGAAAATACTTCTATCAAAAGTGTTTCAGGTAACGTATACATGTAAAATATTGCATGAAAACACTTATCTTACAAAATTTATAACCTTGAGGAATAGCGTATGATCACCCAATCCCGAAGGATAAAAATAGAAGTGGCTGCTGTGCGTAATTAAGTGAACTTCTCACCTGTAAAGTCCAATGAGGGTTTGCATTTTTTGGCATGCATCGTAAATAAGATCCTGAAGGTACAACCAATCTTACGTAATTGGCTAAAGGTCAGATGCGTTTATAAATTATACACAGAAGAAAAACTGGAGGGTTTGAAACAAAAATTATATAAAATTATATGGAAAGTCAAAACGATCGAAAATCATGATATTTTAAATCAAATCAAATCATAAATTTAAGTTTATATTTGCAAATAAAATAATGATATGGCCAATCATTGTGAATGCTGTTGCTTCATTTGGCGACATGAGATTTTTCTTTAATATTACAAAAGAATACTTAAGACATGTACATGCACATTCTAGGGTTCGCATTAATAAGTTGCACATCAACATAATAACAAGTAAATGTTCGCATGTGTGACGATCAGAGCGTCTGCTCTAGAGTCGAAAAGTAAGGACGTCACAGGTTCGAATCCCACTGTGGGACATGACACCGTGTACACCGAGGTCCCGTGTCGCAGTAGGTGCTGGCACGAAAAAGATCCCTCCCTGCTCAATGGCCCCAAGTGCCGAGTAAAGGGCAAAATTTGCAGCTCTCCTCTAGCAAGTGAAAATTCTCGAGAGGGACATTAAATAATATACAATCATACAATATATTATATGTTGACGTGCAACTTACCACTGCGAACCCTAGATTTACTTTATACATATACCTGTCAGTAATTAACAAAGGTTGTCATTAAAGAATTATGAGTATTTTCTGTTATATTTTATGTAAACAAAATTGATGGGGTAGGGATATGTTGACTTTTATTTTTCTTTTTTTCAAATCACTTCTTCGGTATAAAAGAAAGTGGTCTGATTTTTTTTTAAAGAACTTTACTAGACCTACTTTAGGGACTATCTGTAACAGAGATATCAATAAACTAAATTCCTTTAAATCACTGATGTGTAAGTTAGTGAAACAGATCACCGGGTATCAACAGGTTCTGTACTTCAGACAGCCCTATGTGTCTTGTATTCTATTTAGAATTATTAAATGTCAGTATAAGAAAAAAGTAAATTATGTATTCACTAAATATTTGGTAAAAGAGATGTTTAAATAACGGTGCAAATTTGAGATCATTTTTTATACAAATGCATATTTCAAAGCTTTTCAGAAACAATACGATCCCAGAATCATTACACTGAATCTAATCTTAAGTCCAGACTGTTTTGATTTCATTTGATAACTGCTTTGCAATAAAAAAGAAACTCGTAAATTTACCTTCTTTGCTATTGACCATTTGCAAATCCATTTTGTTACAATACGTTACACACACGTACTCTGAAGTTGATATTGTCAGCAAATACAATATACATGTATATATAATTAATTCAAATGCTGACTGAGTTTTTACTTACTGGTTGTTAGGTCATTATTTACACACTGAGTTGTCCACGGATTTTCCGTTAATCCCCGATCATGATAAGGAGCACACAGTGAGTGTGACCGGTCGGCCGGGGATGCCCATCCCTCCAGAACACCTGATCCCATGCACCTCTGATGTTTTGATGACCCGTATTTGCTCCACTCCTTTTTAAAATGTTATTGGACTTTTGGAATGAAAAGCTATGCGTCATCTGCACATTTTTTTTTTAAAGATGCTTGAGATTCTGAAATACAATATGTATGTGTTGTTGGAGACCAGGTCTACCAACAATATCTTGGAATTCCTTGTGTACCAATTATGTCCTGTTATAAGCAAACCTAGTTTTGTATTCATATGAAACAGACTTTGTATAATACGTGAAAAAAAGAAAACACTTTCTGTGGCCTTCAACTCAACATTCAGATATATCAACGACGCATCATTAATTTACAATAGTTATTTCCTTTTTAATGCAGATACGCTTCAAATAAAAAATACCAAAGATTTCATCAGAATCTTTTTCATACTTAAATATTTTACCTAAAAAGAATACTGGTTAGTTAACAACCTAGCTTTATGAAAAACTTGATGACTTTAACTTTCCAATCGTCAACTTCCCTTATCTATAGGAAGCAATATACCTTTATCACCTACATACGGGTTTATATTTCTCTTAGTTGATTTGATATGCAAGAGCATACTCTTCGTATGAACAAAATTTAAAACAAGGTTAATTATTCACAGACAAATGGTTGAAAAAATATGCACAGCCTTGTTTAAAGTTATCCTTCTGTTGTCGATACAATGCCAGCATACTAACATGCAATTTATCATTAAGTCAAATACTTACTGCCGTTTTTCATTCTAATTGGTAGGCCATTATATACATTGAATTTTCGATGATTTTTCCGTTATTGACTACTCATCATGACATTGAGCACTCGGCGGGTGTGACTGGACGGCAGGGGATGTAGTCCATGACATCCGATTCCTCCTCTAATGTTTTTGAGATCCATGTTTGCTCAGCTCCTTTTTTGAAAGGTTTGATTGACATTTGAGATTGAAGACTGTTCGTTATCCACATGAATTCTATTACTGTTCAGAAAAGGATGGTATTTGATGAACTGATGAATATGATAGTTCGATTTCTTTAAGATAAATTTGAAATTAGTTTGATTTTTTAGATAAATTTGAATTACTAGTACGATTTTAATATGATTGCTTAAACGATGGTGACTGAAGCTGCTAGGAATTCTAGCCTTCTAATGTTAGAAATGGTCATATTGTTATTTATATTTTTTGAAAGAAAGAAATTGCTACTTTGATTTCATGGGGGGAAATGTAACATTTAATTTTTTTGAAGATCTCAGTATAAATTTAAAATGTCATATGTCGATGAAATTTGTCAAATGTCTTCTTTTTTTATTTCAATTGAAAAAAAACATATCTGAATTATGATAAGGGTTTAAATACTTTTCTTGTAAAACAATAGTTTTAAATCATAAATTCACTTATAAAATGGAACATGTACTTATCTTTTGTAAATTAACTGAGATTTTGTTAGAGATGATACCTATTTCTTGTGGTATTGTCCATGTTAACCCCTTGCGTGCCCTTAATTGGAAAATAAATTAAATGAAAATAAACTGGATCTCAATGGCCGATTGAAAGGTGTCAGATAGTACGATAAGATGTCCCAGGCAACAGCCTATGTTAACGCAAAAATAGACACAGTGAATTGGAGATAAAAGGTCAAACAAAAGTCAAAAAGTTTTAGGTATACAATACATATTCCAGCTAAAAGATTATTTTCGGTAGGAGAGGAAAGAGAGGTAAGAATGATTTTAAAAAAAGGATGCCTTTTTTCGGAATATGATAATTTAATATTTATATTTGGACATTAACAGAATACGAATTAGAGATTCCTTTCAAGTTAATTATGCTGTTTGATAATCATATCTTATTATCTATTAGTTTTAATCTAAAGGCGTACTTGTGTAAAAGAATCAGATTTATCACTTGTGATCTTTAGTATGTATGTTAAGAATGGTAGCCTCATAGATATAATGGTTCTTGGTCCATTGGATTTTGCTTATGACTTAAAACTCTGAGGTAGATGTACTAAAATGCTGAAAATATATTATCAAAAGTTCATTTTGCTAGTGGTTTTACTTACCACAAATAAGAATCGACTGCACAGCACTGAAAAACAAAATGCCACTTAAACAATGTACATTCTAGCTACAAAGTAATGTTTTTATCTCTGTAAACTACCCCTTTCGTGAAACGCTAATTTCCTCAATCTGTATGCTTATAATTCAGGTACCTTTCATATTTCCATGGTAGTACTTTTTTTCTCAGATGCAAAGTGTTGCCATGTCAGAGTTCAGCTACCTTTCTACTCCAAGGACCACTCCATATGTCTATAAAACGGTCGTTGACGCTTTCAATGAGACATGTACGTCATATCCGGACAAAGAAATCCTGATATACCGGGGAATAGATGGAACTAGGGAAAGTTTGACTTACCACCAACTACAAACAGAAGCAACAAAGTTTGCCCGTTACCTTGTAAGCAAAGGAATCAAAAAGGGCGACACAATTGCCCTTTTTGGCCCAAACACACTTGAATGGGTGGTTGCTGAATTAGCAATCATAATGGCGGGCGGTGTAGTTGTTCACGTGACACTCAGCATTGCTGACGTCAGAGATTTATGGGAAATATTTTCAACTGCAGAATGCAAAGCTTTTCTTATTGATCCTGGAAAAGGTGAAAAATACTTGGATATGATTTTTCAACTCATTGCACTATTTCGTCGTCGCCGTCCTTCAAGAGATTACAAAGATATAGACTCACACGATCCAACTCTAGTTTTCCTAAGAAAGAGCGAGCATTTGGCTTCTTACGAAGACCTCCCTGGGGTTCTACAAATGAAAGAAGCAAAGGTTGATTTCCCTACACTTTTCCCTGAAGATGAAATTATGATATTTACCACATCTGGAAGCACTGGAAAACCAAAAATGGTGTCCCACACACATTTTGATGTTAACAACGTTGACCTAGGTCCAGAGAGACCCAAGGACATTATCCTGGCAGGAAAAATTTACAACGATAGACCTTTTGCGTGGGGAGCCGGATCTCCTATATTAGCTGTGTGTAAGGGGGAAACTAGAGTGTTTTGTGACTCTTCGATAGCCACTGAAGGAAGCAGTACCCTGAAGATATGGGAAATAATCAAGGAAGAGAAATGTACCTCGGCGCTTCTGATGCCTTATTACCTCACGGATCTGGTCGCCCAGAAAGAGAATTATAAAGATTTGTTCAAACTTCAAGTAATCATCACAACAGGACAACCGATTGACAACCATCACACTCAGGTTATTGGCGTATTTACAAAATTACTTAGTTTGGGATATGGATCAACAGAATGTGCGATGATATCTGTTCTACCTCCGATTACCTCCGTTGGCAACATTGTTTATGGTGACGTAGGAAAACCTATACCAGGCACAGAAGTTAAGGTCGTCGATGAAAATGGAAATGTTCTGAGAAAAGGCAAGACTGGGGAACTTTGCATTCGAAGCAGATATCTTTTTAATGGATACTTCAGGAATAAGGAATTAAATAGTGAATCTTTCTTGTCAGGGATGTGGTTTCGCTCAGGTGACATAGGGCATATAAATGAATACGGCCATATTGTTATAGAGGGACGGATCAAAGACGTCATTTCTCGAGGAACAAGAAAAATTATGCCAAGCACCATCGAAGAAATTATGATGCAAATGAATGGTATAAAACTAGTTGCGGTAGTTGGAGTACCCGACAAGCGTTTATATGAAGAAATATGCGTGTGTTACGTCACAGAACCAGGTCATGACCTTTCACCAGCTCAAGTCAAGCAATATTGCAAAGAAAACTTTGGGGTTTACGAATCGCTTGATGGACTTGGAGAAATGCCAGCATACTTTATCCGATTCTTTAAACTACCAATGTTTGAAGTTGGAAAAATCAACAAAAGACGCGTGCGACACGATGCAATTCAACAGCTCAAAACTCAGGAACTGATGTAGATGTTATAATGGATAAATATAAATAAAAAAGCAAGGAAGATAAGTGACTCAAATTTTCAATATCCCCCGTGTATGTTAAATACTTGCACTTATTTAAACATCATCCATGTATATAATTTTTATTTTATTGCTAGCCATGTTAAGGATTAAAATTTACAACCGCTGTCTTCTCATACAATAAAGTATAGCACAACGAAAAAAGCCATTGGGCATCAAAAATTTACAAACTAAAGGCAGAAAATCATAAGACATAATTGATCATGGAAGTAATTCTGCAAAATTGATAAAAAAAAAAAGATTTTAAAAAATTACGTTAAAAAATAACAGGAAAAGTAAAGATGTGTTCTCAAAAAGATAAATAACAGTATATACATGAAAGTTCATTTTGAACGAATGACAATTCTGCAAAAATGTCAATCAACTCCGCAAATGTTTAATATGAATTCTAAAATTCAATTTAAAGGATGAAAAGAAAAAAATCTATATGTTAAAAAGTAAATACGTTCTTGCAGTATTAATGTAAAAGAAATTCCTTTCCTTTAACAATAAATAAAACAACACTGAAAAACAAACCAATGAAATACATTAATAAAAGATTTTCAGACAATTTGTCCCCCAGAAGCTGTGATAACCTGTCCTTGAAAACCAGGTTTTGACCTACAACAGAAACAACAAGGACACATCCTCTTTTTGTCCACCGGGGGCACCTGCATCCTCGTGAAGCCAAGAAACACTTGCTCTAGGGAGGTCTGATGTACGGAATAATCTTCTACATTATATTCAGATCTTGTTTTCTCCATTTCTTTGAAAAGTTTTGCAAGTGATAAATTCCGATGCGGAATTTGAAAATCTAGGTAACCTTGTTGATCATCAAAAACTTCAGTTCCGGGAAATTCTTGGCCAATATGATTACGTAACGGACCAGAATCCACCGCGTTTCCGTTATTATCACGTGCTAGTCTTACCGTCAAGGTGTAGCCCTGTGCAAATTTGTTCTTTAAGTGTTGGGGACTCCCAAAACACACGAATCTTCCGTTAACCATGATGACTATCTTGGTACAAAGAGCATCACACTCCTCCATGCTAAAGGGAAAAGATTGTTTTTCCTTTTCATACATAGAAATACACAATTTCATTATCATAAACTTTTCAAATTGTATGTGCTTATCATATTTACTTAATTCTCAGCAAATGTACTTTTAATCATGCATTACAAAAGTAAGCTGCTGAATAATGTTTGATATCATTTAATTTTGTTTCAATTGCCTCCACTGTATCAGTTCATTGAAAATAAGATCTGACAAATAATGGAAAAGTTAAAATCAACATTACAAACCTGTGAGAAGTCAAGACGAGAGTCCTGCCACTTGCTCGGACTCTAGAGAGAATATTCCACATCTGTCTTCGCGCCGCTGGATCCACCCCTGTTGTGGGTTCGTCCAACATCAAAAATGGAGGATCTCCAATGAGCGCAATCGCAGTGCTCAACTTTCTTTTGTTTCCCCCACTGTATATGTATGAAAAAAGTACTTAGTCATTATTTTTTTCTAAAGGAATAAAACTAAACCAAGGAACGTACAAAAATGAATTTTTAAATAAATCATAATAGAGAAAAAAAAGAAAATATAATACAACGTCAAGCT
Source organism: Saccostrea glomerata (assembly GCA_003671525.1). Taxonomy (NCBI): domain Eukaryota; kingdom Metazoa; phylum Mollusca; class Bivalvia; order Ostreida; family Ostreidae; genus Saccostrea; species Saccostrea glomerata. The sequence continues at coordinate 1,126,971 of PRKT01000003.1, read as the reverse complement.
TTTGAATGAAGAAGAATGTCAACTAAAATATTGGAACTTTAATATTTTGATTGATTATTTTTTTAAAGAATCAATTATCCAAAACAAACATACTAGGTAAAGGTGATTTAGAAAATGAGAAAAACGTGAGATGTTTACTGAAGTTGACAATGATAGACATCCGCGTATCTCGAGAATTCAGACAAAAAAGTAGAAAGAGGAAAGTATGTCTAAAATGGTACGTGAACATGTACCTGTATGTTCCACACATCTTATCGGCATATTCCGTCAGGGTGACCGCGTCCAGTAGGCCATTAATGACCCGTCTGATGTCTCTCTCCCTGACCCCCCTCAGTCTGGCATAAAGGGTCAGAATTTCCCTCCCCGTCAAACTGTCGATCAGAGCGTCAAACTGAGGGCAGTATCCAAGACAACGATGGACCTGAGGGAATGAAAGTTAATTATGTAATTATTCGATTTTTCAAATGCAGTTTTCTTAATTTACTGTTTGTTTTAAAAAAATTTAAAATGAAAGAACAAAAATTTAAAAATTTAAAAATAAAATTCTGTTTAGATAATGAAAGCAACAAGTGAATATGGTGAAAGCAAAAAGTATCAAAACTTATACAAAATGCTTTATGATTTCACAATCATGTCTCATAAGGTTTTTTAAAAAAAGTTATGTAAAATATATCTAAAAGGATATAGCTTTCTTTTTTAGTATTTGAAACATATGTATCAACAGGAAAAGCGTGCACCTGTCTTAGATTACTCTTGACGCTAAAACCGTTAACGTAGGCCTTTCCGCTAGAAATCATTACATCACCAGTCAACATCTTAAATGTTGTCGTCTTCCCAGCTCCATTCTGACCCAACAGTCCAAAGCATTCTTGTTCAGATATCCCTACGCTTATTCCCTTCACTGCATTAAATTGATCTATGAGACCGTATGTTTTTTCCAAGTTTTTGATTATAAGTTTATCAGTTTTCGTCAGATCGCCCTGGTTAGTCGAGTTTACTCTCATCGCTTCTTCCAATACGTCCGAGTCCGGACTAGCGTTGTTATCACTCTCTGTAGTCCCGGCTTTGGAGGTACACAGAGTTCTATACAACAGACGGTTGACTATGCCACTATCCAGGATAAGTACAAACGTCATATACACCACACACTGTATGGCCATAAAAGACAGGTATTGACCACACCCGGGATAGCCCCACTCTAAGTAGTTGTCATCGGGACACTGTTCTTTAAATCAAATTTAAAAGAAAACAAGTTATTTAAAAATTACATTTCATAAATTTCATGAACATAAATGTTTCTTATCGAACAGATTTCTAGAGTTTTCAGTGTCCTGTTCTTTTTCGGTGAAAAACATAATTAAATCAATAGACATTCGCTACAATATTATTTTTAGAGGGATTTTTGACGGATTTGATAGAACGGTGTAAATTCTGCTCAGAAGAGGAAATAATATTCTTGATAACAAAAATTAGTTTATTTTTACAAGAATAGCCATCTGTCAATGATTTTTCCCCATAAAATAAGTAAATGTTCAATATAAGTCTTATCTAGAACAGCACTTTGCTTAAGAAATTGACAAATACCTTTTTTCCCCATCAACGCTAAAAAATCCGGACTAAATCCTTGTTTACATTTAGTTCGCAGTGAGTATCGGACATAGATGTCAGTAAATGTCTTTCCCAGACAGTAATGTGGAAGAAAGATCATAAATAAAACATCCATAGTCTCTGCTGCAGCTTTGGTCTTTTTACTTGGATACAGAAATGTGACCATTAGCAGTGTGAAAAGACCTGAAAGCAGAAGATCCATGACAAAAGAGACTGCGAAATCAACAGCATTCTCTGAAATAAATCAAATATATATGTATATTTACATACAAAAATTTAAAAAATAAGATTCGAATGGAGCCAAATTTTAAATACAAAACGCGTATTCTATTTAGTTTTCTGTGCATAAATGACCTTATTCATGCCTTTTGGTCTCTCGATTACCTTAGTACTATTGTCCCATGTGCCTTGATTTGAAGCAATAGAATTTATGTTACTTTCCACAGACAATATTTATTTAATATGAAACGTCTACGTCCGTTCTACTGTTCGTTATCTTCAGATATTTCATGTTTACACCTTGCTAAATTATTAAAGCATTTTCTTAAGATGATATGTATACAAATATCTTTGTTTTTGTTTTAAACTTGTCCCACAATGTTCATCATTTAAATCTGAATCTATGATATGTCAGTTGCTTGCATTGGATACAAGTAATATTTTCTCCGCTCAAGGATTGTACAATTGACGAAGAAGATTTAAACCGAGTTTTTTTTTATTTAGATACCCTCTTCTTCATTTTAAAGCTTTTCTGCAGCATCGATTTCCAATTTTAGGTGCACGTCCAGAAGGAAATGGAATTCATAAATTTGTATAATTCAAAACTGAGAAAATTTTTACAGATTAACTCACCTGCTACAGTGTTGATAATAATCATAGCTACCGTTCCACCTGCAGGCGACCGGAAAATGAAATGTAGAAGATACATCCATGATATTGATGCTAGGCCAAAAAGAAACAAACTTAGAAACACGATCCCTAGCCTGTTTTCCTCTGTGTATGCTGGAATTTGGAAGGCAGCAAAGCAAATCAGAATTAGAAAAATTGGGACCAGGTAATGAATAAAATCCCAGATGAGATTGGCTAACCAGAAGACTCTTGAGCCGACTCCACTAACCTTTTGTAAGTGTTTGGCACCAGAAGATTTTTCTCTGATATGAAACACGCTGAAAGAAGCTACTAGACAGGAAAGTCCTAATAAGACACAGAGAGCAAGACTAAGTCCTTTGAAGGCTGCAAACCCTGCACTCTGAGTTGAACGCTGTAATTCCTCACTCGGTGGAAATGGGTGATTTATGGTTTGTATGCTTTTAGAGTTCCCACAGTAAAATTTAAGAAGAAAATCCATTGTGTATGACAAGCTGATACCACTAGCGTGAATCACTTCACCGTTAAAATAACTGATGATCTCATTCCCATCAAATCCAAACCCAATGACATACCGTGAATTAAACGTTCTCTGTCCTATTTGTTTCGAGCGATCTAGCCAAAATTTATTTATGTCAAACTGAGTAGAATCCTTTGATTCGTACACAGCCACACCCAGGCCCTTTTGACGGAAGTTTTTGGAATACTCCTGAATCATATTATCAGATATTGGTGGGGAATAAATTCCTTTAGTGAGTGTTGTTATAGAGTTTGGATACGGTCGTAGATCTAAAGCCAGTGACGGATCAGGATGGGGCTTAAGGCCATCAATTGACTGGTCAGCAAGAAGTCCAGCTATCGCAAGCAAAATAGGCACAACTAGTTGAATTAATATCATAAATTTGCCCCGCCATGTATGTAATGCTTTCTTCATCAGTAATCCACGTAATTGCTGAAAAATAGCTGTAATTCCAGTGTTCTTTTCAAATCCTTTGTTAAAGTCTGAAAAAAAAAGAATTTCCTCTTGATAATAAAGCCAAGATTTATTACTCTGTTCAGATGTCTTACCATTTTGATGTTGAGGCTTAAACATAGGAATAATATCTTTCCATCTTTATTTTTTTTTATTCTTTTCAATCCTAACACCATTCCCCTTTTCCGGTGGAGGTATTCTCTATATATTTTTTCTTACTTTTTTTGAAAAAGAGAAGAGAAGGGCTCGTCTTTAGTTAAGGTTTTGATTGTACTTTATAATCTACTGTGGCCTATTAACTATTACTATTTTTTTTCACACGGATTGAATTAAAATTTGTTTTAATAATTCTTTCACAATTTCAAAATGGTTAGATTTTTTCTTATGTTTGAATAACACTCCACCATTTAACATTCAATAACGTTGTTTCTTTAGCTTTATAAAAGGATATGGGTATTTTCAAGTCTTAGTTTACTACTAGTATAATGATGGATACATGAAATAAATATGCTCGATGGCACGAACTGATTAAATATTTTTCTGAAAGAAATAACCAACAATGTTAGTACTGGAAATGGCCCTTTTGTTAATTAAAGTAATCTACATGACATAGAAACAAGCTTTATACATACCTATTTCATCATTTCTCTCCGGAGCGTTTGGCGTTAATGACGCGCCTTCGTCAATCTGAAGTTGTACACAGTGAGTGTCTGTTTCGTCATCACAGAAAGCTTTATTTCCATTCCCAGCATCATCTTTTACCCTGTTTATTTCAAAATAGAGGCAAATATTCAATGTCAACCGGAAAAAAGGTATTTGATGAAAAAATTCCGAGGAAGGCGAGCTTGGAATTACATACATTGAACATTTTCGCCCTCGTTTTATTTACTATGATTATTACTAAAAATACTTACTTAAATTTAGTCTCAGTGGATTCAAAACAGGATTCATTTTTTTTTCAGAGAGTGAAATAGCAATTAGATTACATACTATATGTATGATTATTTTTTTTTATGAATTCTGTCATTACTTTGTTTTGTTCTAAACATTCTGTTAATTCCACACCGCCTCATACGAAAATGTCTGGTTAACCATTAACTAGTCGTCCGCCGAATAAAATAATGTCCAATGTTGGTTATGTGTTCATGACATTGAGAAGTATTATGTACATGCCAGCTTGTATTCACATATCCATGTACATATTGTTAAGAACCTCTTAAAGTAGGATTCTTCTCCCATTTCTTATATTTAAAAATTAATGAAATTTTCACAGAATCAAGACGACAATATCACTAAGTCATGGTATCAGTGAGATTGAATTTGACCATTTGATATTAGCTCTGGCAAGGTAAGGTCAAAGTCAGTACCTTTTTCCTGGACATTCAGAATAAAAAAATACTGTTTCCAATCATGCGATCCCTTCTTGTAATTCAAAAGATTGAATGTTTTTCTTTTTGCCTAAAAAGATACTACCATATAGGGTCTATAAGATGGTATTAACAAAATGACATCATTTCAATAAAATGAATATTTGTTAATCCGAATTTTCTCTATTTTTCTTAAATATTTAGGATATATTAGTTATTTTTATATGCTTTTCATATTTAACTTTTCTCATTTTCACATATAGTAAAGTTGTCACATAAAGGTACAAAATGATACAAAACCTAAACATTTTGATCGTTTACTAAGAGAGAAATAACACTTTGTACGAATTTTGGCTCAAATCTATACTTAGATTTGAAGCATTTAAAAGCCAATATAGGTTTAACATGTGTTAAAAATCTGATTTATTTGATATATTTTGAAACTTTGGTCCCTCATTATTAATTTAACTAACATTTGAAAATTTCGTCTAGTCTTTGATTGCGTAAAAATTATAACTAGATTCAATGTCCTATATAATATTGAGAGGCAGAAAAGAAGATATTTTCATACGCCACCATTCCGCAAAAAATATAGTCCCGGCTACTTTTAAAACGCCGTTTATCATTTCTATTTAAATTTGCACAATTGTGATGAGGAAAGAAAAATATGGTCTTTCAAATATCTTACACCTAAATACTAGTATATAGGACATATAAGCAAATATACTTTGAACATTTCATCTAGTCAGAAACCAGACAGGAATTCTAACTTAAGATTGTAAAGATCACAACATATAATATTGACAAGAATAAAAAGTGAGCAAATGTTAAATAAAAAACATTTAAAGGGAATCCCGATTAACATACTTATACATGTAATTGATAATTAAAAAAATAAAAATATAATTTAGCCACTGTTTCTCACTTTAAAAAAACTTCTTCCATTGTGGTCGCAGACATCCCAAAGCTACTTATTCCAAGTTTCAGGGCATTTTCCTCTATTTCTGTAAACAGGCCTTCAAATGACGGCGCCCCGTCCGTGGGAAGAAGAAAAGACAACTCTGCGCCGATCTCAGTTTCCAAAGAGGCCGAGGGAATGTGCCTTTGTATTGTGTTCAATAATTTTGCAACATCACAATGTGGTTCCTTAACCATTACTAGATGATAACCAGCACCTGTTTATTACACAAAAAACCCTGAATGAATACAAACTAAAGGGGATAAATGCAAACAAGCCATTGTCCTCAATGAACAATTTTCAAATTCTTTCCCTTTTTTCGTCTCTTAATTTCTCGTTGAGAAGTGTGGCATATCGTTTTTTATTGTTGGATATAGGACAATAAATATCCATGATTATTGCTCATCGCACACAAACTATCTAAGTCTAAAAGACATTTTTTTCATTAAAATTAAGTCAATACTGATAATATATAATGAACAAAATTCTTGGATCTTTTAAAATCTTTGAACAGTAATTTTTTTTCAGGAGTCCATTCCTCTTTGAGGACAAAAAAAAGCCTGCAAATGTCTTTGAAATATAACCTAGAAGCCTAAATACTTAATAATCATTGTTTATAAAAGTGCTTAGCTATCCTTGAGAGAGTTCTTATTTATACTTTTTATTACATATAGCTTTCTCATTGGGTTCTCAACTCCCAAAGACTTCTCACTTTGATTCATCTTTAAATAAAGAACATTAGATCACAAGTCATATATTCTACGTAATGTACCCTATAAAGCAGTCCTTATTCTAGTTTTGCCCAAACCTTGTTAATCCTCTAACAAAGAGGCAAGAAATGAAACCTCTCGAAATACATTTTTAAAAAAATATAAATAACACAATAAAATATCATGAAAACATTATTTAACATGTGGATTAAGAAGGTAATCTTAAGCTTGTGAACATACCATAGAGAGTTTTAAGGAACAATGAAGAACCATAGCACTTGACAACTCCGTCGGCCATGATAGCAATACGATCACCTAGAACATCAGCTTCATCCATGAAATGAGTAGAAAGTACTATAGTTCGATCCTCTTTAAATTTCTGAAGAATGTCCCACATTTGGCGTCGTGCCCCAGGATCCATACCTGATGTAGGTTCGTCTAGTATGAGTACCTAAGTAGAAGTCGAAAATGTGAAAAGCTTACAGACTGACAGACGGCCAGACAGACAGATGGACAGACGGACGCCGTACAAAATGTGACCAAAAAGGCTCACTTGAGCCTTCGGCTCGTGTGCGATAATAAAAAAATCACATTAGATTTGAAAACGATACCTTGGAGCCTCCTATGAGAGCTATGGCTACAGATAATTTCCTTTTTTGGCCACCTGAAAGGGTTCCAGCCAGATCATTTCTTTTCTCTTCAAGTTTGAAAAGGGCCAGCGTTTCATTGATATTTTCATTCATTCTATTTTTATTACAACCCTTCAGCTGTGAAGAGAAATCTTTACTTTAATATTTTATTCGTAACAGTATAAGTCAAATATTGACGTCAATTTATTAAATAATTTGTATTTTCAGTAAATCTTGATCATGATATAATTATGAATTATGTTACCTTATGATAAAATTCGAGGTGTTCCTTCACAGTAAGCGTGTCAAACAAAATGTTGTGCTGAGGACACATTCCCAGACTTCCTCGCACACTACTGATGTCATCATTTATGTCATATCCGTTAACTCTCGCAGAACCGGAAGTCGATGGAATAAATCCTTTGAAAGCAATTAAAAGACTTACTTACATTGAATTTTTTATCATCGTTTGGTATAGTAAGACTTCGCTTTTTCATGTCTTACCAGTCAACATAGACATAGTTGTTGTTTTCCCTGCGCCATTATGTCCGAGAAGTGCAGTTATCTGCCCTTGATAAATATTAAGAGATGTATCTTCAACAGCAACGGTTTCTTTCATTCCTTTTTTGTATACCTAAAAAGCATTATTTTTAACAACAGAACAAGGCACCGATTACGTATACTAATATATGTATCTTTAATACGTTTGCCGTATTTTACTTGCTTACATCCTAAGACTTCGCTGTACCATTAAATTCTTAAAAGTGTCACAATAACTGATAAATTTACCTTACGTAAATGCCTCATGCTTATTCCAACCTCAAGACCTGACGGCTCTTTTTCAAAATATTTCGGATTATGTTTAACTTCGTCATCGGGTGTTTTTCGAGTCTGTCGCCCTCCACACCAGTATGTTTTCTGTATTGTATGTAAACGTTCTTTAATAAAATTTCGAATTAGAAATGATAAAACCAACATTGACTCCAAAAACATTAAAATCTTTCTAATAAAAATAAATTTTAAGGATAATGGCAATTTATTCAGTACAAGGTCCTATAATACAAAAATCATACATAAAATACCTGACAAAATGGGAGCTATGTTCATGATTTGCAGAACTTTTAAGCATTTTTAAAGTATTATATCTGTAGTTAATCAATGAATGAGAGCAGAAAAGATATCTTAACTTAACTTGCATACTGTCAATTCAGAACGTATGTTTTGTTTACATAAGTATATCAGGATAATGTTTTTCTTAAACATTTGTGTGTGTTTTTTTTTGGAATAGGAGTATATCCAAAACGTCACAACATGTACATCAGTATATTATCTCAGGGTATTTTCCTCTCAACAACAAACACCATAAATAAATTGCAATCAAACCGTAAATGGAAAATAAAATGGTTGAGGAACTCCGTATTCTCCAGGTCTGACGCCGTCTATGTACCACGTGATCAAAAGATAGATGGCACTATCTACCCAGAGCATCAAGATGGCGTCCCCGAAGGAAAAATTCCCGTCTACTGTCGGTGGTTTTGAAAAGGTATTCCATTTAACTCCTTTACCTGTAGAGTGATTATGAAATTATGAATACAAATATAACAAGATATCAAGTATTTTGTAAAGACAAACCTTTCTCTAAAGAAATACAATTAAAAAATTAAATAAGTAACACATGTAAAATAAAAAAAAATTGAAAATTGAACAGAATATGTTGAAAGCATATGTATTAAGCAACACATTAAAGAATATACATAATCCTACATAGCTTATACCTGTCACTTCATATTCTGATACAGATGTAAAACCAAACGCCATAGCCATGTTGTTTATTAGGCATAGCGCCATTTTTTGTGATCGCGTCATATCTTCGTACTTCGAATCCAGAGCAAAGTTTGGAATTATTGTAGCGAAGAAGAAAAACCCCGCAAAATACGATGCTGTATTTGCTACAGGAGAGAAAATAATCAACCATTTTATAACTTTAATTACTTATGATTCAAACAACTGACAGGTTTTCATTCTATGTAACAGCTGGGGAAAACTTCTATTAATAGATATAATTTTAAATGTGATACAACTGTTATACATAATATATCTTATTTGTTTACTGACAAACAAATTCAGTCAGCTTTAACAAGTTAAGAACCCAAAAATGCCACTAAAAAAATCCAAAAGAGAATAGTTTCACTGTATATAAAAAGATGAAATATTATTCTATATTATGAGAAATATATCAATATGTGATTTCTTTTCAATAAAAGGTTTGTTTCATGAAAAATAGCTTGCATGCTTCCTAATAATCACTTACCTTTATTAAAAAATGTGCTGAACAAAAAGCAGTAGGACGCGAAAGATACTGCATAGGACAGATAGAAGAAGAAAAGTAAAGAGGAGTCCGAGAATTGAAACATCTTGTTAGGTCCAGTCTGAAAGATGAGAACAGTGATGGCGAAGGTGATGATCAGATAGATGAATCCTTTAAAAAACCAGGAGAACCAGTAAACAAAGGAACTCAGTCCCATCATCCTCATGGTTTCCTGTAAGAAAAAACACATAAATAAAATAGGAAGTCAATGTTTCATCACATTGTTAGAGAGACATCTTTAGAATGTAGATTAAAATTTGTTCAAGTCTTATCTCCCAGGGATATGGGGAGGATTATTTCTTTAACTTGGAAAACTTTTTAAAATCTTTGGATGTTGATTATAACAATGACAAGGAAGAAGTCAGTGTGGATTTAACTTTGTTCAAATCACCCCCCCCCCCTTTTTTTTGTTGGAGAAAGGAAGGAAGGCTTGGACTATTCATATATTTTACCTTTTCAACACTGAACTGATTTCTGCTTTTCTGTAGCCAAAATACTTTGATGAGGGATTTGGCCCATTGCTCAGAATATATTTCAAATCTCTATAATATTGTATTCCGATCGACATGAAAAATATACTTGAATATGGCGTAAGCTATGTACCTTCAGCTTCTTTTCTCGGTCATAAACGATTTCTTTCGTTAGTTGCAAGGCAGAGAGAATAAGACCTAGGACAGTTGTCGTAGAAACAGATATCCTGATGAACTGTCCCATCGTGTTCTCCAGATATGACGGGTAAGGCATTCGCTGTGTGCTGATGTCCAGTAGACCGGCGGAGGAATTGAAATACTTGATTATAGCAACATCTATAGCATGTTTTATTCCTAGGAAGCCTCGGCCCGTGTAACCTGAACAGTGATAATTAATAATCCATTATAAAGGAAGGCATGTATTTATAATATCATTTTCATGTTACTCTTGAGAAAATCGTTCGAATATGTACTTCAAAATTAATATGTTAGTATGGTTGTGTGACTTCGCCATCTACAAATGATAAAATGCGTTTCGTACGTAAGCGGTCATGCAATGTCAATATGATTTGGATATTGTGCATCGTTTAGCTTTAAAGAATCATAATCCTGCGAACAAGCGCTCCAAATTATATCGTTTACTCTTACACTCACATTTTCGCATTTATCCGGGCAGAATTTCAATTATTATTTTCCATTTATGGTGCAAAGATGCAAATTGAAACTAATCAATTGACCATTTCTCGTACAAAATTGCACTTACTATATTCCCATGCAGGTCCAGGATTAAAAGATTTATCGGCGAATTTTTCTTCAGTGTTCCACTCTCCACTCATACGCAGGGAGTAGGTAACAGCATCTGGGAGAACGGAGTCATAGGAATGAGACGAATCAAATACCACTCCTACGGCCTCCTGGTAAGATCCGTACCCGTAATCAGTGTCAAAGCCACGTAGATACTCCAACAGATCGGCTTCACTGGCAAACCCTGAAATCAAAAGATTGTGTAGTTAAAGCAATATAAACTGCATATTAGAAATTTTATTTTGCTATCAAAATGTAATATTATGATAAATATGTATGCAATTTAAACCTTTTTGATCAATTATACTTAAATAAAGCATTAAATTGTTTCACAAGAAAAATCTCTATATACAATCAAATACAAAGTATGCAGTATTATATTATAAAATCATTATTGTACAGGACGACAATAATATAATTTTGATTCAATCAAAGCTTACAAATTGTCCATACATCGCAAAATATGAACAACAGAGGTTTATAAACTTTTTTTGTCATTGATGTAGTTATTTACAATTCTGCACCCAAAAATATCCGACATCTAAGTTGCAGCTCATATTGCTTTGAGCAATGCACGCTCTTTACTGGATACAATGTACTAGCACAATATTTGACAAAAATGATACTTACAAGTAGCAGTTCGCGTTCTTTTATCGTTTTATCTGATAAGTAAATTTTTAAAGCCCTTTATTTGTATTATTTCATTTTTTCAGATAATTGAAACTTGTGAGCAAAAGCATATTTAGCAAAAAAAAAATTTAAACAGTACCAAAAAAGACAAAAAAAAAAAACAAAAACAAAAAAAAACCACGTGATATTATTTTTCTTCAAAATCATACGCAAAATTTATTTTTTTTAAATTTAATAATCATGTCATAAATTATCTCCAAAATGCAAACTCAGCATAAAAAACTATTGACTAATAGATTAATTGTGATATTCTTTCTTAATCCAAAATCAAATAAAAGAGGCTTGGGAACCAAAACGCTCACTCATAGTTACTATGAACTTAACTTTGATCGCCCATACGGACCCTCCTCATCCCCGAAGGCATCATAATTAGGACAATTTTACATCACCCGAAGATGCTTTTATATGACTTAATATGGTTTGTACTAAACACACAAAGTACAGTTATGAAAAGTTGATGTTGTCTTGCGGCAGTCGTGCTTTCCATAACTTATCATTTCCTTCATCTTTGTAGAGTTTTAGAATTTCATACCCTTTAAGTTCAAATCTCCATAACCTCTGTTTTCTGGAAAAAAATAAACAATTTTAACATACATTTATATACTCACTCCACACTATGTTTAAACTGAATCTTGGCAGTAGGCTCAACTCAAGGTATTATTTGAATAATTAATTAGTTTGTAATTTTATTTCTAGCATACATTACCTCTTATAATTTTTCGTGAGTTGGTGAGGATACTTTCAATAAGCGTGGTATCTGGAACGTAAAGAATGGTGTGGTATCCAGTGTAGAGACTCTGCTTTTCATACGTCGTCGCCTCTTTGATCTCAAAGTCATAATCAGCTAGGTTTCTGATAATTATCAATAGCACGGGAAAAGCTAGTGGAAGAATAATTTCAAAAACTGTCACGCATATTTTTCGTCTTTGCAGAAGTAAATTTTTCCACGACAATAGCAGAAATTGTGAGAGGAGTCCGGCTACCATTTTGGACAGGTGCAAAGATTTTCGTTTTTCAATCTGTAAGCAAAATGAAAAAAAAAACTGAATATATACGTTTTAATTTTTGATATTCCCAGTAATCAAGCTCAATTTGAACTAGAACTTTTCCTATAAACTACTACACCCCACCCCACCCCACCCCGGTTTTTTTTTATCAGAAAAGGTACCAAGTCAATAAAGAATAAAGATATTTTATAGATCTAAAAGTGTTCAAAATGTTTAACATTGATTGACAGTCATAATTTAATTGAATTTAAATTACAATTTGATAAGCTAAGCATTTCGGATTTACCAATATCTATTTTTGATAATCTATATCTCAATTTCAGTACCACAATCTCGTAGACCTTTTAGGATAATATCATGTGATGCAAACAGAAAAATAAGTAAATTTTTTAAGCAGAAGTCATCAGATGACAAAAACCAAAAAAGGAGATAAATCCAACTGCAACAACTGTATAGTGAAAATGCTGCCCTCAGTATCCATGAAAGTGCTAAGCAGAGTGATATTGAACAGAATCACAGTCATAGCAGACATTCTACTGCGGAAAGAACAGGCAGGTTTTAGAAAGAGAAGATCATGTACCGACCAGATATTCACTCTCAGGCAAATATTAGAGCAGAGCAATGAATGGGACTCTTCACTTTACATAAACTTTACCGACTTCACAAAACCTATTGACAGTGTTAATCGCCTAGCCTAAGAATTATTTGAAGTCTTTATGGGATCCCAAATTAAATCATCTCCATCATTAAGATTTTGTACATAGATATAAATGCCAGCGTTATCTGTGGATCAAACCAATCAGAGGAGTTAAAATTGAAGACTGGAGTAAAACAAGGATGTCTGCTCTCGCCTCTTCTCTTTACATTCTGCATTGACTGGATCATGCGAGAAACTACCAAGAATAACCGCACGGGAATTACTTGGGCTATATGACAGAGATGCTAGAAGACCTACATTTTGCAGTCGATATAGCACTGCTATCACACCGACCTCGTGACATGTAAGATAAAACCAACCAACTAGCAGAAACAGTAAGGAAGATTGGCCTGAAAATTTACGACACCAAGACCAAGGTCATGAAGGCCATACTACATCAGAGGAGCCCATCGCCTTAGATAATGAAAAAAATTGAAAGTCTCAGACTTTGTCTATCTAGAGAGCAAGATCACCACAGATGGGAACTCAGAGGTAGATGTACTAGCTCAAATGTCTAAAGCCACAGGAGCGTATGTTGCACTAAGAAACATCTGATGGTCAGCAAAGATCTGAATCAATACCAAAATAAGGATCTTCAAGAGCAACGTGCTCGGGATCCTCCTATATGGTGGTGAAGCATGGAAAGTTACAAAACCATTTCAAACAATCTAGATACCTTCTAGACACGTTGCCTTCGCAGAATACTACGCATCTTCTGGCTTGATATCATCTCAAATGAAGAGTTGTACAAAAAGACCAACACCACCCATCTATCTCAGGTCATAAAGAAAAGAAAATGGCTGTGGATAGAGAATGTATGTAGAATGCACCCAACTTCCACCCCAAGGGTTGTATTGAGACAACATCTGGGAAGAGAAAGAGAGGAAGACCAAAAGAAACATGGAGAAGATTTGTGGATGGGAAAGAACAGCTGGACATGGGGACAAATTCTGCAGAGATGGACACAAGATAGGCCAACATGGAAGTCTCTGGTGACGGCCTTATGTGCTAACCAGCAGAAAGAGGATTAAGTAAGAAAGTAAGTACCGGCAAGTGGTGGCGTCTCGATATGAGTGAAAATTTCTCAAGAGGGACGTTAAACGGTATACAATCAATCGATTCCTAATAACCTTTTTTGATACTTTATTTTTTTCCAAAAAATATAAAATTGCAATTAATTCAAACCTGCAAATTTTTCCATGTAAAGTAAAATCCATCAAATGTTCGTATATGGTGAATACATGTAATAAGTGTACAAATTTCACACAATTCCATATAATGGTCCCGAGAAAACGTCTAGACAAAATCCCGGCTACAGATAGACCTGCAGACTGATTCCAATATACACCCTTAACTTCAATGGCAGGATTTTAAATAATTACCACAACTTTAATTTAAAAAGTCCATAAAATTCTTACAAAAAAATACATAGTGGGTTCTAGAGGCCCTTTTTAAATAATGTTTGCTTGACCTTTACCGACTCAGAGTAAAATCATTGGGTAACCTTTTAGCTTAGCCCCCACTTTTTTTGCAAATATATACAAAATATATGAGTTGAAAATTGGGTTTTTCCTTTTTTGTTCGTTTAGCCTCCTCCACTTTCAATTAGCCCCCTTTCAATATGCTTCCGACGCCTATAATGTTCTCTTACGAAAATCCACTTACGACTTTGCTTTTTCACGTATGTAAACCTCTGATGCCCATGATAAGGTAAAGTCTAGGTCGATTTTTCAAGGACTCGTAGAATATTACCGACTTTGTTATTGGGCATTTGCAAAATTGTTTTATTAAAAAAACATCCTGATTGTACATACAAGTACTCTGAAAATGATATTAAACAGATGCTTGAGTTTCTGATTGACAATATATAATTTTTTTTAGACCGGGTTTTCCAACAATATATTGGAATTCCCATGGTACCAATTATCTTTCGTTATTAACAGATCTATTTTTGTTTTCATATGAAGCAGAATATGTCCAGAAGTTTGTACATAAAATGAAGACAACACTTGCTGTGGCCTTTGACTCGACATTTAGGTATATTGACGACGTATTGTCAATTAACAATAGTGTTTATTACCTAATCCAATGAATTTTGTTGTTTTATTATAAATTGAATATTTTCATCTATTCTGTATGTGTTTTCAGTTTTTCTTATCTTTTCAAACCGATCTATTGACTGGCGATCTATTGACCGGTCAATAGACTGCACGTTCTATTGACCGGCGACGTATTTCGGAAAAAACCGATCCCGGTTTCAAATTTAGTTGTTTGTAACACTGCACAGACATGGTAAACAATCATCTTATTCGGTCTTTTGACATTGGTTTTAAAAATTATGTGATTTCAATGGTCGGATATTTTATTTAATGAGAGTTACTTTTAATTAATACTCTGTGGGACGTGGAGACCATTCCTTCGGGTGAGACCCATGAACCGAGGTCCCGTGTCGCATTAGGTGCACTGCTGGCACGAAAAAGGTCCCTCTCCACCGGCAAGTGGTGGCGTCTCCATATAAGTGACAAATTTTTGGAGAGGAATGTAAACAATAGTCTATACAATCAATCTTTAATTAATATTAAAGATGCACCATTTCTAGGTATAAATTTGTGCAATATGGTACACTGTACGGGAACCTTCTGTACTTAATATACAATTGTGAACACTTAATACGGAAAATAAAATTAGGTAATAAAACAATTATTTAATGCCTGAGCAGTCAATAGACCAGAAAATTTTCCCTCGGTGCAGGGAACAGCTCAGTGTGTTCTATTGCCCTCGGCCCCTGGCCTCGGGCAATAGAACACACTGAGCTGTTCCCTGCACTTCGGGAAAATATTCTGGTCTATTGACTGCTCAGGCATTAAATAATTGTATAATACGTAATTTCCAAACTCATGTCGATACGATAGAGCCTGGTCATGCTGATGAGCTTGAAATAAAAGATTCCACAGAGTCTGACAGGATCTACATCGTCCGACCAATTGGCTATTTTGTAGGTAACGATAGCTAGATTTGTTCGGGGTATATCTCGACTCTTAATCTCGGGAAGGAAAACAGGAAGTAAACAGATACATGTATGTGCAATTCCATTACTATCAGTTATCCACTATCCTTGGTATATTGCAGTTGTTTTTATTACTAAGAAAAAAGAGTGAAAACTTAGGATCCACATCCTTAAAGCTACTACCGTTAAGCTGTCTCGACATTGTTAGGGGGATATAAGTGATTTGCATCAGTTGCACTTTTATCGCAGTGGAAAATGTCCAGGAATTCTTGGCGTGACCACACTGAGTAGCGCACCAGCCCTCCCTTAATTGTTTCAAATATCTCATCTATTTCATAATCAAAAATCTCTTAGAGAGAAAAGCCGTCTACAACTGTCTAAAATAGATGTGTTTGGATATTTTTTAAATGTGAAAGCCTTTAGGAAATTTCAAATATTTTACACATGTAGACCGTATGCACGTTTTCAAATTGTTTAACAAGACTAGAAAGGGGGGGGGTATGCAACACTTGCATGGTAGACCTGCTAGATCTTCTTCAATTCTTGTACGAGTGGGCAACTGACGGCGTCTTTCCTTCCAAGTTTACTTGGAGAAACATTGTAAGATCTACAGCTAGCAGAAAACAGAAGGATCTTAGACAATGTCGTATGGCGAACAACACTGATTTCTCTAGGTTTCTTGCAGTCTTCAGTGATATCGACCCATCTTCCTTCTGGCGAACACCAAAGAATTGCTATGAAATTCGTTTATACAAATTCATATGCAAACTCCTTAACGATCCGCCGCGTGACTCGGTGGATATCTGTCAATTCTGTGGGACTGTATTCCGTGACCTGTTTGTCCATGTTAGCTGTTCGTGTTTTATCACTTCGGACATCCGGAACAACTGGTGGAGTGACATCATAAACACCTTCCGTATTGAACTTTCAGCTGAGCTATGTGCGCTCACCGAAGAAGACCTGTACGTCCTATTCCTTGGTCGCGCTCCAAACACAAGGATAGCAGAACAGGATGTTGAAAATTTGCGTATAAGGAACTTCCGACTTATACGAGATGCATCGGCACATTACTTCAGGGCGATGCATCAACATATACCAGTGGGGGACGTTTGACAAATTTCCTTCTATATGAATAATACGTTGTACAAGTAGAGCTTTTCTAAAAAGCTTACCGTCTTTAGCAACAATCTTAAACAGTAAACTGATCTACACCTATCAGGCCGTATAGTTCTTTTCAATTTTGTATTTCTACATTAGCTTTTTACTGGCATTAGCCCTACCACGGTTGTCGCTCGGTCATCTCCGTAAACTTTGACTGACCGAGAGTTTTCGGCAAACCTCGGCTGATTCCATTCCCTTCTTCAAACAAGAAAGGGGAAAAGAATAATAACGAATTGTAAAGCCTGCAAGCTATAAAAATCAAATTTTATTTATAGTGAAATTAAAGAGACATATTCATTTATTACTATAAAAAATACCATGTTATTAAGAATTAATTACTGCTGATTTTGCTGTTCGTTTTGTCATTTTTTTAAGATTGGAAATCTTGCAAAATTGTTAAGTCGTACGAAAATTAGATCATCAGAAAGTTATCTCCCTTGCCTTGAACAGCATTTCAACCAATGAAATAATTGAAAATTTTCTCATCATGCAATTTCTACCAATCACAAAAGAGAGGAAGTGCATAGTCCGAAGACTGTAAAAAACTTCAACTATACAATACCGTCTTCCAAGGAAGACGGTAATAAAACCTTCAACTATTTTTTCACTTTCGTTTTCTTTTTGTTTTATTATTTTCTTTTCTGTATGCACGTTTTCAAATTGTTTAACAAGACTAGAAAGGGGGGGGGGGGTATGCAACCCTTGCATGGTAGACACATAGAATATATATGTTGTAATCCCGAACTGTTGTGTCATCATTAATCTTTTGTCAGTTTATACTATCAATTTTGCATTTCTTCTTGTATATATTTCTCTTTACTTGTATGACCTGATGGGCCCAAATTGGTATTAATAAATCATAGAAAAGTTCAGTTTCCTAATTTAGGCCCCTGAAGGCACACTAGAAAACGTTCTTATTTGAGAAGTTACATATAAACACATGCAGATAAGCATAAAGATATGCATACATAATTAAGTTATAATCCTTACATATACGTAAATAACTGTAAGTGCAGCAGTTGGGGTTATCAGTTTGACATGTGATAAAGGAATTCTTTGACTAGTATTATTTTTCACAGATACCTTTTACAATATATGAACATTTATTATAAATATAGTCATAGATTTTCTTATTTCAGGGGATTTATATGCATATTTTTTTTATCATAACACAAAGAAAAAAGTTTGATGCGTTGGTCAGTTACATTTAGAGTTGTTCAATAGATTATTATATATCAGCATATCATGTCTCAGTATAGAACAGGATCCGCCAACTGCTTAATCTTCGCATGCATATGAACTGAGGTCACGCTCCTTGGCTAAAGAGGTTAAATGGTCAGGGCGCCTTGTAATGCATGGACTGGAGGCTTGGGGTGGAGTTAATGGACTGGAGTTTGAAGTCAATTTCTTTTTACATGAAAAAAAAATTCTAAAGAAATCATATATTAGTAGAAAAGTTTGTTTTCATACTTTGGCTGCTTCATGTCTTATAATAAAATAGGTTGGAAATTAACACTATGACCTAATTAGAATTTGTATGTTTAAGTCTCCAACCATCACTCCAAAACTCCACTCCATTTACACGGTGCCGATTGTCAGACTTCGACAAAATCGTATTCATACTCCACAAATATACATATAATTATTTTGATAAGGGAGCCCTTTGTGAATTATTACTTCTGTTTTTATCCCATGTATTCCTAAATTATGATCCTTGATATTGTCATCCTGACCTAAGAAAGCATTCCAGGTCAGAAATGCTGAGGTAAACAAAGTATACAGTATATGATTGGTGAAGAAACATTATATATATGTATATAGCATGTATAGCATATACACTGTATAATATAGATTATTTGCCATGTTATTACATGTTTGAATTCAACAGTAGATCTAGAGTGAAATGTTTTTGGTCTAGGGTTCAGCAATGACTTTTTATTATATGTATATATTTACGATTTTAAAAATCTAATTTACTTTTAGACTCCCATACAAATCCCTTCGTGTGCCTCTAGCGTACATTTATATTCAGGCTGTCTGCATAATCTTAATTCCCTGCGGAGGAAAATGCATGATTTTAAATACTTATAAGAAACACTTTACAACAACAAGAAAAATAGTCTTTACCTGCTTATCTCGTGCGTATCCTTATAACGTCTGTTTAATTCATGCCGGCGGTTGCTGATTAACAAAGCAGCGGGGAAATACCAAGCCTTTCTATAAATAACATCTGTACTGTTTTTATGTTATGGCTGCAATGCTATTCCGGAAGTACGTTTTCTTAGTAATACCACACACAAAATCGATAGTTTATCTCTTTATTGATTTCTTTATCATGAGACCGCGTTCACAGATAAATAGAAAGAATGTAATGATTCAACCAATCAAATCAATGCATTGTGTGTAACATGTATGTGATGTTCTGTTTTTGTAATTAAAAAAAAAACAACTCAGTCTAATTAAATAGATCTTTGATCCGCTCCAGTTTGATTTGTAGCGATCAAACTGAAGCGGATCAAAGATCTTATTTTAATTAGATTGAAAACAACTCGTACAAATTAAGTGTTCTTTCGCCAAGTTGGAGATGAATTTAGTTCACATATTTATGGAATGCCATATACGACAGCCAACTGCTTACTGCCAACTGCTGACTGCTTACTGCCAACTGTCACCTGCTTACTGCTAACTGCCACATATATTTGAATAAATTTTATTTTCATATTGATATTTATGTGAATTTTCCAAAAAATAAAATAAAATAGGCGCGGATCTAGAACATTTTTTCCAAGAGGGTCACTCATGTTAAAAAAATCCAACCCAAAAATTTCTCGACAAGAAAAAAAATCCCCGTAATGTCCTTTCCTTTTAAATGTGAAAATTTATTTCGGCCGGGGAGAGGGGGTTCTCTTGCGTTATACTTCATGTCTATGACATTTTTTATACCAACTTAATATGAATCTGCGTTTTCGGGGAAGGGGGGGGGGGGTCTTAGGTGCCTTTTAGTTGATTTATTTTATACATTGAATACCTTTTAGTGGGTTTAGTTTGTGCATTAATTAACTTTACAAATTATAGAGGGGTGTTCCGGACCTCTCTCTCTAGATCTATGCATGTAATAAATATATCTTATTTGTAAAAACAAAGAGATATAAATGTTTGATCGGCGTTTTCTACTTGGAGGCTCCAAGGTCAGTTTTAGTTCGTTTAGTTTATACATGTACATTAACCCATGACTGTACATATTTTTAATGCCCCCACCCCAACCCCAAGATCTTTGCATGTGAAAGATCATAACACACACATATATATACATCTTTAATTTGAGGAAATTTTTAACTAAAAATATAATGGAAAATGTAAATTTATTTTCAAAACACAAATCTTTTTTTTAATATTCTCTCTTCAAAGGTTTTGTTGTCTCCGGGGGGGGGGGGGGGGGGATGAATAGAAAGAATGTAATGATTCAACCAATCAAATCAATGCATTGTGTGTAACATGTATGTGATGTTCTGTTTTTGTAATTTAAAAAAAAAACAACTCAATCTAATTAAATAGATCTTTGATCCGCTCCAGTTTAATTTGTAGCGATCAAACTGAAGCGGATCAAAGATCTAATTTTAATTAGATTGAAAACAACTCGTACAAATTAAGTGTTCTTTCGCCAAGTTGGAGATGAATTTAGTTCACATATTTTTGTCTGAACTATAATTTTCTATTTAAAGAAATGTTTAAAATTATATACGAGGGTTGTCCAAAAAGTTCGTAGACAATGATGTTTTTGTGAAAATAAATTGTTCTATATTAATTTGTTGTATATCAAAATATTTATTATGAAATAAACAAGTCAGAATGATTTAATTTTTATTGATGGAACATTATGATTTGGTAAAAATTGGGGTCTTTAAAGATCGCAGTTTGTGTGCACGATCCAATGTTAAAATGACATAAACTCTGATATAAAGTGTTCGGATTAAAATTATTATTTTCCATATAAAACAAGTCAAAAATTAATAAAAATTTTATGTTACACAAATAAAGACGCTATAATCATTTTATGATATCTTAATCATCGCTTACTATAATATAGACAGTACAAATAATAAACAAAAACCCTAACAAATATGTGTCAAAACTCGACAAAAAAAGCGACGTCGAACGTCCACAGGGGGCAGCGTCCGATCAAAAAATAAGTTTAAATACGGTTGAAACGGCGTAAGAGACAAAATATTTGTTAAAACAGCCCTACATTATTGAAAAATATTTAGTGTACATGTATCAATTTGAGATTGATATGTACGATTTTTGAACGGTGTGTACAAATTCGAAGACACAACAAGAATTTAAAAACACATGTAATTTAGGCCATACCAAGTTTTTCTATGTTTAGCGTCCACGTGCGCCTTAGTTTTTGACACCCCATATAAGAAAAAAACACACAACATCAGGAATCCTGAGATTGATTAATTAAATCGAAATTTTTTGAATTATGTCAATTTCTCCAAATAATTCTGTACAGTAAGTTATATTGGGTGTATTCTAAGCATTTAATCCCTTGTTTTTGCTTAAGAATAGATATCTCGATCTTATATTAAAGTAGTTTAGTTAGATCAAATCATTTGAAGTGCGTCAATTTTACGACTTTTAAGCCTGTGTTTTGTGTTTTGGCTAGTGTGTTTTTTGCGAATAAGTAGGTAGGTTTTTGAAAGATGGGTTGACGCTAAAAAGAGAAAAAACTTAGAAATACTAAAAATGGAGATTTCTATTCATGACGTTGATATGAATCTAGCGCAGCGTCTGACTGGGCTGTTCAGTTTGTGTTAACAAACTATTTATCTAGATGACGCTGGTAAAGAGGGTGTTGCAGTTCTTTTGTTATTTTCCCTAAATGTGTAGCAGATTAAAAGAATAATTTTTATGTTGCAGAAACTCATATTAATTTATTTCAAATGCAACAATATATGAAGCACAACGAGAAACAGTATTTGGAAGCTGTGTATTGACTTCCAAATTGCTATTGAATGATGTGAAAATTAGTCTCACGGCAAAATATGTCAGATTTTTCGTTTTTTTTAATAGGGAATCCCCATTGTTCTGAAAAAATGCCTCCTTGAAACAGAATGATTTTGAAAGAGGCAGAAATTTTCTTCAAAATTGCCATTTCCGATTTTTGTTTCAAAGAGGCACATTTTTGAAAAACGCAAAAATTGAATAAAAATTATTCTCCAAAAGAAATGCAAAATGTGAACATTAAATAACACTCAAAACATATCGTGTCCGAAAGGGTCTACATTCAATTAGTACTTTACCAGAGAATGGGTTCGAATCCTGGAATGGATCATTTTTGCATATTTTGTTTTTCTTATTTTTTCCCATATGTAATGGTAGTGCAATTATATATTTTGAAAGAGAGAGAAAATGTCAAGAGGTTAATTGAGTAATAACTGTAAATGAGAAATACAGGATTGAATTGTTTTCCTTGCTGTGACTTAAAACTAATGCTTTATTTAGCTTTGCCTTGGAAAGTAAAATTATTGTATTGTTTATATAATTTATGTTTACATATTTTAGTTAGTGCAGTTTTGAATAATTCTGGTCTCTTAGTTAGTGTCCAAGATTTGATTTGAAACAAATGAAATATCTTGGATGTAGCACCAACAGTGTGGTTATGGTACGCAGTTTTATTTCATGAGAAATATTTTCGCACGATGTCTACAGTATATCTTTCAAAATGCTGCTTTAGCTATTGTGCTTTTTGTTGTTCCAACCTTTTTCGTGCAAAATGACGAAAGTGTTTTGCTGTACATATCAAGCAGGAAACACCCGCCGTAAACATAGTATTCCACGTAGCTGTAACTATATTTAGACATAACGAGGTATTTAAATGTCCTTCTCGATATATAGGGAATAATCGCGAGTTTCTGCAACACCCTCTTTTTGTGCATTGTTTTGAATTTTAAAAATTAGAATAAATCATAATCTATTCTGAAAGATTATTGCTAGCAATTTGAAGTGCGTTGAGCCTTCCAAAAGAAATGTCGTATGTGTCCATGAACATGAGTTAAATCAAAACTCAAATGTTTGACGTAATAATGAAATAAGCTTAACGTCAGACTGGTACGCGCGAACAATCTGCGATCTTCAAAAACCCCGATTTTTACAAAAATATTAAGTTTCATCAATAAAAATTAAATCATTCTGATTTGGTTTTTCATAAGAAATATTTTGATATACAATAGATGCATAAAGAACCATTTTATTTTGACAAAACATCACTGTCCACGAACTTTTTGGACAACCCTCGTATACTAGTAATGAAAATATAATAATATAAAACAATACTTCTTGATAACATGAGCAAATTAATAATATCGATACGGAATTGTAAAATAACGGACATATTCTTCAATCCTTTTGCGTATATTGTATCTTCTACTTGTTTCTACGGAATTTGAAAAATAGTTTTGACATTCATTTAATGTAAGTTTGGTTAGTATAATTATAGTATCTGTTTAAGCTTTGCTTATCTCAAATTTATGTGACACATTCATTACTGAATTGCTGATCTACATAAGTTATGAAGAGGAATGTCGTCCCATGATGTATTTGTATTGTAATGCTATATATAGCTCCCTGAGGTAACGAATATACAACTTTCACAGAGCTGGTTATAAGCCCTTCTTCTTAACCTTTTGTAGTTATTTTTTTTCTGCTAAACATCCTTGCGCAGAAATGAAGAATTTAAAACAATGTGCATTTCATTTTCGACAGAACACTACCGTAACACTAGAACGCATCAAAATGGGCCATGCAATCGACAATTATTTTAATATATACATTTCCTCATCATACCTTTGAACTCAGATTGATTACTTGATACCCATTTCAATGGCTAATTTGAGTGGTTTTGGCCCCGACCCCAGGTCCAATGAAATTCACAATTTGTGTTCCCCTTCACCCATAGATGCTATATGCTGAAATTGGTTGGAATAGGTTCAGTGGTTTCAGAGAAGAAAATGAAAATGCTCAACTGTTAACGCACGACGGATACGGATAGCAAAAACGGATAGCGAAAACGGATAGCATCAGGTGACCTAAAAAAAACGAGAGCAGAACAAGCAAGGACCTGGGATCAGGTGCCATGTATAAGTAAGTATCCCCTGTTGCCGGTCACACCAGACGGACGCTCTTGTCATGATTAGGAAAGCAAAAAAAATCCAGAGACAGCTCAATTAAATGATAAATTAAATTGTATTTCCTGACAAGGTCATTTTGTCGCCCATGGAACTTATGAAATGATGACTTTAAATGGGGCTGTTGAAATTTGTTTTTATCATATTGCCTTGTTGACAAACATATTCGTTGGTACAGCAAACTCGTCTGTATTGAATGAACTGGGAAACAAAAACCTCATACCTCGGTAATTAAGATGTACAGTGTATATTGCTACATTAGACAGGAAAGTTGAAGTCATCACCGTTATCATAACATTTTATTGTTAATTACCATTTTAAAAAATTCAACTCAAATGGCGAAATGTGACGTAGATGTGTCAGACTTTATGGCACCGTTTCCTAATTCACTGGGATACTTCGCGTCGATATTTGAATTAAAGTTAGTCTTGTTAATTGATAATACACCATCGATATATCTTTAACGTATACTAGAAGTTAAAGTCAACAGCAGATGCTTAATTACTTCTTATAAAGTTCGAATGATTTTTGTAAATAAAAATGACTTAACATACTATTTATATACGTGAGTTGTCTTCCAACTATCTACACTGAGCTCATGTATTTCCAAAAAAGAAAAAAAATATGAAGCTCTAGATCTTTTAACTTTTTGAGTAGGTACATAAATGCATATAAATCAGAAGATGTGTTTTAAAGTTCTGTGACCACGGAGGCCTATGCCTTCTCCTTATGAAGCAGTTTTCGACCTACAACAGAAACAACAAGGACACGTCCTCTTTTTGTCCACCGGGGGCACCTGCATCCTCGTGAAGGCAAGAAACACCTGCTCCAGGGAGGTCTGATGAACTGAATAATCTTCTACATTATATTCAGATCTTGTTTTCTCCATTTCTTTAAAAAGTTTTGCTAACGATAATTTTTGATGTGGAATGTGAATATCGAGATAGCCCTGTTGATCATCGAAAACTTCGGTTCCTGGGAACTCTCTACTTATATGATTACATAACGGACCAGAATCCACTGCGTTTCCGTTGTTGTCACGTGCTAGTCTCACTGTCAAGGTGTAACCCTGTGCAAATTTGTTCTTTAAGTGCTGAGGACTCCCAAAACACACGAATCTTCCGTTGACCATGATGACTATCTTGGTACAAAGGGCATCACACTCCTCCATGCTAATGGTAAGTAAAAATGGTTTAATATGTTATACTGACAGATTTTACTTTCAAATCATCTTATTGGTAGGATAGGAGCAACAATTTGCTAAAGATAAATTCTTACTTTTTAAATTATATGGACATTAACAACCACTTCATTGTTAAAAATGTTTTCAAAATTTTTTTTTGCAAGAGGGTATTCATTTCTATCTATTTTAAGTTATATCGTACATACTCTTTCAAAGAAACATAATTTTGTATAAATTACCATGATTTATAGAAAAAATATAGAAATAGCCCATGTTTTGAAATCGGATAAAACATGGTTGGACTTGCATTTTCAATCTCAAAACTACAAAAGACAAACAGAGAACAAATAAAATTTACCTGTGAGACGTTAAAACAAGCGTTCTTCCACTGGCTCGGACCTTAGAAAGAACGTTCCACATTTGTCTTCGCGCGGCTGGATCCACGCCCGTCGTTGGTTCATCCAGCATCAGGATTGGGGGGTCTCCAATCAATGCAATGGCTGTACTTAATTTCCTTTTGTTTCCACCACTTTAACAAAGGAACAAATAAATTCAATTATTATATCTTTTAGCTCACCTGAGCCGAAGGCTCAAGTGAGCTTTTCTGATCAAAATTTGTCCGTTGTCTGTCGTTGTCGTAGTCGTTGTCGTTGTCGTCGTCGTTGTCGTCGTAAACTTTTCACAATTTCATCTTTTTCTCAAGAACCACTGGGCCATTTTCAACCAAACTTGGCACAAAGTATCCTTGGGTGAAGGGGATTCAAGTTTGTTCAAATGAAGACCCATGCCCTTTTTTCAAGGGGAGATAATCATGAATTTGTTAAAAATTAATGGCATTTAAAAAAAAATCTTCTCCAGAACCGCTGGGTCAGGAAAGATGAAACTCATGTTGAAGCATCCTCAGGTAGTGTAGACTCAAGTTTCTTAAAATCATGACCCCCGGGGCAAGGGTGGGGCCAAAATGGCCGACCCAAGTTTTACATAGGAATATATAGGAAAAATCTTTAAAAATCTTCTTCTCCAGTACTATTAGAACAGGAAAGATGAAACTCATGTGGAAGCATCCTCAGGTAGTTTGGATTCAAGTTTCTTCAAATCATGACCCCCGGGGCAAGGGTGGGGCCAAAATGGCCGACCCAAGTTTTACATAGGAATATATATAGGAAAAATCTTTAAAAATCTTCTTCTCCAGAACCACTGGGCCAGGAAAGATGAAACTCATGTGGAATCATCCTCAGGTAGAGCAGATTCAAGTTTGTTCGAATCATGACCCCCGGGGCAAAGGTGGTGCCAAAATGGCCGACCCAAGTTTTACATAGGAATATATAGGAAAAATCTTTAAAAATCTTCTTCTCCAGAACCACTGGACCAGGAAAGATGAAACTCATGTGGAATCATCCTCAGGTAGTGTAGATTCAAGTTTGTTCAAATCATGACCACCCCCGGGGCAAGGGTGGGGCCAAAATGGCCGACCCAAGTTTTACATAGGGATATATAGGGAAACCTTTTAAAATCTTCTTTTCAAGTACTACAAAGTTATGATTAGTGATATTTATATGGAATCATCCTCAGGTAGTGTAGATTCTAGTGTAGGGGGGGGTGGAGTAAATTCAAGCCTGGTGTGCTCAGGTGAGCACTGTGGCCCCTGGGCCTCTTGTTTCTATTTACTTTATAAAACGGAATATATATTCCGTTTCGAGAAATTAAAACTTTTGGAATAGTATTTTAAATGAAAAAAATAAATATTTTAGAAAGAATTTTTAACAATATTGTTAAAATTGGATAGAAAATATATTTTCAAAAATAAAAAAAGTATGATCGACACTTATTCAAGCTGCAAAAAATATAAAAATGAAAACACAGATCCAAAATATTTGTACCTGTATGTCCCACACAGTTTGTCTGCATATCTTGTGAGTGTCACTGCGTCCAGTAGGTCATTAATGACGCGGCTGATTTCCTTCTCTTTAATCCCCCTCATTCTGGCATAAAGTCTTAAAATCTCCCTCCCTGTTAAAGTGTCAATCAATGCGTCAAACTGGGGGCAGTATCCAAGACAGCGATGGACCTGTGGTGTAATTAAAAAGAAACAATATACATCCACAATAAAATTTGAAGTACTTGATAATTATAATAAATATTAAGGAATTTAATCTGTTAAATAAATCCTCATTTATCCAGGACAATATTTATATCTTCCCCCCGAAGAAAACTTGTTTTAAGACAAACTTTAAAATACATATTATGCACAATTGTTGTAATATTGTTAAATTGAAAAACAAAACTACACTCGTAAGTGTAATTACAAATAAAAAACTGCAATCTTAAAGAAGATTTTCCCTTTGTTCCGGTTACGTCGACGTCAAAAATAAGGGCCAAATGCATTACAAACGTAACTATAAAGTATATCCAGAACTTCAAGAGCAAACCTGTTGTAACTGACTATCAACACTTAAACTATTGATGTACGCATGCCCACTAGAGCTCATCACATCGCCTGTCAGCATCTTAAAATGTTGTCGTTTTCCCAGCGCCATTTTGACCCAACAATCCAAAGCATTCTTGTTCAGAAATTCCTACGCTTATTCCCTTTACTGCATGAAAATGTTCGACGACGCCATATGTTTTCTTTAGGTTTTTGATTATAAGTTTGTCAGTTGTCCTCAGGTCGCCTGTTTGAGTTAAGTGTATTCTCATTGCTTCCTCTAAAACGTCTGAATCCGGATTAATGCTGGGATCATTATCAGAGTCTTCAGCTCCGCCGTCTGTACCACACAGAGTTCGGTAGACAAAACGCTGTATTACTCCGCTGTCGAATATAAACACTAAAGCCATAAAAGCAACCCACTGTATTGACATCATCAACAAGTATCGACCACATCCTGGGTAGTCCCACTCCGAATAATTGTCATCAGGACACTTTTCTTCTGAATTGACATTTAATCACAATATATATTTCAAAACAAAAAAACTGAGGAACGTACACATATAAAAAATGATATTAAGAATGCTGACTATACATTTAACAACACGAAAGGACGCAGATCATAGTTTTAAAAAAAATAATCCATTTTTTCGTTAAAATTAAAATACAATTCATCAAAAAATTGAGATGCGTTTATAATATTACTTTGAATTTTGTACCTTTAGTCAGGAAGGTTTGTGTAAAATTTTGATTTAAAGCTTTATGGCATTGTAATCGAAGATTGTATCGCACATAGATGTTCGTAAATGTTTTGCCCAAACAGAAATGAGGCAAAATTATCATAAAGACTTTGTCCATCGCGTCGGAAGCACTTTTGGTCTCTGGATTTAGATGCAGGAATGTGACCATAAGCAAGGTGAACAAACCTGAAAACAAAATAAATAGTGTGAATTTGGCAATGGTATACTCAGTACTTAAGAAGGATTTTGACTGGCATCAAATGCTCTGATCTCTGCTTTTTTCTTATTTTAAAACAGAAAAACACATGGAATGTCGGCTACGGAGTAACTCACCTGCTACTGTGTTGATTATAATCATAGCTACCGTTCCACCTGCGGGCGATCGGAAGATAAAATGTAAGAGATAGGTCCATGCAATTGAAGCTAAACCAAACAAGAACAAACTCAGAAAAACAATTCCCAATCTATTTTCTTCTGTGTATGGCGGAATTTTGAACCCAGCAAAACATATCAGGATAAGAAAAATTGGAATCAGGTAATGTATGAAATCCCAGGTAAGATTGGCCGACCAGAAGACAGTGGATCCGACCCCGCTGACTTTTTGTAAATGTTCGGCCCCAGAGGACTTCTCTCTGATGTGAAACACACCGAAGGAAGCCACTAAACAGGACAAACCAAATAAAACACACAAAGCAAGGGTGAGACCTTTAAAAGATGCCAAACCCGATCCCTGGTCTGGATAATAATTATCCTCTATTGGTGGAAATGGGTGATTTATTGTCTGTATGCTTCTAGAATGACCAAAGTAGAATTTAAAAAGAAAATCTATCGTGTAGGACAAACTGATTCCAATGGCATGAATATCTTCTCCGTTATAGTAACTAATGATGTGGCTTCTATTGAATCCAAATCCAATTACATATCGCGAATTAAAGGGTCTTTGCCCAATCTGTTTATTAAGATCCAGCCAAAATTTGTTAATGTTAAACTCTGAAGGAGACCTGGATTCATACTTCACAACCTCTAGACCCATTTTTCTGAAATATTTCTCATACTCTTCTGTCATATTTTCTGAAACGGATGTAGAGTTTGGTCCTTGAGTCACAGTGGTTAGGGCATTTGGAAAACGCTCTAAATCTAAATTTAAAGGAGGCTGCGATTGCTGCATTAGATTGTTCAGCAAATGATCACCCAGAAGACCGAATACTGTCAGTAATATAGGAACAGCAAGTTGAATTATCATCATAAATCGGCTTCGCCAGGTATGCATTGCTTTCTTCATCAGTAATCCCAGAAACTGTTGGAATATGGCTGTACTTCCAGTGTTCTTTTCGAGTCCCATGTTAAAATCTATATGAAAAGGATTTATCCATGAAAATAAGAAGTTTAATTAAAGTACAAAAATATAAAGCTTTACTGTTATCATTCTTCCTAAGATCACTATAAAAGGATGTCATTTTGTTAATACCATCTTATAGACCCTATATGGTAGTATCTTTTTAGGCAAAAAGAAAAACATTCAATCTTTTGAATTACAAGAAGGGATCGCATGATTGGAAACAGTATTTTTTTATTCTGAATGTCCAGGAAAAAGGTACTGACTTTGACCTTACCTTGCCAGAGCTAATATCAAATGGTCAAATTCAATCTCACTGATACCATGACTTAGTGATATTGTCGTCTTGATTCTGTGAAAATTTCATTAATTTTTAAATATAAGAAATGGGAGAAGAATCCTACTTTAAGAGGTTCTTAACAATATGTACATGGATATGTGAAAACAAGCTGGCATGTACATAATACTTCTCAATGTCATGAACACATAACCAACATTGGACATTATTTTATTCGGCGGACGACTAGTTGATGGTTAACCAGACATTTTCGTATGAGGCGGTGTGGAATTAACAGAATGTTTAGAACAAAACAAAGTAATGACAGAATTCATAAAAAAAAATAATCATACATATAGTATGTAATCTAATTGTTGTCACTCTCCCAATAAACAATCAGCAATTCATGGAAATACTCTTTACATGGTTATTTAAGCTATTTCACTCTCTGAAAAAAAATGAATCCTGTTTTGAATCCACTGAGACTAAATTTTAGTAAGTATTTTTAGTAATAATCATAGTAAATAAAACGAGGGCGAAAATGTTCTCTGTATGTAATTCCAAGCTCGCCTTCCTCGGAATTTTTTCATCAAATACCTTTTTTCCGGTTGACATTGAATATTTGCCTCTATTTTGAAATAAACAGGGTAAAAGATGATGCTGGGAATGGAAATAAAGCTTTCTGTGATGACGAAACAGACACTCACTGTGTACAACTTCAGATTGACGAAGGCGCGTCATTAACGCCAAACGCTCCGGAGAGAAATGATGAAATAGGTATGTATAAAGCTTGTTTCTATGTCATGTAGATTACTTTAATTAACAAAAGGGCCATTTCCAGTACTAACATTGTTGGTTATTTCTTTCAGAAAAATATTTAATCAGTTCGTGCCATCGAGCATATTTATTTCATGTATCCATCATTATACTAGTAGTAAACTAAGACTTGAAAATACCCATATCCTTTTATAAAGCTAAAGAAACAACGTTATTGAATGTTAAATGGTGGAGTGTTATTCAAACATAAGAAAAAATCTAACCATTTTGAAATTGTGAAAGAATTATTAAAACAAATTTTAATTCAATCCGTGTGAAAAAAAATAGTAATAGTTAATAGGCCACAGTAGATTATAAAGTACAATCAAAACCTTAACTAAAGACGAGCCCTTCTCTTCTCTTTTTCAAAAAAAGTAAGAAAAAATATATAGAGAATACCTCCACCGGAAAAGGGGAATGGTGTTAGGAGGTATTTTTAACATAATGACTTAATTGTGTATCATAAATTACCTTTTGTTTCATATTCTGAAGCCGATGTAAAGCCAAATGCCATAGCCATATTGTTAAACAGGCATATTGCCATCTTCTGGGGCTTCGTCATGTCCGAAAACTTTGAATCCAGTGCAAAATTTGGTATGATTGTAACAAAGAAGAAAAATCCGGCAAAATAAGAGGCCGTGTTTGCTAAAAGTAATCAGTGAGAGTGAGTATATCATTTTGTATGATAATTTAAAATTATTTTGATTTGAGCGATTCTACTAATCATAACCATGCACGCATTTCTTTAGTACTTAAAATACAGGAGAGAAAAGACGAATTTTTAAGAATTCATATATTTCCACATAATATAATCATTAGACCTACATCCAAAATTAAGCCACTTTTTCGAGTGGCCAGATGTTCACAATTTACGAGGGCTGTTCAATTAAAAATGTCGTCGGTGTTCAAAGGGAAACAAAAAAGTTTTTCAATTATTTCGTCTTAATGATTTTATTTAAATACTCTTTTTTTATTAAAACACATGTCTGTAACAATCTTATACAATTTCTGATTGTTTTAGAACACATTTTTGAGTATGGCCCTTCAGTTACTAGAATATAGCAGATTCTATGATTTCCTGGACTTGTATCTTCTTGCTGAAAGGTGGATTTTTTCAAGTTTGGAAATTGAACAAGTCAAAGGGTACAAGATCTTGCAATAATTGTTGATGTAAGAAAACATTAACAATTTGTTTATCACCCAAACTTCTTTACTCTACAGAGTGTGTGGGTTTGGACGCTGTAATGGAGATATTTGATGAAGTGGATTCTTGATTCTGGTTCCACCCTCTTATAAACCTTCCGATTTTGTGGCAAAAATTTGCTTTTAGACATCTCTAGCAATTGAACTGCCTCCCCGAAAAATATTTCAGCGAATATTTCTTTGGGATTCTTTACGAGTTTTACAGCAGCTTCAATGAAGCGTTTGATTTCACTCTAGTTTACTGATTTGTTTACCATTCATATTTAATGCAGTGTCTCGAATAGCCCTTGTTTTGAAAATATATGATGAAAAGTGGTCAAATAAATTTTAATCAATTCATTAAAGATTCAATCTTGAGTCAAGCTTTATGTCATATGATTTCTATGTTGTATGTAATAGAGCTCAGGACATTATTTATTGAACAGCCCTTGTGGATAAAAAAAATTGAGAGAAATTTTCAAGGATTGTAAAGCCTCATCCAAATAGGTAAAAGCTAATTATAGAATTGCCAAGAGTTTGATTGCTCCATTGTTTAGTAATTTAGAACTTTGATAATACTCTCGGGGTTATTAAGGACAACAGGGATCATGAAGTTCACAATTATTTCATCTTTAACTGTAGATGGCAATGGATTGGTGGTTTATTCCTCTACCTATACGGTCACTTTGATTAGTCAGATAACGACACAGGATTTAAACCAGATTGATAATTTGATATTTAGTCATTGAATCAAAATGAATCCTCTGCATATTCGTCATATGAAGTTACCAAATAGTGAGAATGTTTACCTTCAAAGAAATTTTTTCTATGAATATTGAAATACTACTAACCATTATTTAACATATCTTTTGAGCAAATCACCTTTGTTAAAAAATGTGCTGAATAAGAAGCAGAAGGAAACCACGGAAACTGCATAGGACAGATAGAAGAAGAAAAGTAAAGAGGAGTCTGAAAATTGGAACATCTTGTTGGAGCCAGCCTGAAAGATGAGAACAGTGATGGCAAAGGTGATGATCAGATAGATTAATCCTTTAAAAAACCAGGATAACCAGTAAACGAAGGAACTCAATCCCATCATCCTCATCGTTTCCTGTAAAACAAATATTTTCCCCTTAATTTACTACGACAAAAATTCCTTAAATCTTCACAGATAATTAAATAAATTATATTAAAATCAAATCTCTGTAACCACAAACGTTTTTGGAAAGCATGGTCATCGATTTTTCTTGAAATTTTAATAGGAAATTGATTCCTATGTGCTTTGTTTTCTTTGGTAACAGACATAATTCTAAAAGATTTCTGAAGGATTTTCACACTTGAAGCTTCATTGTATAATTTTTCATGTAGCCTTGTCAAAGACTAAGAAAACAAATTGACCACTCCTAGAAGACATATACACAATGTACTATTCTTTGTTGTCTTATACACTTTCAAGAATAGTATTTCAATTTTTTATTAGGTGGTTACCGTGACCCTAATTTGCCTTATGTGTTATAAGTACATGAACAAACTCTTTGTCTTTCTTAAGATAAACGAATAAAGATATTAAACTTCTATGTAGCATATTTAATAATGTATCATTCAAATAGGCATCTTTTCTTCCACATTTGGAAAAAGACATTTGCAGTTTTTCTCCAACGTTACTCAAGTTAGAACATTTTCAACAATGCTTTTCAAACTATATTGTTATGAAATTAATGACACCTTGCAAACATTTTCGCCTGACTTTAGTTAGAATATAAAATTCTTTTAACCAAAAAAATGTGAAAAATTATGTTTCTACGTGTTCAATATATAAAGAAGATAAGAGAAGGTAAAGGCATTACAGAGAGTTACTCATATCACTTCTCAAGTCTGTTTTTCCTTACTTTCAGTTTCTTCTCTCGATCATGGACGATTTCCTTTGTCAGTTGGAGAGCAGATAGAATAAGACCAACGACAGTGGTGATGGCAATAGAGATTCTGATGAAAGTCGCCAAAGGGTTTCTTACATATGGTGGATACGGCATTCGTTGTATCATGACATCCAGTATAGTAATAGAGGAATTGATATATTCCATAATCGCAGTATCTAGACTATATTTTAGACAAAGAAAGCCTAATTTGTACTCTGAAAAGAAAAAGATTAATTATACTGATAGATCAAACTTATGCACATCTGTATCAAATATTTTATCGTAATATGGGTAAAATCACTTGTGTTAGCCTGTATCTTACATCATAGATGCAAGATAGATGCAACATCATTAAATGCGATTTGTTTAATATGTTAACATGCGAGAAAATTATGTAGACATGCAAGATATTTATATAGACATGCAAGATATTTATGTCAACGGTGCCTCGTACCTATTCCCATTTTTAAAAATCTTAATTCCACCTAATCCCACTTTCAAATAACAAAACATGTTTAGATAGAGTAGTTATTTTTTTTATAGTGATTAGACTGATTACATTCCATCTTAGATTGACCTTTATTTTGTACTTTAGACTAATTTTGTATTTTATACTTATAATAAGAATGATTTATTTTATTTTTATTCCAGTTAATAGATTTTACAAACTTATTTTTAAAAATTTTCAAATGGATACACAATTTAATGTATTGACTTAAAAATATTAAACATATTAATAAAAATGCATTTGCATGTAAATATCTGAATTTTAGAAAATACATTTAACGGGGAAAACAGGATGAAATTTAGTTTAATATTTTCATTTTTTCCTTGAAATATTCAGAAAAAAAGTCTGATTTATAATTTTAAAAAGAACAAATAAACCTGTCCTATATTCAAGCACGTGTTCATCAATCACTGTTTAAACAATATTTATATGTTAAAATAGTGAATTATTTGTTTACACAAAAATTCCACCTATTCCTGCTTAATATATTTCCTTTTTCTACCTACTTTTCAAAACGTGGGAATAGGTAGAATGTTATTTAATTGTGTAGACATGCGACTTAGTTATGTGAATATGAAAGTTATTTATGTTAACATGCAAGATATTTATGTCAACAAGTAAGTTAATTATGTTGACATGCGACTTTTATGTCAACATGCGATATTATTATTTTAACATGCAAGAAATTTATGTCAACATGAAAGATAATTTAAGTTGCATATTAACATACATATCTCGCATGCTCACATAGTTATTTTGCATGTTGGCATATTAAATTAGTTCCATATCTTGCATGTTTACATAAATAAGTTACATGTCTACATAAATAATTTGCATGTCTAATTATTTTCGAGCATGTTCACATAAATAAGTTGCCCCTTAACATAAATTTAAAGTTGTGTGTCTACATAATTATCATAATGATATCGCATGTAAACATAAATAAGTCGCATGTCGACATATTTATGCTGCATGTTGCATGCAAGATGTCGGATACTGGTGTTAGTTAGTAAATTGGAAACTTGCCTGTCAACATTTTTATCTCACATTTAATTTATTTTGTTGCATTTCAACATAAATTTATCTTTTATGTAGGGGGCAGAAATACTATATCATCATATACTAGTAATCCCTTAATCAGAATTACCAAATTTGCAAAACAAAAACAACAACAAAATAAAAAAAAAAATAAGAAAAAACTTTTGATGAAGCATAAATTTAAAGCTCAAATCACGTCTCTGGTAAGCCTTGGTTCACTATTTTTTTTAATAAGACTACAATTTAGACTAGACTAGACAAAGAGTTGGGCCTCTACAGCCCCAAATGAATAATGTCCTTAAGGTAGTATTCTTCTCACAATTTTTATGTTTAAGAATTCATGCAATTTTCACAGAATCAAGAAGAAAATATCACCAAGTGGTGGCATCAGTGAGATTACGGTAAATTTGACCGATTTATATTAAAGACAAGGTCAGGTCAAGGTCATTACCTTTTCCCTGGATATCACGAATTAAACAAGAGGCCCAGGGGCCACAGCGCTCACCTGAGCACACAGGCTAGGAAAAAACAATTATTCTCAGATCAGAAATGAAAGATTACTGAGTTTTGAAAGGGGGGGGGCTTAAATCTTAACTCTTAATCTTAACTCCCCATGATTTGAATAAACTAGAATCTACACTACCTGAGGGTGATTTAATATAAATATCACCAATTATGGCTTTGAAGTACTTGAGAAGGAGATTTTAAAAGATTTCCCTATATATTCTTATGAAAAACTTTGATCGACCATTTTGGCCCCTACCTTCCCCCGGGGGTCTGGGTCATGGTTTGAACAAACTTGAATCTACACTACCTGAGATGATTCAACATTAGTTTTATCTTTCCTGTCCTAATGGTTCTTGAGAGGAAGTTTTTAAAGATTTTTCCTATATTTTCCTATGTAAAACTTTGATCGGCCATTTTGGCCCCACCCTACCCCCGGGGTCATGATTTGAACAAACATAAATCTACACTACCTGAGGATGATTCCACTTGAGTTTCATGTTTCCTGGCACAGTGGTCCTTGAGAAGAAGATTTTTCCTATATATTCCTATGTAAAACTTTGATCGGCCATTTTGGCCCCACCCT
>PRKT01000003.1:995095-1087975 GCA_003671525.1 Saccostrea glomerata | reverse complement strand
CCCCGGGGGTCATGATTTGAACAAACTTGAATCTACACTACCTGAGGATGATTCCACATGAGTATCATCTTTCCTGGCCCAGTGGTTCTTGAGAAGAAGATTTTTTTAAAATGCCATTAATTTTTCTCTAATTCATAATTACTCCCCTTGGAAAAGGACGTGGCCCTTCATTTGAACAAACTTGAATCCCCTTCACCCAAGGATACTTTGTGCCAAGTTTGGTTGAAATTGGCCCAGTGGTTCTTGAGAAGAAGATGAAAATGTGAAAAGTTTACAACAACGACAACGACTACGACGACAACGACAACAACGACAGACAACGGACAAATTTTGATCAGAAAAGCTCACTTGAGCCTTCGGCTCAGGTGAGCTAAAAATACTGTTGCCAATCATTCGATCCCTTCTTACATTTTTACTCAAGCCCTAGAGGGGCTTGAGTTATCTAAAACGATGCTAGGTCATCGATTTACTCAGTTTAAAAACACAAAAATATATTATTTTTGTAGACAAAAATATTTCTAGAAACAAAAATGAAGCTTATCTTAAAGACGTCTGTATATTCAAAGATATTAGGTGTTAAATATCGGATTCTATTCTATGGCGAATGAACAATGAGTGAAGCTCCGCAGCCGCAACAGTTTCTATACAGAGATTTCGCGCTTTTCTTTGCGTAGGAATCTCAGGTAACTTTTTACAGTCGCCGACGAAGCATCCTTGGACGAGTCCACTGCAGACTCTGAAAGGTGACACAGGTTACCCCATCGTTAACAAATTCTAAAGTGCATGGCCAGAAAATGTATGGCTGTACCCCCAACTGAATTTGCTTTTCACGGGCCTGCAAATGATGTGTACTTTGAGTGACAGTAAAATAATAGCACAAAATCAATGTTAAATTCTCTTATCTTAAGCTAATGAAACCTATATTATAATAACTTCTTTTGGATACGTACGGAAAATGTTTTGGACATGGCGCTCAGCTAGATCCTGATGAACCCCATCGTCTCAAGCCACAGTCCGGAGTAAGAGAGGAACGTACATTTTGGCCGTGGTTTGCAACGATGAATGAACCCGTAGTCACGTGGACTTTTTGTAGCCCCCCCCCCTTCCACTTTGAAAAACTTTTCTACAGGCTTGTAGCAAGCAATTTAGATTGATGTATAATTATATTGAATGTGATGTACGTCATTAAGCAAAAAATACAAAAAACGTATATAGTTTGAAGTATACTCAATCTAATTAAAATTAGATGTTAGATCCGCTCGCATACTCGCTACACTAACATCTAACAACATCCCATTGAGGGTCACGTCAGAGGTCAAATTCGGAACGGCTCTTGACTCATTCGCTTCAACAATATACGATGAATTTGCCATTGACGATTTGATTGGTTGATAGAATATGACCTCTGACGTGACCCTCAATGGGATGTTGTTAGATGTTAGTGTAGCGAGTTAGTGTAGCGAGTATGCGAGCGGATCTAACATCTAATTTTAATTAGATTGAAGTATACTAAATGACAACATAAAAAAAGAATATTTCATTAAGTCAAGAAACGACAACGTTACTATGCTCTATAAAATATTCCTGAAAGTGTGTCACGTAAATTCATCTTAAAAAGTAGTACGATTAATTATTTGTCTTCTAATTAAATTCAATATATGAATTCTCTTTCAATTACATATATATAGTTTATTCAACAGCAGATTGAACTCAATAGCCCTCATCTTATACATGTACCATTTTAGGATATTAATGACACTTCCTAATTGACTTTCTACAGCTTGAGTATTTCTGACGTTTTGTCAGTATATACTTGTAAAAGATTGAATGTTTTTCGTTTTACTTAAAATGATACTATCGTATAGGACCTATAAAATGAAATTACCAAAATATCATAAATAATTCAACTAAAGTGGATATTGGCTAATCCGAATTTCCTCTTTTTCTTAATTTTTTTAAAGATATATTAGTTATTTTCATATGCTTCTTATATTTATTTTTTTCTAATTTTCATATATGGTAAAAGTATCACATAAAGATACAAAATGTCAGATACAAAAAAAATTGATCCTTTACTAAGAGTAAAAAAATACTTTTTACGGATTTTTGCCTCAAATTTTTACTTAGATTGGAAGCTTATAAAAGCTAACTTTGTTCTAGTTTGTTTGAAATATCATATCTATTTGATATATTTCGAAACTTTAGTGCCTTATTATTAATTTGACTAACATTTGAATTTTTTTAAGACTTTGATTATGTAAAAAATATAACAAAATTCAATGTTCTATAAAAAGTTTTAGAGGCAGAAAAGAAGATATTTTCATACGCCACTCAGACAGAGAAAATTTCTTTAACTAGAATATCTATTCAAGAATGATTTCAAAAATAAATAGAAAAAGCAAATATATCCCCTGCTAGTTTTCAAACGCAGTTTACCATTTCTATTTAAAATTCTACAATTGTGATGAGGAAAGAAAAATATGGTCTTTTAAATCTCTTACACCTAAATATATAAGACATATAAGAAAATATACTTTGCATATTACATCTAGTCAGAATCAAGAGAAGAATCCTATCTTAACACGTATTATTGATATTAAATACATGTATCATTGATAGTATTGCATTTGATCAAGCTTACCATTGTACCATTCATTCGCCGGTCCAGGATTAAAGGATTTGTCAGCGTACTGATCCCTTGTGTCCCATTGCCCTCTCATACGTATAGTGTACGTGATGTCCTCTGGAAGATCTGATATGTACGACGGGTGCGGATCAAATACAATACCGGCCTCCCTGTAGTAATTGTAATCACCTGGCTTGTGAGACTGTTTTATATAATTCATCATGTCTTCTTCATTTGCAAATCCTGAGGGAAAAATATTATATATGAATATAATAATCAGAAATTAAGAATATTTCTTAGAATAATCTGTAATCATAACATACCAAAAGTTTTGAGAATATCTCATGAATATTCATTAAATAGTAAATACATTGTATATTCATTATCATAAAAATGTCAAATTTGATAACAATTAATCAGTTTTTTTTTTATTCAACATTGATAATGTAGAGGGTTATGAGCATTCCCTTTACCTTTTAGGGAAAAATGTGCATATCTGAATTTATCTGAAATTTAAACAAAATTGCATGTTACAATTCAAGCATTAATTAAGAAATAAACAACATTATTAAGTGAACATGGCGTTATGAATAGTAATTGCTCTGCTGGCATATTCAATGATGCGAGCTAGCTTCTGACAATCAAAGTACTGAAAGCACTCATGGGAGTTGAACGTGGTGTTAAATAAAATGTTTTCTATTCAAAGTGGCATAAAAATCGAATTTGAAGTGAAAAATATTTGTATAGGATAATAATGATGGTTTCAGATGGGTAGAATTTTGAACATCACAGGAGGTTTACAATTTAAAGAATACTACCAGTATTCTTTATACTATTCTATATATTCTAGAAATTTCTTATTTGCATCATTTGCAATGAAATTAGGTGAAAAAATATAAACCAATCCAGGCATCCATTTTTTGTTTGTATAATATATGTCCTTAAGCAGCAAAAACTTAGGGTACTTGTTGCCCTTTTTCGAATGGGTATATGAGGTCAACGAGATATTAAGTTGTCTGAAATGGTTTTTGTTCATATTTCTGAAATTATTTTTTTCATAGCATTCAATTATTTCAAATAATTCATGAGCTTTGATACACATAATATGTGCAAAAAAATTAACTTTCAGATTGTAATAATTAATATTGCAAGAAATAATTTATTTTGAGAAAAATGAAAAATGAAAATTTTAGTTCAAATTTCCTCAGCATCACCATATATTATTTACTTTTGTTTCTGTACGAGGGCTGATCGGAAATTATTGAGACACTGTGTATATTTTCCTTTCTAATGAACGTCTTTCGGTGAAAATTTACATACACATTTGACAAACACTAAAAATTAATAAAAGCAAGAAATATGTTTTAAATATTAAATTGCTTCTTTTTAGTGGGGTGTAAATGTCTCAGTGGTAGGGGCCTGGAGCAGTCAAGAAATCAGATATAGAAAATATATAACACCATCGATCAAATTTCCAGTGGACACAAAATAGGAGCGAAAGTAATTCAAATTATTTATATAATTTTTTCAATTTTATACTGACTTCATGTTGTGCAAGTTTGTTAGAATTATTATCAGAAATGTGGAAATGATAACACAATTCATCCAATGTAAAGAAATCTGATAGTGACGACAAAATGAATTTTGAAGTCAAGGCGGAGCAGCGAACATAACTGAATTTTGTTTAGCCGCTGTGTTGAACTCTTTTCCAAACAGAAATACCTCGTAAACAATAGAAACGAGGGAAAAAACATAACTAAGCATTTGTTATTTCATTTGTATATTTTTTCTTACCAATAACTCAACCAGAGTGAAAAGAAGATCGTCAAATATTATAGAATTAATAACGTTGACCCGCGTGGCATAAACATGCACTGTATAATGCTAGAATAAAGTCATCCTCTCCCACACATGAAAATTTTAAACTTGGGTAGCAACAGCACATATTTTTTAAAACAATCCTTTAAGAAAAGAGTCCGTCTGATTTTTGTTTATAATGTTAATTGTAAACATAAACAAAGAAACGGAGTAAACAGTAAAAACTTCCGGGCGGTCGTTTTACATGCGAAAACGTCCGTTTGAAGTGACGTTAAAATGACGTACCGATGCTGCTCCAGGTAAATAGACATATGCATGTTTATAATTTCACCAGAACGTATCTAATTATCACACAAATTAGAAATTTTACATAACTGTTTTATTCGTTCTGTATAAAATATTGACGAATTTTCATGAATTTAGCTCTGTCCTTGATGGAGTTTCAGCAAATGTCTCAATAATTTCCGAACAGCCCTCGTATATTTTCTTCATAAAATAAGATATTAAACTGATTTTGAGTTTAAACTTGATAATATCTTTCTATCTTTCATTTGTCTAAGTCCAGAGACCAAAAGTGCTTCCGACGCGATGGATAAAGTCTTCATGATAATTTTGCCTCATTTCTGTTTAGGCAAAACATTTACGAACATCTATGTGCGATACGATCTTCGATTCCAATGTCGTAAAGCTTTAAATCAAAATATGACACTATCTTTCATGACGAAAGGTACCGAGTTTAAAGTAATATTTTCCACTCATCTTAACCTTTCAAATTACTGTAAATGTATTATATTTGGCGTGTACGATATTTGGCGGAAATTGAATTTTCAATAAGTTGGCGTAGATTTGATTTAGCGCTTTTTGAATGTGCTTTACATGAACCTTTATACACAAAGCATTTAGCGATGTTCTTGATTTAGCGGAGGCTGCTTTCCGCGAAAGGCGCTAAAAAGAATACACAGCCAAATGTAATACGTTTACAGTAATTTTAAATTTAGGGAAAATGAATTATTAATTTAAAAACAATCTGCTTCCTTTCTTCTTGTAAAATGTATAGTCAGCATTCTCAACATTATTTTTATACGTGCAGGTTCTACTTTGTTATTTTCATTTCATTTTTTTTGTTTTAAAAAAATACATATTGTTATTGACTTTTAATTTAGACGAAAAGTGCCCTGATGACAATTATTTGGAGTGGGACTACCCAGGATGTGGTCGATACCTGTTAATGATGCCAATACAGTGGGTTGCTTATATGACTTTAGTCTTTCTCATGGACAGCGGAGTAATACAGCGTTTCGTCTACCGAACTCTGTGTAGTCCAAACGGCGGAATTGCAGACTCTGATAATGATTCCAGCATCAATCCGGATTCGGACGTTTTAGAAGAAGCAATGAGAATACACTTAACTCAAATAGGCGATTTGATGACTACTGACAAACTTATTATTAAAAACCTAAAGAAAACATACGGCGTTGTCGAACATTTTCATGCAGTAAAGGGAATAAGCGTAGGAATATCTGAACAAGAATGCTTTGGATTGTTGGGTCAAAATGGTGCTGGGAAAACGACAACATTTAAGATGCTGACAGGCGATGTAATGAGCTCTAGTGGGCATGCGTACATCAATAGTTTAAGTGTTGATAGTCAGATACAACAGGTTTGCTCTTGAAGTTCTATATATAATTACGTTTGTAATGCAACTGGCTCTCATTTTTCACGTAACCGGAACAAAGGAAAAAATTTCGTTAAGATTGCAGTT
This sequence comes from Saccostrea glomerata, assembly GCA_003671525.1. Lineage (NCBI taxonomy): Eukaryota > Metazoa > Mollusca > Bivalvia > Ostreida > Ostreidae > Saccostrea > Saccostrea glomerata. Next base: position 1,081,769 of record PRKT01000003.1, on the reverse strand, counting down.
TTTCATTTGTAATTACACTTACGAGTAGATTTGTTTTTCAATTTAACAATAATAAAACAATTGTGGATGATATGTATGTTCAAGTTTGTCTTAAAACAAGTTTTCTTGGGGGGGGGGGGATATCAAAATATAAATATTGTCCTGGATAAATCAGGATTTATTTAACAGATTAAATTCCATCTAATTATTATTTGAAGTGCTTCAAATTTTATTGTAGATGTATATTGTTTTTTTTATTTTACACCACAGGTCCATCGTTGTCTTGGATACTGCCCCCAGTTTGACGCATTGATTGATACTTTAACAGGAAGGGAGATTTTAACACTGTACGGGAGAATGAGGGGAATTAAAGAGAAAGAAATCAGTCGCGTCATTACTGACCTACTGGACGCAGTAACGCTCACGAAATATGCAGACAAAGTGTGCGGTACATACAGGTACAACAATTTGGATCCGCCCTGTTAGAATTTTTTGAAGCCAGATTAAGATTGGATAATATTATTTTGCTTTTTCAAAGATATAATTTATATACGATTTTAAATTTTATTGATTCAATATATTTGTTCTTCTGTTATAGTGGTGGAAACAAAAGGAAATTGAGTACAGCCATTGCATTGATTGGAGATCCCCCAATCCTGATGCTGGATGAACCAACGACGGGCGTGGATCCAGCCGCGCGGAGGCAAATGTGGAACGTACTCTCTAAGGTTCGAGCCAGTGGAAGAACCCTTGTTTTAACATCTCACAGGTAGATTTTTCTGCCTTTGTGGTAAAAAAGTTAGGGAGAATTGAGATTTTGCCCTGTCCTTCATGCAGTCCTTGTATTTGTCCGTTAGTCTGTCTTTCTAGAGGCTTGTATGTTTATCTGTTACTCTACAAAACTTTAACCAATAACATTTTATTGATTGATGCTATGGCCTAAATTTTTCACATGTGTTTTTGTTGTGATAAGATATTTTTTTGGGTATAAATATATTTGATCTCTAAACCTTGACCTTACAGTTTGACCCACTTTTGCAAGAATTGTCAAGTTAAACATAACTTTTGTACATTTGATGCTTACAAACTTCATACATAAATGTATTCTTACGCATGACCTTTTCATGGTAATAAATGGTTTTCTTGTACCTTTTGACCTTGTTCTTAGACTTTCTCAAAAATTAAACCTTGTTCGTAATTTTAAAGAATAAGTACTGGAGTTTTCATTAACAAGTGAAGTGTATTTCTTGTGCCAAAGCGTTCCTTTGCATATTGATAATCCTGTCCTTTTGATCGTGACACTGAAGGTGTTCCTTTCAAAACATATATATTATCTTGAATATAATTTTTATATAAATAAAAGTCTTTGCTAGGGCTTTAATATTCACTGGGTTTCATTGATTTTGACCCTTTCACCTTGACCTTGGAGTTTTGCCTAAATTTTCACATATTCACAGATATAAAGTTTCTTCTTCACTATACATAGACATAAGTAGGAAAATGTGAAGAATAATAGGTATTTCTTGATATCTGTGTCAGTCTGAATCTAAAACAAAATGTTTTGAATCAATTGTTTGTTACAAACGTGATCGTAATACACAAACCAGTCTGTATATGCTCCATTATTTGCCCTCTTATAATACTGTAGACGTACTTTTTTCCACGGGTTCATAATTCCGCGGAATTTCAATTTCTGTTTAATCCGCGGATAGAAAATTACGCGGATTTCTCAGACTGTCACTATATACCTTGCATTTATATTAAGTACACTGTGAAAAATTTCCGCGGAAAATTGGTAACTGCGTTCATAGTGTAAATTAAAACCACGCGGAAAAAAGTACGTCTACAGTATCTAATAAATTTGTCTTTTTTAGTTTTGAGATGAATACCATCTTTGAAAACAAACATTTTTTTTTTTTAAATTCAACAACAATGATGTGGTTGCTAATATCCATATAATTTCAAAAACTAAGAATTTGTTTTAGAACATTGTTGCTCCCTTCTTTACAATAAGATTTTAAGAAAGTAAAATGTGTAATTACATAATAAACCATTTTTTATTTACCAATAGCATGGAGGAGTGTGATGCTCTTTGTACCAAGATTGTCATTATGGTTAACGGAAGATTCGTGTGTTTTGGGAGTCCCCAACACTTAAAGAACAAATTTGCACAAGGTTACACATTGACAGTGAGGCTAGCACGTGACAATAACGGAAACGCAGTGGATTCTGGTCCGTTATGTTATCATATAAGTAGAGAGTTTCCTGGGACTGAAGTTTTCGATGATCAACAAGGCTATCTCGATATTCACATTCCACATCAAAAATTATCGTTAGCAAAACTTTTCAAAGAAATGGAGAAAACAAAATCTGAGTACAATGTAGAAGATTATTCAGTTCATCAGACCTCCCTGGAGCAGGTGTTTCTTGCCTTCACGAGGATGCAGGTGCCCCCTGTGGACAAAAAGAGGGCGTGTCCTTGTTGTTTCTGTTGTAGGTCGAAAACTGCTTCATAAGGAGAAGGCATAGGCCTCCGTGGTGACAGAACTTTGATATCCATCCTCTGATTTATATGCATTTATGTATCTACTCAAAAAGTGAACAGATCTAAAGCTTCTTTTTTGGAAATATATGAGCTCAGTGTAGATAGTTGTAAGAGCAACTCACGTATATAAATAGGATGTTACCCCCCCTTTTTTTTCAAAAAATGCCGACTCGAAGTATCCCAGTGAATTAGGAAACGGTATCACAAAGTCTGACACATCTACGTCATGTTTCGCCATTTAAGTTTTATTTTTTTTATTGCAATCTAACAATAAATTAATGATAACGGTGATGACTTCAACTTTTCTGTCTTATGTAGCAATATACACTGTACATTTTAATTACCTATAGGTATGAGATTTTTGTTTCCCAGTTTATTCAATACAGAAGAGTATATGTTGTACCGACAAATATTTTTTAACGAGGCAATCTATTTACAAACAAATAAAAAAACGAATATCAACAGCATCATTTGAAGTCATCATTTCGTAAGTAAGTTCTAAGGGCGACAAAATGACCTTGTCAGGAAATACAATTTAATCTATCATTGATGATTCGAATGCTGTTTAAAGATTGTCATACTCACTGTATTGAGTTGTCTCTGGACTTTTTGGCTTTCCTACCGGTCGACAGGTGATGCTTACTTCTACATGTTACCTGATCTCAGGTCCTTGCGTGTTCTGCTCTCGTTTGAATTGTTTCAATGGATATCGAAGCTTTATATCTGTCTTTTACTCAAATAATAATTTTTGATTGTAGATGTATGTAAATTAAAGTTGCACAGAAGTTCCTACATTAAACCACAATCCCTTGTGGTTCAGCTTTTTGTTAGGTAACCTTGGCGAAATATGTTACCTTTTACTGGTATCCTTTTTAAAAAAGATTTTCATTGATTCTAACCTTCTCCTTTGAAATGGATATTAAGTAATCCATCTAAGGTCAAAGGTATGATGAGCAAGTGTTTACATATGTAGATGTACATGTTAATTAAAACGGTTTTCGAAAGATATAATTATTACAAATTGATCTTCTCAATTAATACATTCTAGAAAAAGTTTAGATTTTTTTGTTTTCTACATATTTTTTTCAAAGTGGGTTAGAAGACCCCGTTGTAAAAAATGTTTATGTACACTCTTAACGCACTTTGAAAAAAAATCAAAGTGCGTTGAGTGTGTCCCAAATTTAACGCACTTTGAAAAAAAAAATAAAAAATCAAAGAGCGTTGATTTTGTCCCAATTTTAACGCACTTTGAAATTTTTTTTCAAGGTGCGTAATGTTTTCAAAGTAGGTTGCCACAGGACACCCCTAGGGTCGAAATTCACAAATAACCTACAAAAAATAATAAGGAAACCTGATTTAGATAATTTACACCATGCAAACTAACTTTTTCAAGTTGTCACATTTAAAATCTAATCGAACACTTCAGTAATTTGTATTCACCTGTTGGGAGACTCCATTTTTCACTTGGTTCATTTAACCCCGTTTATACCTCAAATCACTGGACCTTTAAAATATTGGTGAGCCCGTGCTTCAGTTTGGACATGGCAGTTCAGGTAGAAGGACATTTTCAAAACTTCTAAAGATCTAATTGATTTGTCTAATACACATGGGCCCCGTGGGGATCCGGGTTAGAATAGGTCCTCAGTACCCCCTTGCTTGTCGTAAAAGCGACTAAATGGGGCGGTCCTTCGGATGAGACCGTATAAACCGAGGCCCCGTGTCACAGCAGGTGTGGCACAATAAACATCCCTCCCTGCTCAAAGGCCGTAAAGTGCTGAGCATAGGCCTAAATTTGCAGCCCTTCGCCGGCAATGGTGACGTCTCCATATGATATCAGTGAAATATTCTGGAGAGAGACGTTAAACAGTATACAATCAATCAATCAATCAATCAATCTAATACACATGGCAGACCACTGAGGGTATTTCAACACAACCCTTATTTAGAATTTATGGTTTGGTCCTGCTTCTCTTTTTATCGACGTATACATTTCCTCTATAGCTATATATGTTTCTTGTTGACTGTTGATCAGATTATGTAATGGAATTTTTATGAACATATACTTTACTCGCTTAAGGATCATTCTTCTTTTTTTTTTTTTAATTTTCCTAATGTCAGATAGAGTAAGGACAAGATAGGGTAAGTAACCTTTTTTTCCCTTGATTTGGGTTGTCTTTTAGAATAATACAACAGCTGAAGGTCAGAAAATAAGTCGATTTACGATATTTCTCATTTTTAAGCAACTTTTAGACAGATTTACAGCACATTTTCTTGCAGAAAACAGAGAACAAGCTTGCCTATAAACCAAATATACATACGATGGTTTTCCGTAAAGCTCGTGGACTAGCTGCAGATCTGTAGCTCTCCGAAAAAATATATTGATAGACCGGAGAGCTACAGTGCCACCCATTGAAATAAACTGTATATTTATTGCGCACAAAAAAGTGCGCTCGGTTCTTTATTAATTCTTCCAAATTCTTACCTCAATTGCAAAAAAGGAAAGATTTCAAAAAAATTCTTTTAACCTCATTCAAGTACTATTGTAGTTGACATCTGAACGAAGCATAATGGACCGAATTATCTTTGAAACTAAAATGGCCGTATAAATAAGCGAAATATTCGATGATTACAATATCAGGGTCAGGAGGACTATTAACAACAATTATGAGGAATGTTTAGTTGTGGAAACAGTGAAAGAATATGTAAGGAACACATGGTTAGTAATATTTTGAGATTACAGTTTTAAAAACATGGAGAAATAAATCGAGAACCCAGCGCACTTTTTTGTGCGCAATAAATATACATTTTTTTCAATGGGTGGCACTGTAGCTCTCCAGTCTATCAATATAATTTTTCGGAGAGCTACAGATCTGCAGCTACTCGTGGACAAGCTAAAATTTAAACAAAAATTGTGTCATTGATATTAAACAAAATTGTAATCCCTTACTAAATGTGAATTACAAAATGTAAAATTATATTGAATTTGAAATATATAACATAATCATGGCTTCATCATTAGACTTGAGAAGATGACCCCGAGCAATGCAAATTTTTAATTAAAAAGTTATTTATCACTTTATAATTTTCATTTGTATTTTGTAAAATTCCGCGGAAATTCGGAATGCTTTTACACTATTAGGATGATATAAGTTATTAAACTTCAAACCTGCAAAATATGAACGGTTTAAGGTTAAAAATGGCTAAGAAATTGACGTTAGAGCCTATTAGTGCGTTTCTAGTGGTAATTAGAACGTCTCAACAACATGGAAGCCTGTCTTATAATTAGAATGTACATAGTGATGTTGTTTCATAAAATTTAAAATTTTACAATTTTGTATATGATTCGTGGAGATAAGTATTTTTTAACATATATCAATGTTATCCCTTGCCATATCATTGAAGACACAAGAACAATTTACACTCATTTTACTCACAAAGTTCGAATATAACCCGCGTAAATGAAAAGCGTTTCAGAGGATACTTTTAAGAGGTATTTTATGAGATGACTTTAACTTTTATAGCCATTGTATGTATAGTAAAAGACATTTTGTAAATTTCTATGTTGAGTTTGATCCAATTTATCAATGGGAGTAATAGGAAAATATTTTTACTTAGTCCCAATTTCTTTTATAACACAAGGCCCATACGGTTCATTTAAGCAATGAATTATCATTTTTTGAAAGATGAAGTCTCATAACTGCAATGGTGTGTGCAAACAAATTGAGTAACGCGCGTAAGCGCGTTATGAAAATTTGTTTGCACAGACCATTGCAGTTATGAGACTGCATCTTTCAAAAAATGATAATTTAATGCTTATATTTACATTTTATAGCCGCTGTATTGTCCGTAATTTTAATTTTTTTAATTAAAATTCCCTCCTTATCCTTCATGTAAGTTGCAATTTATAGAACAGCGTATGGAACAGCTTAATCCAAGTTTCCCACCAGAGTTTGTTTGCGCACAAGCCAAAATCCGCAAACGAAAATAGTGCACAATAAAACAGATAACAATGATCAAAGTTTTCTTATTTTTCAATCTTAAAATGATAAACTTTACTTTGCAACAAAGAAATACAAATGAATGGTATAAAAGACATAAAGTTTTCGCTTTGTTTAAATTGTTATGGTGTAGTCCCTGTATTCATACGCCAGACAGACTTCGGTAATTTGGTCTTGTGTGTTATGTGTATTTATCACTTGTAATTTTATAATGCTTTTATTAGGGTCAAACAAAGTAAATGTATATATATTGTTATAATGTGTCCTACTCAAAACCATTCCATGCCCCTAAATCCAAATGCTTTCCCATTGTAATAAAACACAGCATTTGAGAGCCCCGGGGCCCTCGGCTGTATCTAAAGAGAAAACACCGGTATCCCAAAATTTCTCTTCATCTGCCCGCGTTACAGGATCGCTTCCTTTTTTATTTACTCCTATGCCATTTGCTGTTAATTCCTTCATGCTAGAATCTAAAGCTTTCCGAAAACCTGCAAATACAAAGTTATCCTCCTTAGTAAAATAATAACTACCTTTTCACATTTATTTCTTAGATATCTCTGTATTGCTGAAGCAAATTTAAATTAGTGTAATGGGGGGGATCTCCATTTTTGCCCCTGATTTCACAATAAACCTTAATAGTTTGGAGCCAACAATCCAGCATATCATGCGATAAATCCTTTGGATTCTCTGGTATGGGATTGCCTTCCAAGTGGGTTAATACTTGCAGGTTTCTATTTTCGGCCCAATCTTTCCATAATTTCATCGCCCATGATTCATTTTGTCTCGTTTTTAATGGCACAGCATTTAGCTTCTTTTCGGCGATGTCAGAAAACCGGCCGTTATTTTTCACATTAAATAGACTCTGAGTAGGGATATTCATTAATTGAGTGGGTTTAACATCTTCCCCATCCCAATTTCCTAGTAAATCAAAATCGACGTCTTTAAAATCCATGCTTCCCTGACTGTGTTGTACGTCCATTTTTAAGCAACGCCGCGTGTTCGATTGATTTTCACGAGAATTTTGTTTGATGTGAACACGGAGCGGTCAATTCAAGTATGATATTGTTATGACACTATAATAGGCGGAGTTTATTTTTGATTCATTCATTTGATTGGCTGGGGTTCTGTTCTAAGTCAGTAAGATCATATGAAGAGAAATCTTCGTCACGAAGAATGGGCTCCGCTACGTAAAACAGAACGGCACTGATTCTAATTAAGTTCTGATTTGTTAAAAAAGAGTTTAAGACTAGAGTATAAGATTTTTTAAAATATCAAGACTAAGAGTTATAAAGTTTAAAATATTCAAACGAATAGTTTTCCCAGTTTCTAGTTGTTTTCGTAGGTTTCAGTTATTTCAAACCTAGTTTTCCCATTCATTGTGGTTTTCAGTTTGATATAGTACAAGTTAAACAACTTCATGTCTATGAAGGGATGAGGGAGAGTACTGTAAAGAAACTGTAGCTTTTTAACATTTTTAACTTCTCATCCAGAACAACTGAGCCAATTTCAACCAATCATGCACAAAACCCTCTTGGATGAAGGAGGTTCGTTCAAATGGGCCACATCCTCATTCAAGAAGAGATAATTAAGAAATAGTGAAAATTTAGTTGCATTTTTTATAATTTTCTCAAGAACCACTGAGCCAAAAATGTGAAACTCATACGAAGCCTTCCTTATATAGATTGAGCCAAGTTTGTTCTGATCAAGACCCCGGTGTTAGAGAGGAATTTATAGGAGAAAATCAACAACAAAGCCATTTGTTACATTGATATTGAAGCATCCTGGGGTTAATTGTTATAATTTTTTTTTCGATTCAAGCTCTCTCCCATGTAAACGTGCTCAGGTTAGTGATATACGTGTAGCCCTATTTCGATGGTTTTGGTTTTAGAGGAGGAGTTTATTTCAAAGATTTTCTTGCCTCATTGAGGACCATTTATTTATAAAGTTATTGAAATAAAACTTAAAAATGAATCAACTATTTTTAGGCAACGATTAAGATTTTATGCGCATTAGTAGATTCAAAGTATACGGACATGTGAATCATTGATATATTTGCATATTTTTAAAGGAAAAATTGCATCGAAGGTGTTTTTTAAAAAAAATTATAAAATTTAATTTCCTTACAATTTTCCTTTTTATTACAAAATATTATGGGGTAAAAGGTAACAATTTATTATTTAAAAAAAAATACAGCATAAGTAAATACAAATTGTTTACTCAATGGACTCAGTTAAATTTTATGAAAATTTTCAGTTTTTAGGATCCTAAAGAAGAGGCTATTTTAGTCGATCTTATCTGGCCAGTACTGCTGGCATAATGATTATTAGTTAATATCAGATTTCAAAAAAACATATTGTTATAGCTCTCTAAAATTGAGTCTAAACCCTGTAAATTTTACAAGTTTTAATATGTCTCTGCTCCTTTATTTCCAAAGAGCGGGAAACCCGTATGCGCCGATGGCAGTTTATCTTTGCTGTCAATATCACCACCCGGAAGTTCCTTGTTTGACCGTGTCAAAGTACACTGGGGACCTTCGACCAGTGTTCTGTGAGTTTCAACGTACAAAAATGAAAATATTGATTTAAGTAGTTTTCAAATTGTAAGATTGTAAAATAAAATTTGTAAATAAAATTTTCCCCCTGATGGTTTTTAATGAATATTTCCTGGATAAATGTTATTTTATCTTCCTGTTAGATACTAAGTATAATTGTTAAAACTCAAGGTTCAATGGTATCGGACAACCCGTTAAGTAATGTCAACATAATACATTAATTTAGCAATAAACACGTGATTGAGAGAGTACTTTATTAATAGATATTTTGATAATTCCCAGATTTCAGATGCTGGTCAATATTACTGATACACTACTATATCAGAACACTCGGAGCGTCAATTGATAAAGGTATTGTTTATCATATACTTACATGCATGTATAGTTATTTAGAAACAATTGTTTAAAATTGTATTGTATTAAATCATTTTTCTTGAGATGTTATTTTCTCTTGAGATTTCTTCAGTAAGTTTTCTAAGACAACTAAATTTGAAACCGGGATCGGTTTTTTCCGAAATACGTCGCCGGTCAATAGAACGTGCAGTCTATTGACCGGTCAATAGATCGCCAGTCAATAGATCGGTTTGAAAAGATAAGAAAAACTGAAAACACATACAGAATAGATGAAAATATTCAATTTATAATAAAACAACAAAATTCATTGGATTAGGTAATAAACACTATTGTTAATTGACAATACGTCGTCAATATACCTAAATGTCGAGTCAAAGGCCACAGCAAGTGTTGTCTTCATTTTATGTACAAACTTCTGGACATATTCTGCTTCATATGAAAACAAAAATAGATCTGTTAATAACGAAAGATAATTGGTACCATGGGAATTCCAATATATTGTTGGAAAACCCGGTCTAAAAAAAATTATATATTGTCAATCAGAAACTCAAGCATCTGTTTAATATCATTTTCAGAGTACTTGTATGTACAATCAGGATGTTTTTTTAATAAAACAATTTTGCAAATGCCCAATAACAAAGTCGGTAATATTCTACGAGTCCTTGAAAAATCGACCTAGACTTTACCTTATCATGGGCATCAGAGGTTTACATACGTGAAAAAGCAAAGTCGTAAGTGGATTTTCGTAAGAGAACATTATAGGCGTCGGAAGCATATTGAAAGGGGGCTAATTGAAAGTGGAGGAGGCTAAACGAACAAAAAAGGAAAAACCCAATTTTCAACTCATATATTTTGTATATATTTGCAAAAAAAGTGGGGGCTAAGCTAAAAGGTTACCCAATGATTTTACTCTGAGTCGGTAAAGGTCAAGCAAACATTATTTAAAAAGGGCCTCTAGAACCCACTATGTATTTTTTTGTAAGAATTTTATGGACTTTTTAAATTAAAGTTGTGGTAATTATTTAAAATCCTGCCATTGAAGTTAAGGGTGTATATTGGAATCAGTCTGCAGGTCTATCTGTAGCCGGGATTTTGTCTAGACGTTTTCTCGGGACCATTATATGGAATTGTGTGAAATTTGTACACTTATTACATGTATTCACCATATACGAACATTTGATGGATTTTACTTTACATGGAAAAATTTGCAGGTTTGAATTAATTGCAATTTTATATTTTTTGGAAAAAAATAAAGTATCAAAAAAGGTTATTAGGAATCGATTGATTGTATACCGTTTAACGTCCCTCTTGAGAAATTTTCACTCATATCGAGACGCCACCACTTGCCGGTACTTACTTTCTTACTTAATCCTCTTTCTGCTGGTTAGCACATAAGGCCGTCACCAGAGACTTCCATGTTGGCCGAAGCTAAATGCTGTGCCATTAAAAACGAGACAAAATGAATCATGGGCGATGAAATTATGGAAAGATTGGGCCGAAAATAGAAACCTGCAAGTATTAACCCACTTGGAAGGCAATCCCATACCAGAGAATCCAAAGGATTTATCGCATGATATGCTGGATTGTTGGCTCCAAACTATTAAGGTTTATTGTGAAATCAGGGGCAAAAATGGAGATCCCCCCCCCCATTACACTAATTTAAATTTGCTTCAGCAATACAGAGATATCTAAGAAATAAATGTGAAAAGGTAGTTATTATTTTACTAAGGAGGATAACTTTGTATTTGCAGGTTTTCGGAAAGCTTTAGATTCTAGCATGAAGGAATTAACAACAAATGGCATAGGAGTAATTAAAAAAGGAAGCGATCCTGTAACGCGGGCAGATGAAGAGAAATTTTGGGATACCGGTGTTTTCTCTTTAGATACAGCCGAGGGCCCCGGGGCTCTCAAATGCTGTGTTTTATTACAATGGGAAAGCATTTGGATTTAGGGGCATGGAATGGTTTTGAGTAGGACACATTATAACAATATATATACATTTACTTTGTTTGACCCTAATAAAAGCATTATAAAATTACAAGTGATAAATACACATAACACACAAGACCAAATTACCGAAGTCTGTCTGGCGTATGAATACAGGGACTACACCATAACAATTTAAACAAAGCGAAAACTTTATGTCTTTTATACCATTCATTTGTATTTCTTTGTTGCAAAGTAAAGTTTATCATTTTAAGATTGAAAAATAAGAAAACTTTGATCATTGTTATCTGTTTTATTGTGCACTATTTTCGTTTGCGGATTTTGGCTTGTGCGCAAACAAACTCTGGTGGGAAACTTGGATTAAGCTGTTCCATACGCTGTTCTATAAATTGCAACTTACATGAAGGATAAGGAGGGAATTTTAATTAAAAAAATTAAAATTACGGACAATACAGCGGCTATAAAATGTAAATATAAGCATTAAATTATCATTTTTTGAAAGATGCAGTCTCATAACTGCAATGGTCTGTGCAAACAAATTTTCATAACGCGCTTACGCGCGTTACTCAATTTGTTTGCACACACCATTGCAGTTATGAGACTTCATCTTTCAAAAAATGATAATTCATTGCTTAAATGAACCGTATGGGCCTTGTGTTATAAAAGAAATTGGGACTAAGTAAAAATATTTTCCTATTACTCCCATTGATAAATTGGATCAAACTCAACATAGAAATTTACAAAATGTCTTTTACTATACATACAATGGCTATAAAAGTTAAAGTCATCTCATAAAATACCTCTTAAAAGTATCCTCTGAAACGCTTTTCATTTACGCGGGTTATATTCGAACTTTGTGAGTAAAATGAGTGTAAATTGTTCTTGTGTCTTCAATGATATGGCAAGGGATAACATTGATATATGTTAAAAAATACTTATCTCCACGAATCATATACAAAATTGTAAAATTTTAAATTTTATGAAACAACATCACTATGTACATTCTAATTATAAGACAGGCTTCCATGTTGTTGAGACGTTCTAATTACCACTAGAAACGCACTAATAGGCTCTAACGTCAATTTCTTAGCCATTTTTAACCTTAAACCGTTCATATTTTGCAGGTTTGAAGTTTAATAACTTATATCATCCTAATAGTGTAAAAGCATTCCGAATTTCCGCGGAATTTTACAAAATACAAATGAAAATTATAAAGTGATAAATAACTTTTTAATTAAAAATTTGCATTGCTCGGGGTCATCTTCTCAAGTCTAATGATGAAGCCATGATTATGTTATATATTTCAAATTCAATATAATTTTACATTTTGTAATTCACATTTAGTAAGGGATTACAATTTTGTTTAGTATCAATGACACAATTTTTGTTTAAATTTTAGCTTGTCCACGAGTAGCTGCAGATCTGTAGCTCTCCGAAAAATTATATTGATAGACTGGAGAGCTACAGTGCCACCCATTGAAAAAAATGTATATTTATTGCGCACAAAAAAGTGCGCTGGGTTCTCGATTTATTTCTCCATGTTTTTAAAACTGTAATCTCAAAATATTACTAACCATGTGTTCCTTACATATTCTTTCACTGTTTCCACAACTAAACATTCCTCATAATTGTTGTTAATAGTCCTCCTGACCCTGATATTGTAATCATCGAATATTTCGCTTATTTATACGGCCATTTTAGTTTCAAAGATAATTCGGTCCATTATGCTTCGTTCAGATGTCAACTACAATAGTACTTGAATGAGGTTAAAAGAATTTTTTTGAAATCTTTCCTTTTTTGCAATTGAGGTAAGAATTTGGAAGAATTAATAAAGAACCGAGCGCACTTTTTTGTGCGCAATAAATATACAGTTTATTTCAATGGGTGGCACTGTAGCTCTCCGGTCTATCAATATATTTTTTCGGAGAGCTACAGATCTGCAGCTAGTCCACGAGCTTTACGGAAAACCATCGTATGTATATTTGGTTTATAGGCAAGCTTGTTCTCTGTTTTCTGCAAGAAAATGTGCTGTAAATCTGTCTAAAAGTTGCTTAAAAATGAGAAATATCGTAAATCGACTTATTTTCTGACCTTCAGCTGTTGTATTATTCTAAAAGACAACCCAAATCAAGGGAAAAAAAGGTTACTTACCCTATCTTGTCCTTACTCTATCTGACATTAGGAAAATTAAAAAAAAAAAAAGAAGAATGATCCTTAAGCGAGTAAAGTATATGTTCATAAAAATTCCATTACATAATCTGATCAACAGTCAACAAGAAACATATATAGCTATAGAGGAAATGTATACGTCGATAAAAAGAGAAGCAGGACCAAACCATAAATTCTAAATAAGGGTTGTGTTGAAATACCCTCAGTGGTCTGCCATGTGTATTAGATTGATTGATTGATTGATTGATTGTATACTGTTTAACGTCTCTCTCCAGAATATTTCACTGATATCATATGGAGACGTCACCATTGCCGGCGAAGGGCTGCAAATTTAGGCCTATGCTCAGCACTTTACGGCCTTTGAGCAGGGAGGGATGTTTATTGTGCCACACCTGCTGTGACACGGGGCCTCGGTTTATACGGTCTCATCCGAAGGACCGCCCCATTTAGTCGCTTTTACGACAAGCAAGGGGGTACTGAGGACCTATTCTAACCCGGATCCCCACGGGGCCCATGTGTATTAGACAAATCAATTAGATCTTTAGAAGTTTTGAAAATGTCCTTCTACCTGAACTGCCATGTCCAAACTGAAGCACGGGCTCACCAATATTTTAAAGGTCCAGTGATTTGAGGTATAAACGGGGTTAAATGAACCAAGTGAAAAATGGAGTCTCCCAACAGGTGAATACAAATTACTGAAGTGTTCGATTAGATTTTAAATGTGACAACTTGAAAAAGTTAGTTTGCATGGTGTAAATTATCTAAATCAGGTTTCCTTATTATTTTTTGTAGGTTATTTGTGAATTTCGACCCTAGGGGTGTCCTGTGGCAACCTACTTTGAAAACATTACGCACCTTGAAAAAAAATTTCAAAGTGCGTTAAAATTGGGACAAAATCAACGCTCTTTGATTTTTTATTTTTTTTTTCAAAGTGCGTTAAATTTGGGACACACTCAACGCACTTTGATTTTTTTTCAAAGTGCGTTAAGAGTGTACATAAACATTTTTTACAACGGGGTCTTCTAACCCACTTTGAAAAAAATATGTAGAAAACAAAAAAATCTAAACTTTTTCTAGAATGTATTAATTGAGAAGATCAATTTGTAATAATTATATCTTTCGAAAACCGTTTTAATTAACATGTACATCTACATATGTAAACACTTGCTCATCATACCTTTGACCTTAGATGGATTACTTAATATCCATTTCAAAGGAGAAGGTTAGAATCAATGAAAATCTTTTTTAAAAAGGATACCAGTAAAAGGTAACATATTTCGCCAAGGTTACCTAACAAAAAGCTGAACCACAAGGGATTGTGGTTTAATGTAGGAACTTCTGTGCAACTTTAATTTACATACATCTACAATCAAAAATTATTATTTGAGTAAAAGACAGATATAAAGCTTCGATATCCATTGAAACAATTCAAACGAGAGCAGAACACGCAAGGACCTGAGATCAGGTAACATGTAGAAGTAAGCATCACCAGTCGACCGGTAGGAAAGCCAAAAAGTCCAGAGACAACTCAATACAGTGAGTATGACAATCTTTAAACAGCATTCGAATCATCAATGATAGATTAAATTGTATTTCCTGACAAGGTCATTTTGTCGCCCTTAGAACTTACTTACGAAATGATGACTTCAAATGATGCTGTTGATATTCGTTTTTTTATTTGTTTGTAAATAGATTGCCTCGTTAAAAAATATTTGTCGGTACAACATATACTCTTCTGTATTGAATAAACTGGGAAACAAAAATCTCATACCTATAGGTAATTAAAATGTACAGTGTATATTGCTACATAAGACAGAAAAGTTGAAGTCATCACCGTTATCATTAATTTATTGTTAGATTGCAATAAAAAAAATAAAACTTAAATGGCGAAACATGACGTAGATGTGTCAGACTTTGTGATACCGTTTCCTAATTCACTGGGATACTTCGAGTCGGCATTTTTTGAAAAAAAAGGGGGGGTAACATCCTATTTATATACGTGAGTTGCTCTTACAACTATCTACACTGAGCTCATATATTTCCAAAAAAGAAGCTTTAGATCTGTTCACTTTTTGAGTAGATACATAAATGCATATAAATCAGAGGATGGATATCAAAGTTCTGTCACCACGGAGGCCTATGCCTTCTCCTTATGAAGCAGTTTTCGACCTACAACAGAAACAACAAGGACACGCCCTCTTTTTGTCCACAGGGGGCACCTGCATCCTCGTGAAGGCAAGAAACACCTGCTCCAGGGAGGTCTGATGAACTGAATAATCTTCTACATTGTACTCAGATTTTGTTTTCTCCATTTCTTTGAAAAGTTTTGCTAACGATAATTTTTGATGTGGAATGTGAATATCGAGATAGCCTTGTTGATCATCGAAAACTTCAGTCCCAGGAAACTCTCTACTTATATGATAACATAACGGACCAGAATCCACTGCGTTTCCGTTATTGTCACGTGCTAACCTCACTGTCAATGTGTAACCTTGTGCAAATTTGTTCTTTAAGTGTTGGGGACTCCCAAAACACACGAATCTTCCGTTAACCATAATGACAATCTTGGTACAAAGAGCATCACACTCCTCCATGCTATTGGTAAATAAAAAATGGTTTATTATGTAATTACACATTTTACTTTCTTAAAATCTTATTGTAAAGAAGGGAGCAACAATGTTCTAAAACAAATTCTTAGTTTTTGAAATTATATGGATATTAGCAACCACATCATTGTTGTTGAATTTCATTTTAAAAAAATGTTTGTTTTCAAAGATGGTATTCATCTCAAAACTAAAAAAGACAAATTTATTAGACATTATTAGAGGGCAAATAATGGAGCATATACAGACTGGTTTGTGTATTACGATCACGTTTGTAACAAACAATTGATTCAAAACATTTTGTTTTAGATTCAGACTGACACAGATATCAAGAAATACCTATTATTCTTCACATTTTCCTACTTATGTCTATGTATAGTGAAGAAGAAACTTTATATCTGTGAATATGTGAAAATTTAGGCAAAACTCCAAGGTCAAGGTGAAAGGGTCAAAATCAATGAAACCCAGTGAATATTAAAGCCCTAGCAAAGACTTTTATTTATATAAAAATTATATTCAAGATAATATATATGTTTTGAAAGGAACACCTTCAGTGTCACGATCAAAAGGACAGGATTATCAATATGCAAAGGAACGCTTTGGCACAAGAAATACACTTCACTTGTGAATGAAAACTCCAGTACTTATTCTTTGAAAGTTACGAACGAGGTTTAATTTTTGAGAAAGTCTAAGAACAAGGTCAAAAGGTACAAGAAAACCTTTTATTACCATGAAAAGGTCATGCGTCAGAATACATTTATGTATGAAGTTTGTAAGCATCAAATGTACAAAAGTTATGTTTAACTTGACAATTCTTGCAAAAGTGGGTCAAACTGTAAGGTCAAGGTTTAGAGATCAAATATATTTATACCCGAAAAAATATCTTATCACATCAAAAACACATGTGAAAAATTTAGGCCATAGCATCAATCAATAAAATATTATTGGTTAAAGTTTTGTAGAGTAACAGATAAACATACAAGCCTCTAGAAAGACAGACTAACGGACAAATACAAGGACTGAAGGACAGGGCAAAATCTCAATTCTCCCTAACTTTTTTACCACAAAGCAGAAAAATCTACCTGTGAGATGTTAAAACAAGGGTTCTTCCACTGGCTCGAACCTTAGAGAGTACGTTCCACATTTGCCTTCGCGCGGCTGGATCCACGCCCGTCGTTGGTTCATCCAGCATCAGGATTGGGGGATCTCCAATCAATGCAATGGCTGTACTCAATTTCCTTTTGTTTCCACCACTATAACAAAAGAACAAATATATTGAATCAATAAAATTTAAAATTGTATATAAATTATATCTTTGAAAAAGCAAAATAATATGATCCAATCTTATTCTGGCCTCAAAAAATTCTAACAGGGCGGATCCAAAATGTTGTACCTGTATGTACCGCACAGTTTGTCTGCATATTTCGTGAGCGTTACTGCGTCCAGTAGGTCAGTAATGACGCGACTGATTTCTTTCTCTTTAATTCCCCTCATTCTCCCGTACAGTGTTAAAATCTCCCTTCCTGTTAAAGTGTCAATCAATGCGTCAAACTGGGGGCAGTATCCAAGACAACGATGGACCTGTGGTGTAAAATAAAAAAAACAATATACATCTACAATAAAATTTGAAGTACTTCAAATAATAAATATGATGGAATTTAATCTGTTAAATAAATCCTGATTTATCCAGGACAATATTTATATTTTGACCATCCCCCCCCCAAGAAAACTTGTTTTAAGACAAACTTGAACATACATAATGATATCATCCACAATTGTTTTATTATTGTTAAATTGAAAAACAAATCTACTCGTAAGTGTAATTACAAATGAAAAAGTGCAATCTTAACGAAATTTTTTCCTTTGTTCCGGTTACGTGAAAAATGAGAGCCAGTTGCATTACAAACGTAATTATATATAGAACTTCAAGAGCAAACCTGTTGTATCTGACTATCAACACTTAAACTATTGATGTACGCATGCCCACTAGAGCTCATTACATCGCCTGTCAGCATCTTAAATGTTGTCGTTTTCCCAGCACCATTTTGACCCAACAATCCAAAGCATTCTTGTTCAGATATTCCTACGCTTATTCCCTTTACTGCATGAAAATGTTCGACAACGCCGTATGTTTTCTTTAGGTTTTTAATAATAAGTTTGTCATTAGTCATCAAATCGCCTATTTGAGTTAAGTGTATTCTCATTGCTTCTTCTAAAACGTCCGAATCCGGATTGATGCTGGAATCATTATCAGAGTCTGCAATTCCGCCGTTTGGACTACACAGAGTTCGGTAGACAAAACGCTGTATTACTCCGCTGTCCATGAGAAAGACTAAAGTCATATAAGCAACCCACTGTATTGCCATCATTAACAGGTATCGACCACATCCTGGGTAGTCCCACTCCAAATAATTGTCATCAGGGCACTTTTCGTCTAAATTAAAAGTCAATAACAATATGTATTTTTTTAAACAAAAAAAAAATGAAATGAAAATAACAAAGTAGAACCTGCACGTATAAAAATAATGTTGAGAATGCTGACTATACATTTTACAAGAAGAAAGGAAGCAGATTGTTTTTAAATTAATAATTCATTTTCCCTAAATTTAAAATTAATTTGAAAGGTTAAGATGAGTTGAAAATATTACTTTAAACTCTGTACCTTTCGTCAAGAAAGATTGTGTCATATTTTGATTTAAAGCTTTACGACATTGGAATCGAAGATCGTATCGCAGTTTGTGCGCAATAAATATACAGTTTATTTCAATGGGTGGCACTGTAGCTCTCCGGTCTATCAATATATTTTTTCGGAGAGCTACAGATCTGCAGCTAGTCCACGAGCTTTACGGAAAACCATCGTATGTATATTTGGTTTATAGGCAAGCTTGTTCTCTGTTTTCTGCAAGAAAATGTGCTGTAAATCTGTCTAAAAGTTGCTTAAAAATGAGAAATATCGTAAATCGACTTATTTTCTGACCTTCAGCTGTTGTATTATTCTAAAAGACAACCCAAATCAAGGGAAAAAAAGGTTACTTACCCTATCTTGTCCTTACTCTATCTGACATTAGGAAAATTAAAAAAAAAAAAAGAAGAATGATCCTTAAGCGAGTAAAGTATATGTTCATAAAAATTCCATTACATAATCTGATCAACAGTCAACAAGAAACATATATAGCTATAGAGGAAATGTATACGTCGATAAAAAGAGAAGCAGGACCAAACCATAAATTCTAAATAAGGGTTGTGTTGAAATACCCTCAGTGGTCTGCCATGTGTATTAGATTGATTGATTGATTGATTGATTGTATACTGTTTAACGTCTCTCTCCAGAATATTTCACTGATATCATATGGAGACGTCACCATTGCCGGCGAAGGGCTGCAAATTTAGGCCTATGCTCAGCACTTTACGGCCTTTGAGCAGGGAGGGATGTTTATTGTGCCACACCTGCTGTGACACGGGGCCTCGGTTTATACGGTCTCATCCGAAGGACCGCCCCATTTAGTCGCTTTTACGACAAGCAAGGGGGTACTGAGGACCTATTCTAACCCGGATCCCCACGGGGCCCATGTGTATTAGACAAATCAATTAGATCTTTAGAAGTTTTGAAAATGTCCTTCTACCTGAACTGCCATGTCCAAACTGAAGCACGGGCTCACCAATATTTTAAAGGTCCAGTGATTTGAGGTATAAACGGGGTTAAATGAACCAAGTGAAAAATGGAGTCTCCCAACAGGTGAATACAAATTACTGAAGTGTTCGATTAGATTTTAAATGTGACAACTTGAAAAAGTTAGTTTGCATGGTGTAAATTATCTAAATCAGGTTTCCTTATTATTTTTTGTAGGTTATTTGTGAATTTCGACCCTAGGGGTGTCCTGTGGCAACCTACTTTGAAAACATTACGCACCTTGAAAAAAAATTTCAAAGTGCGTTAAAATTGGGACAAAATCAACGCTCTTTGATTTTTTATTTTTTTTTTCAAAGTGCGTTAAATTTGGGACACACTCAACGCACTTTGATTTTTTTTCAAAGTGCGTTAAGAGTGTACATAAACATTTTTTACAACGGGGTCTTCTAACCCACTTTGAAAAAAATATGTAGAAAACAAAAAAATCTAAACTTTTTCTAGAATGTATTAATTGAGAAGATCAATTTGTAATAATTATATCTTTCGAAAACCGTTTTAATTAACATGTACATCTACATATGTAAACACTTGCTCATCATACCTTTGACCTTAGATGGATTACTTAATATCCATTTCAAAGGAGAAGGTTAGAATCAATGAAAATCTTTTTTAAAAAGGATACCAGTAAAAGGTAACATATTTCGCCAAGGTTACCTAACAAAAAGCTGAACCACAAGGGATTGTGGTTTAATGTAGGAACTTCTGTGCAACTTTAATTTACATACATCTACAATCAAAAATTATTATTTGAGTAAAAGACAGATATAAAGCTTCGATATCCATTGAAACAATTCAAACGAGAGCAGAACACGCAAGGACCTGAGATCAGGTAACATGTAGAAGTAAGCATCACCTGTCGACCGGTAGGAAAGCCAAAAAGTCCAGAGACAACTCAATACAGTGAGTATGACAATCTTTAAACAGCATTCGAATCATCAATGATAGATTAAATTGTATTTCCTGACAAGGTCATTTTGTCGCCCTTAGAACTTACTTACGAAATGATGACTTCAAATGATGCTGTTGATATTCGTTTTTTTATTTGTTTGTAAATAGATTGCCTCGTTAAAAAATATTTGTCGGTACAACATATACTCTTCTGTATTGAATGAACTGGGAAACAAAAACCTCATACCTCGGTAATTAAAATGTACAGTGTATATTGCTACATAAGACAGAAAAGTT
Organism: Saccostrea glomerata; assembly: GCA_003671525.1. Taxonomy (NCBI): domain Eukaryota; kingdom Metazoa; phylum Mollusca; class Bivalvia; order Ostreida; family Ostreidae; genus Saccostrea; species Saccostrea glomerata. Next base: position 1,060,747 of record PRKT01000003.1, on the reverse strand, counting down.
GAAGTCATCACTGTTATCATTAATTTATTGTTAGATTGCAATTAAAAAAAATAAAACTTAAATGGCGAAACATGACGTAGATGTGTCAGACTTTGTGATACCGTTTCCTAATTCACTGGGATACTTCGAGTCGACATTTTTTGAAAAAAAAGGGGGGGTAACATCCTATTTATATACGTGAGTTGCTCTTACAACTATCTACACTGAGCTCATATATTTCCAAAAAAGAAGCTTTAGATCTGTTCACTTTTTGAGTAGATACATAAATGCATATAAATCAGAGGATGGATATCAAAGTTCTGTCACCACGGAGGCCTATGCCTTCTCCTTATGAAGCAGTTTTCGACCTACAACAGAAACAACAAGGACACGCCCTCTTTTTGTCCACAGGGGGCACCTGCATCCTCGTGAAGGCAAGAAACACCTGCTCCAGGGAGGTCTGATGAACTGAATAATCTTCTACATTGTACTCAGATTTTGTTTTCTCCATTTCTTTGAAAAGTTTTGCTAACGATAATTTTTGATGTGGAATGTGAATATCGAGATAGCCTTGTTGATCATCGAAAACTTCAGTCCCAGGAAACTCTCTACTTATATGATAACATAACGGACCAGAATCCACTGCGTTTCCGTTATTGTCACGTGCTAGCCTCACTGTCAATGTGTAACCTTGTGCAAATTTGTTCTTTAAGTGTTGGGGACTCCCAAAACACACGAATCTTCCGTTAACCATAATGACAATCTTGGTACAAAGAGCATCACACTCCTCCATGCTATTGGTAGAGTCGACCGGTAGGAAAGCCAAAAAGTCCAGAGACAACTCAATACAGTGAGTATGACAATCTTTAAACAGCATTCGAATCATCAATGATAGATTAAATTGTATTTCCTGACAAGGTCATTTTGTCGCCCTTAGAACTTACTTACGAAATGATGACTTCAAATGATGCTGTTGATATTCGTTTTTTTATTTGTTTGTAAATAGATTGCCTCGTTAAAAAATATTTGTCGGTACAACATATACTCTTCTGTATTGAATAAACTGGGAAACAAAAATCTCATACCTATAGGTAATTAAAATGTACAGTGTATATTGCTACATAAGACAGAAAAGTTGAAGTCATCACCGTTATCATTAATTTATTGTTAGATTGCAATAAAAAAAATAAAACTTAAATGGCGAAACATGACGTAGATGTGTCAGACTTTGTGATACCGTTTCCTAATTCACTGGGATACTTCGAGTCGGCATTTTTTGAAAAAAAAGGGGGGGTAACATCCTATTTATATACGTGAGTTGCTCTTACAACTATCTACACTGAGCTCATATATTTCCAAAAAAGAAGCTTTAGATCTGTTCACTTTTTGAGTAGATACATAAATGCATATAAATCAGAGGATGGATATCAAAGTTCTGTCACCACGGAGGCCTATGCCTTCTCCTTATGAAGCAGTTTTCGACCTACAACAGAAACAACAAGGACACGCCCTCTTTTTGTCCACAGGGGGCACCTGCATCCTCGTGAAGGCAAGAAACACCTGCTCCAGGGAGGTCTGATGAACTGAATAATCTTCTACATTGTACTCAGATTTTGTTTTCTCCATTTCTTTGAAAAGTTTTGCTAACGATAATTTTTGATGTGGAATGTGAATATCGAGATAGCCTTGTTGATCATCGAAAACTTCAGTCCCAGGAAACTCTCTACTTATATGATAACATAACGGACCAGAATCCACTGCGTTTCCGTTATTGTCACGTGCTAACCTCACTGTCAATGTGTAACCTTGTGCAAATTTGTTCTTTAAGTGTTGGGGACTCCCAAAACACACGAATCTTCCGTTAACCATAATGACAATCTTGGTACAAAGAGCATCACACTCCTCCATGCTATTGGTAAATAAAAAATGGTTTATTATGTAATTACACATTTTACTTTCTTAAAATCTTATTGTAAAGAAGGGAGCAACAATGTTCTAAAACAAATTCTTAGTTTTTGAAATTATATGGATATTAGCAACCACATCATTGTTGTTGAATTTAAAAAAAAAAAATGTTTGTTTTCAAAGATGGTATTCATCTCAAAACTAAAAAAGACAAATTTATTAGATACTGTAGACGTACTTTTTTCCGCGTGGTTTTAATTTACACTATGAACGCAGTTACCAATTTTCCGCGGAAATTTTTCACAGTGTACTTAATATAAATGCAAGGTATATAGTGACAGTCTGAGAAATCCGCGTAATTTTCTATCCGCGGATTAAACAGAAATTGAAATTCCGCGGAATTATGAACCCGTGGAAAAAAGTACGTCTACAGTATTATAAGAGGGCAAATAATGGAGCATATACAGACTGGTTTGTGTATTACGATCACGTTTGTAACAAACAATTGATTCAAAACATTTTGTTTTAGATTCAGACTGACACAGGCCCCCCCCCCCCCCCCAAAAAAAAAGAGATAATTAATGTATTTTCACATTGCGCTTCGTCAAAGGTCTATAAATAATTGCATATTTTAGTGAATAATCAAGAAATTATTTATTAAATAATAAACTGTACCTCAAAATCACTATAATGTCTTTACCTACTATAATTTGTTTTGTGTTATTCATGAGGTTCTCAATCAAGGTAGTATTTGGGACATAGAAAACTCTATCCATATAACAGTTGTTGATGCCATCCTCATGGTATGTTGTGGCATTCTTGGTACTTGGTTGATAGTCCGCGAGGTTTCTGATCATTATCAGAACTAAGGGGAAAACCAGCGGAAGAATAATTTCAAAGACCGTTACACATATCTTACGTCTCTGTAGCAGAACATTTTTCCATGTTAATAAGGAGAATTGTGAAAATAGCCCTGCCACCATTGTGAATTTTTTTTCTGCTTTGTTCGCCTTGAATCTGAGCTCGAGGCTCCTAAAATAAAAATAATAGATTTTTAAATTTTTTATTTGCCTCATTAATATCAGAGTGTCGTTTTACAGAAACATATTGACATTTTCTCATGTTCTTTTCCGTAACAAAACTGCAAAATTTGTAATGCTTTATGACATCATAAAGAGATATTATACTCAGCATTTAACGATTTCGGCGTTTTAACAATTTGTAATGCGAACAAATTGATTGATCACATCAGAAACCAAGCAAAAAACTAGACAGTCTTCCCTTAAATAATGGTCTCTTAACGAAAAATATTGAGATAACAAACAGTATCCAAGCTCATAAGGCCACTCAAATAATACAAAATAGTAGCAGAGCAAACATGGACCTCCAAAACATCGGAGGTCGGATCAAGTGCCATGGAGGAGTGAACATTCCCTGCTACATCGCCTTGTCATGATTGGGAAATAACGGGAAAATCCGTTTACAATTCAGTGTGTTGATAATGTCTTAACAATAACAATGAAAAATGTCAGTCATCTTTTGACTTTAAGATACATGTACGAGAATGTATTTGCATACAAGTTCATTGTATTGACCAAAGAACAATAGGGCCGTTGAAAATCTTGTTATATCAACTTTTTTAAATCAAAAATTTACCTCGTTTTTAGAATTTTTTCACACGTTAAGCATGCTCTCACGTATGGAATCAAATGAGAGATATAAACCCCCGTATGCAGGTGATATGCGATGAAGGTATATTGCTGCATTAGTAAGGGAAGTGAAGTCATCGCGTTTATCATAAAGTTCAATCGGTTGTTCAATTTACGTTTTTTTATAGTAAAGTATCGAAATATGAAACAGATTTGTCTGGTGGTATCTTTTGTACATTTACAGTAATTTGAAAGGTTAAGATGAGTGGAAAATATTACTTTAAACTCGGTACCTTTCGTCATGAAAGATAGTGTCATATTTTGATTTAAAGCTTTACGACATTGGAATCGAAGATCGTATCGCACATAGATGTTCGTAAATGTTTTGCCTAAACAGAAATGAGGCAAAATTATCATGAAGACTTTATCCATCGCGTCGGAAGCACTTTTGGTCTCTGGACTTAGATGCAGGAATGTGACCATAAGTAAGGTAAACAAACCTGAAAACAAAATATATAATGTGAATTTGGAAATGGTATACTCAGTACTTTAGAAGAATTTTGATCGAATCGTATGCTCTGATCTCTGCTCTTTCTTATTTTAAAACAGAAAAATGCATTAAATGTCGGCTACGGAGTAACTTACCTGCTACCGTGTTGATTATTATCATAGCTACTGTTCCACCTGCAGGCGATCGGAAAATGAAGTGTAAGAGATAGGTCCATGCAATTGAAGCTAAACCAAACAGGAGCAAACTCAGAAACACAATTCCCAATCTATTTTCTTCTGTGTATGGCGGAATTTCGAACCCAGCAAAACAAATCAGGATAAGAAAAATTGGAATGAGGTAATGTATGAAATCCCAGGTAAGATTGGCCGACCAGAAGACGGTGGAGCCGACCCCGCTGACCTTTTGTAAATGTTTGGCCCCAGAGGACTTTTCTCTGATGTGAAACACACCGAAAGAAGCCACTAAACAGGACAAACCAAATAGAACACACAAAGCAATGGTGAGACCTTTAAAAGATGCCAAACCCGATCCCTGATCTGAATAATAATTATCTTCTAGTGGGGGGAGTGGGTGATTTATAGTCTGTATGCCTCTAGAATGACCATAGTAGAATTTAAAAAGAAAATCTATCGTGTAGGACAAACTAATTCCAATGGCATGAAGATCTTCACCGTTATAGTAACTAATAATGTGGCTTCTATTGAATCCAAATCCAATTACATATCGCGAATTAAAAGGTCTTTGCCCAATCTGTTGATTATGATCCAGCCAAAATTTGTTAATGTTAAACTCTGAAGGAGGCCTGGGTTCATACTTCACAACCTCTAGACCCATATTTCTGAAATAGTTCTCATACTCTTTTGTCATATTTTCTGAAACGGATGTGGAGTTTGGTCCTTGAGTCACAGTGGTTAGGGCATTTGGAAAATGTTCTAAATCTAATTTTAAAGGAGGCTGTGCTTGCTGTGTTAGATTGTTCAGCAAATGATCCCCCAGAAGTCCGAATACTGTCAGTAATAAAGGAACAGCAAGTTGAATTATCATCATAAATCGGCTTCGCCAGGTATGTAATGCTTTCTTCATCAGTAATCCCAGAAGTTCGCATGTTGACATAATTAACTTGCTTGTTGACATATACATTTGTATATCTTGAATGTTAACTTAAAACATAAAAATGAAAAATAAAGAAGCTTAATGTCTATAAAGGCAATTAAGAATTCTATGCCAGTGTATGAATTAAATGATATATTGATCCTACGAACAGATTGCAAAGTGTTAATTTCCAAAATAATGTATATCAAATGCTTTGTATGCACAATTACACTAGAATAAACAGATACATACTTGCTTAATTACTTTCATCATCCAAAAAGATTTCATTTCAATAAACAAGTAATATTAAGCAAATTAAGACTGGATCCGGATTAAAGTACATGGACTTTTCTTAAGATAAATAAGTCGCACTTTGTCATAATTACCGGTATGTTACATCTTGCATCCATGATGACAGAAACGCAAAATACGAAAGGGTTTATTGTTCTACACTTGTGTTATAATTTTGTATATGATCTTATATTTTATCGTCTTATCAACATATAAAGTGTTGATATATTGATCGATATCTGAAAATCAATATAATATTTCAGTCGATAAAACTGAAGGCAATAAAATCTATTGAACAAAAGAAGTTGCCTTTAATTATGTAAAATATTTGATTATATTTCCATTTCAATTTTTTTTTCTCTATGATAACCCATTGAAAGTAAGCGAAGTTGATTTCCTGATAATTCTGCCGAAATGTAAATTAGGAAGGTCGATAGGTCAGGAGCTAAGGAGGCCTAGTATGCATGCAAATCTCGTGCGCCTCCGTCTCTGAGTCTGACGCTAAGGGGGCCAAATATATATGAAAATTTCGTGCGACTGCAGTTGTGTTTGAAGTCAGTCGGCGAGGCCTATAGAAATTGGGATGGGAATCCTCGTGTAATTTAAATCTATGTCTGCATTTTTAAAGTCTAAATCTACAATTATATTTCACAATGAAATGGAAATATAAGGAATCACTGCCTAGTTAGTATAGTATGCCAGGGACATCAACAATAGTGTGAAACATGGGATAATTTATGCAAAACGGGCTTCGCCCGTTATGCAAATTATCCCATGTTTCCCACTATTGTTGATGCCCTGGCATACTATACGAACTAGACAGTGATTCCTTAAACAATTCAAAATATAAATAAGGAGTTATTACACTTTATAATTATGCTGATAGGACTACATACAAAGTTAATACACAACAATTCAGTGTAAGGCCCTTTAGGTTTTTCTAGATACGGGCAAACGTAAATGATTTTAACCATATTAAAATCAGATGATCCTATTAAAATATGTCAATTGCATGCTGAAACTGATTATTCATTGCACATATTTTGTCCTATATTACAATGAGGGAATACTAACTTCTTTACTATTATTCACATTTAAAGAAACTCTTTAATACAAACGTACATAAGTTTGATCTATCAGAATGATGAGTCATTTTCTTTTCAGAATACCAAAATGGCTTTCTTTGTCTAAAATATAGTCTAGATACTGCGATTATGGAATACATCGACTCATCTATCAGTCTACCAGATATTATGATTCAACGAATGCCTTATCCACCATATGTAATTAACCCTTTGGCGAATTTCATCAGAATCACCTTTGCCATCACCACTGTCGTTGGTCTTATTCTATCTGCACTCCAACTGACAAAAGAAATCGTCCATGATCGAGAGAAGAAACTGAAAGTAAGGAAAACATACTAGTAAATCATATGCGTTATTTAATGCAATGTCTTTTTCCTTTCTGTACATTGAATATGTAGTCACAAAATTTAACATTCGTTTGTTAAAAGAATTTGATACTCTAACTAAAATCAGGCGAAGCTTGTCCTAATTTTCTTAACAATATGCCGCCAGTTTGCAAATTAACATGATTGAATAAAATTTTACGATACTGACTTGAGCAACGGTGGAGAATTTGCGAATGTCTGTTTCCAAATGTCGAAGAATTGATTCTTTATTTGAATAATTGATAATTAAATATGCTGTATAAAGTATTTTAATCCAAATATTTTAAGTATGGAGAGGCCCGTGGATTTATGACCATCATGAAGTGTAAAATTTCATATGCATTACTACTTATAAACCTTTTCCAACCACTAAATCTAATCCCAACAAACCAATATTTTTTTCCCTCAAACTTCAAATACTTGACCCCACGAAAAAATGTGATTTTACAGTAAATATTTTAACATGGCAACAAGGAACAGCATACAGTACTGTCTCTCACTAATAAACAATTTTCAATTGCCAATGAGTACATTACTAATAAATTAGTCATTGGCAATTGAAAATATGCTTTCTATTAGTGGTGGATTTGTTTTCCTAGTCATTATTTGACTAGACTAAATAAAATTATGTAATATAGCCATAGACCTAAACATTAAAAAAGAAAGATTCTGTGTAACTATAGAAAAAATTGCACATACATCTGTAGCAAACACATTTTGTCTTATTTCACAACATTGACCTAAGTTGTATTTCATTAAGAACCGATGACCATACTTTCTAAAAGAGTTTCAATAAAATTTATTAATTATAAGTTAAGATTTAGAAATCTTTTCTAGTAGAAAGTCAAGGGGAAATGAATCTTGTTTAATTTTTTGTCTTACAGGAAACCATGAGGATGATGGGACTGAGTTCCTTTGTTTACTGGTTTGCCTGGTTTTTTAAAGGATTCATATATCTGATCATCACCTTCGCCATCACTGTTCTCATTTTTCAGGCTGGGCCCAACAAGATGTTCCAGTTCTCTGACTCCTCTTTACTTTTCTTTTTCTATCTGTCTTACGCAGTATCCGTGGTGTCCTACTGCTTTTTGTTCAGCACATTTTTCAACAAAGGTGATTTGCTCAAATGATACGTTAAATATTTATTTCAATATTCATAGAACACGTTCTTGAAAAAAAAATCATTCTCATTATTTGATAACTTTGGACTTCATATACAGAATATGCAGAGAACTCATTTTGATTCAAGGACCAAATATCAATTTATCAGTATAGTAAAAGCCTAACTCTGTTTCATTCTCTGACCATCTCTAGCCATACATTTGTGACCGTAGAGTTAAAGAAATAAACTGCCAATCCATTGTCATATTGTAAAGGATGAAATAATTGTGAAATTCATTAGTCCTGCTATCCTCAATAAACATTAGAGGAGTCTTAAAACCATACAAATTCTCATATTCATACCTAGAAATCAAGCATTCAAACTCTTGGCAAGAATATATAATATAATTGAGCTTGTATTGGGCAAGGTTCCGTTGAAAATATTTGAAAATGTATGTATTCTTAAAAGTTCATCTACTTTACCCTGTATTTTAAGAACTTAAAAAAATAAATACATTTTTATGATTAGTAGAATGGCCGAAATCAAAATAATTCTTCATTATCATACGTAATGACAGACTCACTCTGTTTACTTTTAGCAAACACTGCCTCTTATTTTGCCGGATTTTTCTTCTTTGTTACAATCATACCAAATTTTGTGCTGGATTCAAAGTTTTCGGACATGACGAAGCCCCAGAAGATGGCAATATGCCTGGTAAAATTATTAATTTTCAAAAACATTATTCATGAACTTTATCCATTTTTCTCCAAAAGAACTGACAGTACTAGCATATAGAACTGACAATTCTAGCAATACCTTTCGTAAATGCCTCATGCTTATTCCAATTTTACGACCTGATGGCTCTTTCTCGAAATATTTTGGATTCTGATCAACATCTTCCTGTGATGTCTTGGGAATCTGATTACCACCAAACCAATAAGTTTTCTGTATTTAAGATAAATAATGAATTTCATATATTTCTGTTCCCTTCATTGTTAAAATCAATTATTTCAATTTATGGGAATTGCATAATAAATACAAAATTTCAAGATTGATTTGAAAACTTCAGAATATGTTATTCAACGTTTTTATTCATTTGTGCTGTAGTTAAGATATGAGATAAAGTAAAAAGATGATAAGACAAACTGCTTCATACCATTTTTACGTCGTTATTTAATTAACAGAAGGGAAAAAGTACCCAACTAAGACATAAAAAGATACAGTGTACATGACTAATAGTAAATTCACATATCTCTCTTTCTCTCTATCCCTCTTTCTATCTCACTCTCTCATCATAAATAAACTGCAATCAAACCGTAAATGGAAAATAAAATGGTTGCGGAACTCCGTATTCTCCAGGTCTGACGCCGTCTATGTACCACGTGATCAAAAGATAAATGGCACTATCTACCCAGAGCATCAAGATGGCGTCACCGAAGGCGAAATCTCCGTCCACCGTCGGGGGTTTGGTGAAAGTATTCCAATTAACCCCCGTACCTGGAAAATGTTGATTATGTTGAAAGGCATTTAAATATATTTATAATTTTATCCTCATAATCGTGGTGTGATATAATCAATTCAGGATAATTTTTAGAGACGATAACTATATAACTATTTTGTTACAATCAATGAAATCTAATTTAATATGAAAAATATATTATTCAAGAACTACAAACATTAGTAAATTTTAAATATTTTAAATGTAAATACCCATTTGATTATAGATGTAAAAGGATCATTTATGTCATTTATGTAAATAAGGCATGTTTACATAGTAACTTAATTGTGTATTATGAATCACCTTTTGTTTCATATTCTGATGCAGATGTAAAGCCAAATGCCATAGCCATATTGTTTAACAGGCATATTGCCATCTTCTGGGGCTTCGTCAGATAACGGTCATTTAGAGGCGTAGGAAACCCTAATTACTGTATGTACAAGTACAATGAACATTTTACGTTTTAAATCGATGTTTTCAAGCATTGATGAATAAGGTCAGAAATATTTCAAACTGTACATCCGAGTAACCGAGTACCGATTTTAATATTCGATACTCGGACGTTTGATCGAGTACCCGGTACTCGTTTACATCCCTAATTAAAGATGAACATATCATTGTATGCATAACTGATGGAACAGCCATTGTTCAAAAATCTATGCACGTCGTGGTTTGCTTAGTGTTGTTTATGCTCTGATTAATGGAAGTGATCATCATAAGAAATAAAGGGAACAAATCAGTGGATGTAAATACATTTCCCTCTTATTTTACTTAATATGAAAAGACGTTTCTTTGGATTCAAATATCTTTTTATCTTGGTCGCCCGCGTGACGCAGTGGTTAGAGCGTATGCTCTAGAGTCGCGAAGTAAGTAGTCGATCCTTAAGTCGCGGGTTCGAATCCCACTGAGGGACGTGGAGACCGGTCCTTCGGATGAGACCGTATAGACCGAGGCCCTGTGTCGCCGTAGGTACTGACACGAAAAAGATCACTCCCTGCTTCATGGCCCCCAGACTGAGTGCCGATTAAAGGACAAAATTTGCAGCCCTCCACTGGCAAGTGGTGCGTCTCCTTATGAGTAAAAAATTCTCGAGAGGGAAGTTAAACAATATACAATCAATCAATCCTTTTATCTTGAAGTTTTGATTTGCTTTTGAATGTAAAACCCAAGTGATAATATCCTTTTTATGATCTCTTGACCTTCGAGTTTGACTTTTGATACACTTTAAGGGACCAGGCAAAATTTATCACAATGATGGGACCAGTACAAAACAAAATCCTCATTTTAAAAAATACCTGTCCCATAGCGTTGGTATTTAAAAAAAATATGTCCCATGCCAGTTATTGTCCCATGGTTACATCTTGGTTACTTAATACCAAAAATTGTATTGTCCCATGGTTTTCTTTGATGAAAAAACTCATTGTCCAATGCCCGTTTGTACCGGTCCCATCATTGTGATAAATTTTGCCTGGTCCCTTACCACGCCACTTAGCTATCATGCAGGGTTATCAATGGTTAAAATAAAGGGAGTGGTAATGGGTTACAGTGCATAAGGATGTTACCTTAGAAAATCTATTTAAGATTATCTTAAAAGAAAATATTTAACATCTCAGTAAATATGATTTTGTATAATTAAACATATGGTATATAAATAACTTCTAAATAACTATACATAAGTATTTGATATACAGTACCTTTAATGACGCTCTCAATGTTCTGATATTTAGTGTACCATGCATTAATACTGACCAGAGTCTGAATACTGGGAATAACCCAAATATCTATTTATAAAGTTTTCTCTCAATCATGTGCTTAGCTCCCCTTATGTCAACATTTTAATACAATGACACTAAACAGGGAGAGTCTATGTATTATGTTGACATAGGTTATATCGTAATACTTAACGCCTTGCCCGATACCACTGAACCTTGAGATTATACATGTACAATTATATACATCGTATCTACCAGGAAGATAAAATAACACTTATCCCGGAAAATATTAATAAAAACCATCTGGGGGAAATTTTTTAAGTTCAGTCAATATTTTCACTTTTGTCTGTTCATAGGTCCCTAATCCTCTACTTTGATGGGGTCAAACTAGGAACTTCCGGGTGGTCATATTGATAGCAAAGATAAACTGCCATCGGTGCAAGGGTTTTCCCGTTTTTTGCAAACAAAAGAGCAGGACCAGTTTAAAACCTGTAAAATTTACCGGGTTTAAATTCTGGGTTAAGACACTACAGTAGGATCTCCAAATAAGAGGATGTTTCAAGTGACTGGTCCTAATGGGTCAATGATTTTTTTATATGTCAGTCCAACAGTCTAATTCGAAATACTAACGTTTTCCGTGCACGTTTTAATTTCGATATTTCTTGTTTTCCTGGCACGTTGAATATCAAAATCATGAAAAAGGCCCGGAAAACGTCAGCTGCAGAACTGTACTTCTCCAAAAAAATAATTTGATAGATCGGTCTGTCAATTTATTTTTTCGAATATTTCTTGCGGTCGTTTTGTTGTTATTATCAATTTTAGATTGTATGACTGTTTATTCCTCATTTACTATTAATGTTAATTCATGTTATGATATCTCTCTCTATAATTTCCCCCCCCATTTTGTTATTTTCTGCTTTCCTTTCATCTTTATTTTTTCAGCTATTGTTCCTGTTAAACCTGTCATTCAACAAGGACAAATGTTCTTTATTTTTATTGAAAGTTAAGTTAGGGAAACAGATTAATATAAGTTGTAACAATTTGTATCCGAATCCTGTTTTTTTTATCTATTGTGTATATATACTAGTATATGATGCCTAATTTAAATGAGTTTGAACTAAAATGTCACATAAATGATTTTAACAATTTCAAATATACCTTTATTTATGTATCAAGATGTTACATTTAATAACTAACATTTCAACTTTTACTATCTTTTATCACAAGAAAAATCAAATCATAGAAATCATAAAATGTCTATACATTGGTGAATATTAACTTTCTTCACAATAAGTAAGTTTGGCAGAATTAATTTTAGTTTTTGGAAACTGCACATTTGATCCAGTGAATTTGGAAAGGTATTTCCTCTGGTGTATGGATGACGTTTCTTTGTGGATCAAAACATTCTACGTCACTCAGGGCGTGGTCTAGCTGTGACGATACCCCGCCTACTACGTATATCTTGTTATCTGAAAAAAATCGTACAAGGTATGAAAACGTACAAGGAAAGTTCCAATTCTCTTTTCAATGTTAGACAACCTTCCTTACAAATCTTTGCAAGCCAAGGGTTTCCGTCCACTACGCTCTCGGTTGTGGAGAGTGAAGTAAACTCTTGGCTTGCGATAATATCCTTATGCTGGCTGGACGGTTCTAATATCCTCTGTCCTTGGTTATATAAGTACAAAATACTCAGCTTTTCCATACTAAATTCTTAACAAAGTGTAAAAGATTTAATATGCATTTTGACTCAATATTTCTATAACGTTTTAGTGCTTATTAGCCAAGACATTTGACCTGGATCCAACCTTTAGTCTATATATACTGAAACAATCATCTGCTAAAAGTTTTTAATCGGCATTTCCCAGAATGTATCAACAGATTACATGTATACATGTATGAAAAACATTAAAAAAAATCGACACACCTTACAAGCATAAAATATCAATGTGCATTTCTTCAAACAATTTGGAAAGCATACATTACATTATGACACAAAAATTCTTCACAAACATAAATATATTTTTATCGGCTCTAAACCTGATTTCACAAACTTACCCGACATAAAACAAGCCGCATCATGTCGATCTGTGTACAAATGATTCTTGTAATTCCATGTATCGTTAGCGATGTTGTACTCATCTATATCGCTCACGCTTGACAGATAATGGTCATGTGATGTCGGGTTAACTGCATAACCTCCACATAAGTATAAAGATTGATCTACACACACGAGACTGGCGTAACAACGACCGTAGCGCATATTCAGTTTAGGTGTCCATCTGGGAAAATGGAGAAAAAAATAGTTTTTGCTTATTTCAAAAGACAGGGGACAGAAAAAAAGTTTATCAATCTTGTACTGAAGTTAGCTACAAAAAATCGTACTTGTTCGAATGTGGATCTAAACATTCTACACTGTTCAAAATCGGAAATGGTTGTGATTTTCCCATTGAATCACCATAACCACCAGCGATATAAAGTTGTCCGCCAAATTCTGCAGCGCATGCGCCCATCCTCCCTTCCGTCATTGCCTTGACAAAGTACCAGCAGTTAGAAGATGGATTGTAACACTCCACTGAGTTGAGAATACTATTAATAAACATAATAACGAAGTATTTTAGTAACATTTTAAGCATATTGAAGTGTGTACGTAGAAGCTATTAACAATATTGAAAAAAGGTTTTTCAAAAAATATAAAAATAAATGCAAATGTGCAGAGTTTAGGAAATAAGTCAGATAATTTATATAACCGTTTAAAAAAATAACTACTCCAAAAATATTGTCAATATCGGATACACCTCGGTTGACAATGGTTTTCTTGGGGGTGGGGGTTAATGTTACAATAAACCACATGCAATAATTATATAATAAACCTTCCTTTAATGCCTTCATTGATTCCATCGTAATATTTTGAGTGAGTCCAGATAAAGAACGATCTTAAATTTAAATTAATTTCTGCAGTACATTTGTTTTTATGATACTGTTTGATAAGAAGCAAAGACGTGTTTCATAATGCGACAAAAAAAATAAAAAATAAATATTTCTAAATATATCGATGTTAAACTTGAAAGAAAGTGACACTATGATCAAACCTGTGGTCTTCTCCTATTCCACCCAGGGCATAAATCTGGCCGCTGACCACACATAAGCAGTGATACATTCTTGCAGTAAGGAGGGGCGCGACGGGTTTCCATGTTGAACACCTCTTATCATACATCAGAACGTCTCTTCGTGGAGTTGGCACACCTTCTTTAGTTAAATAGCCACCTGAATGTAAAACATTTCGATATTTTATTTTCTCCAGATTTTAATTTTGTTTGCAAGATTTAATTTATCTTTTTTAAAGGGGGTTGTTTTGTTTTGTATGCTTATAAATAATATATATTTTTTGTATCATCTGTTTATTTAATTATTACATTATTTCTTTTTCAAGGAAAAGTATTCTAATGAGCAAAAGGTGTTCTCTCTTAAGTCAGTTGAATTATGATCTTAGTGGAAATTACTATTACCTATCATGTACATGCGTTTGTTGATAAAAACAATTGTGTGATTTCGACTGGGGTCCATCTTCAATCTTTCATCTGCAACATCTGTAATGTTTACTAAACGAATCAGACTTATTTATACAATATATGTATGGTCTTATTACTTTTAATTTTTTTCAATATCAAATACAAAAATGTCATCTTTCGTATCTGGTAGATTGCACATGTTTGTGAATATATATATTACTTGTTAATCAATGCATATTTTTTTATTTCATAAGGATGGCATTTAACGGCAATCAAAATGACATTAATGAATATCTAAAGTAATTGGTTCTAGATGTTTTATAACATTAAAATTACCTTTGGATTTTGAATGCTCCATTTTTACTAATGGATTTTCACAGAGCTCACTTTGGTCATGTGACTTGTTGTCCACGTGACTGATACACTCCCATTCTCCAGATTCCTCCGAGTCACCGCTTTCTTCCCCAGCGCCCCCTGCATTGTTATTACGGGCTCTCCCATGTGAGTTATTGTTACGAGGACTCCCTTGTGAGTTTGAGGGAGAGTATTTGGCCCTCGACATTCCAGGCTCACTGTTGTAGTTTTTGGGTGAGCTCTCTCTTGCTACTTCTACAGTGACGTCAGACTTCACTCTGCTACATGTACGCTACAGATATGTGCATTCACGGTTTATAACATCCCATACATATATCAGAATAAAACGCAAAAAATCGTATTCTGAATATCTAGTACAGTATAGTCAAAAGACACTTTGATTCTAAGAAACGTTTTGGGATAAGAAATGTTCGAATGGTTTTCTTCTCTAAAAAAAACTATTGTTTTAAAACCAAACCTTAATGACATTTTTATATATTTTTTTTTAATTCTTATCTTTCCCCCCAAAAAACTCACCGTAATATAGTCACTGACACTGGCACTGGAGTTGATGTTGTTACGGTGGGGAGGGACGTGCAGGCGGAGGGGGTCCTGCTTATGTAGCATAGACATCGTCATCAGCCTGTGGATAGAGTTTACAATGAACGTCTTATTGGTCAAATGAAACAAAGTAGAACGCGTAGACCTTGTAGAATATCTTACAAATGATAAACGAAAGGCAAAGTAACGTTTTCGACATATCAAGTGCGTTACTATTTAGGAATTATGTAGTGGTACTTGCTTGAAAATAAAGTAGAAAAAATATTCGAAGATTGAAACAGAAAGATTGAATATATATATTTAAAGATCGAAGAGAGACAAAAAAATTGTTTACCAGTTAGCTTCGTAAATTCTTTGCAAGCAAGTCGCATTCGATTTTAACAGGCTGCAGCGCTCCACGCACTCGTACAGCTCGGCTTGGTTCATCAGAGGAAATCGAACGCAGTCCATTATTCGGTCTAGATACTTACAACGTTCCTTAGCATCGCCATTCTGAAGCCAATTCAAACCCGAATAAAAAATATCCATCTCACTGCGCAGAATCAATGCATCATATGACAATATCAGACAAAGAGTGTTGATATCGAGCTGGACAAATGTCTTGCAATCTCTTACGCGCATGAATTTAGAGGCAAGGCTTTTCATGATGCGATCGCAGTATTCCACGTCGTGCGTGTCTTTCATCACGGAGAGCAGAGCTAGGAGTTCATCATCAGTTATCGATTCTACTTGATCAAAACATTTTTGTCGAACGGCAGCAACATCAAACTTATCGGCCAATTTGATGAAATCTGGAATAAGGTCAGTTTCCATTCTTAGATCTCCGGTGTAAACATAATTCAATAGAACTTTAACAGACCGTTCGGAAACCCCCGATATTCGAATATCTTTGGGCTTTTTATGCTTTAGCGGGTTCTCGTGTTCTAAAACTGAAGCTAGATACGGACTGAAGCAGGCCAGCACGATTCGGTGCGCAGGGAACATATCTTTACCGACATGAACACGAATGTCGCAGATGTTGCTATCAAGAAAGCTCTCTCTCAGATAAGATCCAGTCTCGGCATAATGCATCAATTTGTTCAGTGGAACATCATGGAATTTATCGACATAGTTTTGTATTTCTAGTGGTAATTCCCGCATTTGATCACCTGTAGTAGCCCTCAGAATATCATTCAGTTCGTGTTTATGTTTGACGGCCCTAATAGTGTTATCTTCGTTGACCATAATAAGTGGTCGGGCTTGATGTCTAACATGACCTAGATGATGGTCAGAAAGTGGTTCATGGGGATGTATGTTGTGGGAGGATATGAGAGTTTCCTCTTCGTGTTCGACATAACCCCCAGTGCTTTCTCTGGACCTCTGGTCTCTCACTCCTTCGCCGGGCCGTTCCCCTATCTGACTAAATCTAACTAGACTTGGCTTCACTAGCTTCACGCTGTTATCCACCCCAGTGTTCGAACTCACACGAGAGCTTAGTTGTCTTTCTGGCTGTGCGGCACTTAAAACGCTCGTTAGACTAGGAGGTCCCTTAGTCTGAGTGAGGCTGCTTTTTGACAGTTTTGACTTGGTCTGAGATTTTGAAGGTGCGGTGTATTCTTTTGGACTCTGGTTATTGGCAATCCTTGCGGTCCTTGATGTAACAAATCCAGAGTCATAGGAAGGGGCTCTTGGCTTTACCTCCACGGGTTCTTCGGCCGTCGCCTCTTCGATTGGTTCCTCCACTGGACCTGCGAAGGCTAGATTTGGAATACTCTTTGTGGGGTCATATTTTTCCTCTACGAAGTCCGTTTCGGGTTTTTGAAGTTGAATGGCTCCCAGGAGATTTTTCATTGGATCTCCACCCGAGGTTGTCGGCTGCTCAGAGGGGACAGCAGGCGGAGGACCTGCAAAACTTTCCGTTGGCATTGTTTCTTCTTTTGGGCCTTCGAACGCTAGGTTAGGGATGCTTTTTGTTGGGTCGAATTTTTCCTCGGCTGGTTGGCTAGCTGTACGTTTCAGCTGAATTGCTCCAAGGAGATTGTGCCTCATTGCACTGCCGGAGAGGGGAGGTGGAGGGTGGTTTTGATTGAAGTCGTCTGTATCACAGCAAGAGTGTGGTGCTCCTCTCCCGGGAGGGTGGTTCTGGTTAAAATCATCTGCATCACAAAAAGATTACAAGTAAAAATAAATTTTCAAAAAAATTAAAGAAAGTCTTATGTTTTTGCTAAATTCTTCGCATATATAAAGTACAATTCTCTATCATCCATGGACTTTCAGTAAGGCGTGGCATTCTAGGTGCTTCGTAATTAGCGTCTTTCAGATGGCAGATAGAAGCTCAATGGTTAAGAAATTGATAACATCAGGAACTTTAAATTGTTGTTGACAACAACATGAACAATGAGACGACTTACGTCCAACCTCTTTGCCATACGAGACGCTGATATTGGATAATTTGCTACACGTTGACATTCGCCCGAATTTCTATCCCATATATATTCAATAGTGAATGAAAGCTGTGTAAATTTCAGACGCTAATTGTGTAACGTCGAGGATATCAGGTCTTACTGAAGTCCAATGTTAACAGTGAATAATACTAAATCACAGGAAAGAAAAGGGTTGATATTATTACAGGCACGGAGTATCGGGGCAGGGGGTTGCTCATTGCGCCCAATAGTATTACTATCATTGTTATTTGGTTACGTATGAATAAAATTTCATATGAAATAGGATTTTGAATATGGAGTTTAGATAGTTTTCATTTTTTTTTCAATTAAGGTACGCAATGTATAACGACCGTATTTTGTACCTATGAAATGAATGATCCGATATTTAAACCATAATTTTAAAGGTGTTTTGAAATAAAATGTTCCTTACAAAAGACTTTAGAAAATATTGATTATTGTTCAATTAATTGCACTTTGAATTTTACATTAATATCTATGGGCAGCTATTGTTTTTATTGATATTGTATAAAGTAATTTGAATTTCAAATAAATATCTTGGTGAAAATATGCGTAGACTCTCCCTTTATCAAAGTTTGAGAATAAAATGAATCATTTACCAGATTTTTTGAGAAATTAAAATTTTTCTTCTTTCATCGATGGCAGATACGTAACACTTGTGAATTGTCATGTTAATTTGGTTCATTTCACCTTTATCGTTATCAAGCAATATGTTTTATCCGGTTTAAAATTACTAATATTTTTTTTTCAAAATCCGTTCATTATACATTGGCCCAAAAACATTACTTCGTGCCTGACTTTTATTTTTTTTTTAGAAGAAGTCATGCATGCATGTTAAACGTCATGTTTACGCCTCATTCATTTATGGACGGATGGAGTTTTGATAGATATTTTCTTTTGAGAAGTCTATATAATTCTAACAATGCTTTACAAATTGCTTTTAGATCGCCGATTATTTTCATTTATTAGTAATCAAAAGATTGAATGTGTACATTATAAAACTTTTTTCTGTCATTGCAATAATTTTCAGATCGCTCTTTTACGGAAGCGTATTGGGGCCGCAGCAGTATCTTTTTTTTTATATTTGTTTTAACAAAATATTAATTTATTTAAACACTGAATTAATAATTTGTTATAACAAATTAATTATTTGTTATAACAGATAAATGATTAGTTATAACAGATTAATAATTTGTTATTACAAATTATTAATTTGATAAAACAGATTATTAATTTGTTAAAACAAATTATTAATTTGATATAACAAAATATCAATTTGATAAAACAAATTAGTGACTTGTTATAACAAATTACTTATTTTTTATAACAAATTAGGAATTTGTTATAACAGATTAATAATTTGTTATAACAATTTACTATTTTTGGACATTTGACATGTACACATGAACTATGGAATCTATATCAGATTAGAAATCATTAAAATATTGAATTTGTGAAACAATAAGCGCACGGTCTGCAGAGCTTTTGACCTTATGTGTCTTCTAGCAGCTCAGAGTTTTCACTTCAAACATCAATGTCAAGATAAATTGCATGATCAGCGTCCTAGATTCTATTCCTTATAACTTGTTCTTAGAAACTTTTATGAAACGTTGTCGATACGTGCCCCCCCCCCCCCCCCCCACCCCCTTCCGACTCTGCACAGTCATATCACCCAATTCGTATGCTAGGGAAAATATTATCTTATTTGAGGCATGCAACAGAATGTTACAATATATATTCTTTTATTTGTGTTTTGTTTTTGTTCATTTTAACTATGTCTCTCTCTCTCTGAAGATCTCTCTCTCTCTCTCTTTATGGATTCTTTCTTTACATATGACATGGTCTACTTTTAATACTGCATTTCGACAGGCATTTATATCTACTGTTCAACCCAATTCAAGTATATAAAGAATAAAATCTTAAACCAAACACAATTCCACATATGCAAAATTCTGGATCTGCTCCCGTGGTGAACCTCCATGGTTTCCTATAAAGCTGTGAGCAACAGAGGCAACATTGGCCAAAATGAATTTGCGGATAAATTATCAAGAAAAAAAATACATTCCGTAACAACCTTCCCCGGAAAACAAACGGAAAATAAAACCACAATATTTTTGAGTGGGTAGCTCTCGGTGTTATTTAATATTAAATTCCTATTGTGTCATTCAATTCTTTTGTATGCATGAAATTTTTATAATAATAAAAAAGAGCCTGCTGGAAAAGCTCTCAATAGTCCCACTAAAGCCTTATTATTGGCCTAAAATTTTGACAGTTGCAAATCATTTTCATAAATCCGACATATACTAAGATTTTTGATTTGATCTGGCTTTCGGAGATTGTATACATTTCAAATTTTGTCAAAAATAGCAATTTGTTTTATCAAATTACCAATTTGTTTTATCAAATTAATAATCTGTTTTAACAAATTAATAATCTGTTTTATCAAATTAATAATCTGTTATATCAAATTAATGAAATTATTAATCTGTTATATCAAATAAATAATCTGTTACTAGTATATCAAATTATTAATTTGTTATAACAAATTATTAATTTGTTATAACAAATTATTAATTTGTTATAACAAATTATTAATTTGTTATAACAAATTATTAATTTGTTATAGCAAATTATAAATTTGTTTAAACATATTAATCATTTGTTTTAACAAATTAATAATTTTTTTAACACAAATTACTAATTTGTTTAAACAAATTACTAATTTGTTAAAACAAATTAAAAAAAGATACTGCTGCGGCCCTAATACGCTTCCGTACTCTATTCATCCGATATTTGTAAAAAAAAAAATCAGATCTAATTTCATAGTGGTCACTTGCAGTCGTACTTACCTCTCGATGGCCCAGAAACATTTGTGTTCCCCGCCCATATATGGTCCTGATCAAGCAAACGTTTAAGCTTCTGTATTTCTTCCTCATAAAACTTCTTCATTTCCTCTGGAATGTCCTTATTATAGCGGGGACGATTCCCTGAAATAAATCCACTTGTGTGGGAACAAGCAGCACTTTCATACATCAAGTAACCCCCTTCTTCACCCATTCCACAGCATTCTATAGAAGGGTCCTGCCATTCAAGTTTTGCTCCTTGTCCTTCGGGGACTTCGTCCTGTCTCCTCCCTGACCAAATTTCTTGTTTTTCACAATGAAAATGGTGTGTGGAAACTGGTACTCGTCTCCGCAGTGACATAATACGGGCTGTTCATCTACATTGTTTCCGTATGACACACTGATCCATTAACTGTGACGCAATGATCATTGTGACGTCAAACTAATGTTTATGTCACACTGTAAAGAATATATCCATTGAGACGTCATAATACAAATTTAACGTCAAAATTAAAGTGCCAAAATATTATTCTTGAATGACACATATCTTTGGCAAGTTTTCTAAATAAGAATAGAAATAGGATGGACATATTTGGCGTGTGATTTGCAGGAATAGTGTACGAAACATTTATAGTATAAATGTCCACGATTTGGTCAGCTGAACACAGCAGGACATACTTACAAAGTTAACGTACGTGCATAGGGAAAAAAACATAATATGTAGTTTGAAATACCTTGTCAAATGGCAATATTTAAGTCCGCTTATCTTTCATTTTACTAGTACTGTATAAATAACATAGTAATTCTTCACATCAATAATAAATAACTGAAAGAAAAGGTACATGTGTATACCAAAATATCTGGCTTTTGCTTTTGGTAAAACGGTACCAAATGTACTACATGAATCGATTTTGAAATAAATCAGTACAACCTTAAACTGGAAATCTTTTGAATGTTTGCAGTCCATTGTAATATCGATAATAGATTGACAAGAACCACATGTTCGAAGTAAAATGTGAACATGAATCTGGCCTAAAGGATGCTGTTCTTTTATCAGGATTAGCCCAAAGATTTTTAAGTTGTAATATGAAAAAATTTATGGATGATGTGTGGTCAGAAAGACTCACTTGAACTTTCAGCTCAGATGAGCTAAAAATGAAGTTTTGATTTATGTTCTTTTGTGAAGATGTTTAACCTCCATTTCTTGCTTCTGTTCTTGCACTTAATTTCAAAATACTTCAGAAAAGTCAACTCAAAGTTTTGTTTTTATTTATTGGCCGACTTTATAAAAGAAAAAGTCTCGCATTCTTTCTACAAAATAATGACAAAATTTCTATACAAATCAAATAAAACTTCAAAAATAAATACAACTTCTGCAGGTGACAATACAATTATACCTTTCATTCTTTTTACACATAAAATCACAGACATTCAACAAGGCAGGCTTTCTTTGTGTAGATAATAAAAAAAATATCCCAATCAAATGGAATGTTAAAGCTATTTAAGAAAACATCTCAAATATATTTGATATTGCTTACATGGAAAGGTAATCTAATATGTAACATTTACAAGTAATGGACTTACTCTGTGAGCAATAAGTCTGAAATATTGCAAAAAATTGGCTTTTGACAAATTTTTTTGATCTGTTCAAGAACCCCAGCATGAGAATACATGTAATACTATTTAATGTTTAATTCAGTAAGATGTTTCCACCTCTGTTGCGACTGTTTTATATGGAATTCAATGATCTGTTAAATTTGTATATTATACAAAAGAGTGCATTTACCTTAAATGTTTTTTGCTCATTAAATTTTCCAATACAAATTTGTCTTTTTAAAAAATGTGTAATGAAAAATTGGTACAATTTTGATGCATATAAGGTTGGCTGTATATTTCAATGATTAAATTGTAATGATTAAGTTCGTTAAAATATTCATTTGAAAATCAACAAAAAACATTGCATACATATCACACTAAGCACAAATTCTGTTTAAAAGGACATGATACACGTGTAGTATATTTATTCTCCACCGGAGACATTTATAATCTATCCCCTTGCTACACTGAGATCAAAGACATTAACAGATCTAATGATTTTGGGACATAACTCAAGGGCTTACTTCTCAAACATTACAGAATAATTGATATTTTTACAAACGAGCTGTGCACGAAAAGTTTTGTTTATATCCATGAATATTTACAGTCTGCAAAGATAATGCTATGGCACTATATTATAAAATATCAGATGATGTTTGTGTATTAATTGATATAGTTTAAATTTCTGTTTCAGACTTTAATGATTTTGCTGTCATTCATACATGTATAATCTGAACAAAATTATCTGACAATATTGGCACAACAAGACATTAAACTTTAAATTTTTTGTGTACTTTTGCAAATAATAAAAAAATCATTGATCAAGCAAGCATTTTGCCATTTTAACTTGTACATTCTTATAAAAGTGATCAAAACATCAAATTCATAATGTATATAATATCATTGGTTGTCAAAGACCAATGCTAGTGACGTTAAAGCTATTTTTATTATGCATATACTGGAATTTTTGGAATGTTCTCTTGTGATTGGAAGATACACATGTTGTAGACAAAGTTTAAAACTCTTGTAATAAAACACTGATCTCGTCCTGAGATATAATATAAAATGTCAAAAATAATATAAATCATTTACCATATGAAAGAAAATATCAGCAATAAATGTTCAATGAAGAAAAACTGGCTGTAAAAATATTATATTATAATATAAGTAATAAATGTGGAATGAAATATTGGAATGAAGTTACTAATAATTGTGATAAAAGTAAAACATGCGTTGATATTATGCTTTGATTAATCAGAAGGTGTGATGTTGATTAGATGATTAATGATGGATGGAATGGGGAGAGGATCCAGCAGGGGTGTCAGACTGTAGTCTCATCACTGCATCTGAAATACACAAAATAAAATATCTAAACTCATGCAACCTCATGCCAAATAGTATTAGATATACATGTACCTCATGCAAACAACATTTTAGAATTGATATAACTGAACAAAATTGATATAATGAGACTAGGAAGGAGATTTTATGATTGTCAATTAATAACAGATAAAGAGTGCAATTGTTTAATAAATTAGTAAAAGTCTATTATAATTCTGAGAAACACTACCCAGAATATTATATTTATATAGTTTTCAATTTGTATTATAATATATTTATTCTCATTTATTATATATCAAGTGTATTATTTTCTACAAAGTAGTTCAATTCTGATCAAGTTCTGACTGCATTGTGTAAATGAACATTTGTAATTAAAAATGATCTAACACTATTTTCCTTAAACTTTCCTATATGTATTCTAAATGAATGATGATCGTCACTATGTAAAAATCTGTTAATTCTCCTATCAGGTACACACAGCACTACTATGAGATAAACTTACTCCGATTCAGAAGAAATACTGCCATTGTGAGTTAAGACCTGAACCTTCATCCTAGTTTCAGGTGGGGGAGGGGGTAGAATATATGGACTCCGGGGGGAGGTTGTTGGATCAGCTACAAGGCTGTCCTTACGGATAGGGGGTATAATGTAATCTCTGTGCCCTACAACATACACAACAACACGTACAACAAACAATAATAGCAGCCTGCATCACAGTCTATACAGAGAGCAAAAGTTGTCACCAAAAAAAAGAAGAAATTTTAATGGCACTGTTAGCTGATAAAGCACTTTAGATTCAATATTTACACAAATATCTGTACAAAAAAGTAAACAACACATAAAGCACAATTATAACACAATAAATATTTACTTGTACAACACAAAAGATATACATTTATAAAAAAACCTTCTGAAATAGGTACAATATGTATAACGTAATAGAAATAAATTAATTCCATGCTCTATGTACAAGATGAGACAATAAGGAAAACTATGATGATGATGATGGCTTCTACTGTATGGAATTTAATGAACACCATTCTAAGACTAGCATTTGATTGTCTATTTATGCCATTATAAAAAATCACATTTAAACTTTCAGATTGACCCCCTTCTTTTAATTATTGAAGATGTTGATGCTATAATCCAAATATTCAAATATTATCTCTAAATCAAATTGATTATATTCAATATATGTTTAAGAGGTCCACCCTACTAGAATGACATATCTGTTCATGTTTAGCGATAGATTCCATATGTGCCAAGCAGAATGTTCCTCTGCCGTCGGATACCTTGTAATTCCTGCTGAGCAGGAAGCGTGACATCCGGTGGATTGCTGGATACAGTCTGCTGATAATCAGATTCACTCATGTGGAACCCTGACAGATTTGGGTCACCTGGCCAGTGTCCGTAGTTAGGAAGTGTGGTGTACAAATGGGGACCTGAAATAAATATTGATCATCTGACCACATTGATTCAGTAATGTCTGCAGTCTTCTTGTACTTATTTATAACAGTAAATCACTGTTACTGTTTGACTGACCTGAGTGTAAGTGTTTCAGATTCTGTTGGTTTTATTATGTTATTGTTTGACTGACCTGAGTGTAAGTGTTTCAGGTTCTGTTGGTTTTGTTGTGTTACTGTTTGACTGACCTGAGTGTAAGTGTTTCTGATTCTGTTGGTTTTGTTGTGTTACTGTTTGACTGACCTGAGTGTAAGTGTTTCAGATTCTGCTGGTTTTGTTGTTGTTCCGAGTCCTGATGATGGCTCTGCTCTTGTTGCTTTTTCTTCATTTGTTCTTTGGCTTCTTCTGTAAAAACAATAATATTTTTGCTTAATCATTGTGATATTTCAGAGATTATCATATAGCAAACAGTCAGGATAAATTAAGTGAAAGTTTTGCTTGTGCTATTTAACAAAACATTTTTTTAGGTTTCAAAGCATTATTTCATTCAATCCAACTAACCAATTTTTTGATTTTTTGGCAGTTGTTTCTCCCATGATGGTCCAATATCGAAGTCGTCATCCTCGTCTGAGGAGTGACTGGAGGCCAGCTCTATACTAGCCTGACCAACAGATACATCACTCTCAGAGTCAGAGTCAGGATTTCTGTGCTTACGACGGGATCTTCTCTCTGGTACTTCACCTGTTAAATAGAAATATTGTATATAGCACTTAATGGAGCTTAACAATGCTGGTCAAATCAAAGTCACGAACATTGTTTAGATATGATTTAAAAAAGTGATCATCTTTTATTTTATGATGCACTCTTGCTAATTTTAAGATGCAATCTTGCTTAATAAGAATATTACATCAAGGAAATGAAAAGACAATGTATGTTTTGTAAATCGTAGCCAAAAAATTCTTGAGTTAAAATCAATCTACCTCCTCTACTATTATGTTACAGTTTTACTTACCCTCCCCTGACTTCTGGTGGTAGGAGTTATCGTAGGCGTAGGAGGGGGCGTGTCCTGAGGTGG
This sequence comes from Saccostrea glomerata, assembly GCA_003671525.1. Classification (NCBI taxonomy): domain Eukaryota; kingdom Metazoa; phylum Mollusca; class Bivalvia; order Ostreida; family Ostreidae; genus Saccostrea; species Saccostrea glomerata. The sequence goes on along the minus strand of PRKT01000003.1, from coordinate 1,034,434 downwards.
AGGTGTCGGTGCTGCGTAGATAGTCCTCCCCTTTATACAGCCCCCCGCTGCTCTTACTGGTGGATCTAGAAGTGGTGGATGTGGTGGAGATCCCAACATTTGTTCTGTTTATATAGCCGTCAATGGAAGAGTCTCGTCTATAGGCCAGGGCGGATCTCTGTTAAAAAAATATATTGGTTTGATCAATGTCATGAGAACAACTTAACATTTTTTTTAAAAGGGCCTAAAATATCCGTACACTTTTAATGTTTATTTCAAGTCAAAGCTCCAAGAACCAAATCCATGAAAAGCTATAAAACAGCTACTGTAAACAAGTCATAAAGTATAATATACAACTCTTGAATCTTAAGTTTTTATTCAGTCTTTTAATACAGTATTGAAAGAGTAAAGCTGTAGTAAATCCTTTCGACCACTTACTGAAAAAGAAGGCCTGCTTCCTACCACTGAGTCGTCAGGATCCAGCTTCTTCCCTTGCATTTTGTACCACTGCTTCTTCAGGTTATAACGCACCTACATTAGAAATAACAAATAAATGTACGTTTGACCAAATTATGGCATCAGTCATAGTGTTTCTACCTCAACATACAGTAAACAACAACTTCATCCTTAGCTTATAATCAATCAGCAAATTTCCATCTTGGGATAAAACTATATATACTGTACATATACACTTTCTCCTATTTTCTTTAACAGAATTTCATTTTGCTGCTGATTTTTTTTTTCAACACGAACATTAATTTTATCATTCCTTTAAGATATACAAGTCTTCTTCTGAATATAATTATTATCAAAATTTAAAAATTAAGTATTTATCAAAATGAAAAAAAAATAAGAATCTAGGGGAAATATTGAATGACTGCATATTTTCATTATCGTAAAGTTTAAGAAATTTTCTTCATATCATTTTGAAGTGTAAACATGTTCCAGATTTGGCACTTATAAAACTTACCTTTTTGTCACCAACAACATAGGCTAAGAATACAAAAGCTCCCTGTAGGAATGCAAATGCTGCATAGACATAATGTAATGGCTGCAGGTCATAGTTCACAGAAAGTAGTCCCAGAATCCAGGAGATTCCCAACAGTAGCAGTAATATCACACCAGAGAAAATTCGGGCCCTGCAAATTTATTTACAATACCGGTAAATCTTTTACATGGAAAATGCCTGATCTTTAATTGAGAAAATTTTAGTGATTTCTTCACTTTCTAAATATAACAATAAATGAAAATTCTTCTTGGTATTAAAATTGATGACTAAACTACTCAATACCGTTCAAAAGAATAAAATATATCCCTTTTTCCTACCTGAAAGATGTGATGTCAGACACATTGACTTTCTCCTTACAACTAGAATGTAGAGCCAGTGTGAACATGAAGATGATGGCCTGAAATCAGGAAATTTAAATACAATAACAAATATTATACAAATTAATCAAATACCATAATCAAAGAACTTGTAGCAGTTGTTACCAAATACATGTGACAGTAATAATAACATCAGATTTACAAGAAAGGAGCTAAATTATAACTATGAGAGGTTATATGAATATTGGTAAACTTCACTTACTGGGATAACAACAGCGATTGGGCCAGCAAAACTCCAGATGAAGGTCTCAGAAATGTCCATCCAACAGCTGAAACACAGAAAATATAAAACTAAATTTCCCTTTTTTCTGTATTTTGCTTAAATATAGCCATGTACCGATCGAGTACTTCATCTATTTGATATCTTAAAATAAAAAATCAGCTTCTGAAGTCATTAATAAACTATATACGTTATTGATAAAGTAAGCTTCCTTCAAAAAGAAAAAAAAAACACTTTGTAACATACATGTGTATAATACTTCTCAATGTTCTATATCAAAAAATTTGGCAAATTCATAAAATAAAGTTCAGTTTTTATAACTCTACTCCCTCTACGTTATCATTCATTTTCCACTTGAGTCCATTTATTTCCAGCAAGTATTAAATAAATAAAATTTAATTAATAACAACAATATACCAAATAAAATCTAGAACCAATATCAAAAGCATCTGAGTTATAAAAACAAATTACTTTTATCACAGGAATGTCTCTGCAAATACAAAATGAAATTAATGAATAGGATTATTCAGTAAATTCACAAAAATGATGGGTCAAATTATTTTGGATACTTACAAGGAGGTATTTCCATAGCCATCTGTGTACAGTCCCACAGATAAACCAACGATGATGCCTGGTATGACTGAAACAGATAGTGAAGGTTATATATTTGTAATGACACATTGATTTTAACATTAATCAAACTCTAGAAAATTCTCAAGTTATTCAGGGTTCACTTAATGCTTAATGGTTCAGTATCACACGCATAAAGATCAAATTTTTAGAAAGGGTACCTCTTGTACAAACAATTTCATTCTATTTCCAACTTCTCAAAAAAACTATTTTATGAAATGGAAAAAATAAAATAATTTCTAAATCAATACTTTATGAAACTGCTTTCTGTTAAGGACTTACCGTAACCCAGGAGGTAGTAGAACTTCATTGTGCCGTAGTTAATGTCCCTGATTTCAATCAGTCGTCTGTATAAATGTAACATCTCCACAAACAACCAACTGAACGCAGCCAGGTAAAAGTAATGGAGGCTAATCGCAACCAATCGACATATAAGCTATAATAAAAAACAAATAACCTAATGAATCAAGCATTTCGAGATCAAATAACTTGAGAGATGAGTTCCCAAGTCAAGCCTTCATTCAAAGTAAAGGGCATTTTACTTAAGAGATACATTTAATCTTCAATATCATACTGAAAATTCTAATATCAGGAATGTTTATGTCTTAAGTCTATACTGATACGAGTAGTTTCCATAAATTGAACCCAATTCAGTCTTGACATTTCATCTACATAGGAAGATTTTAATCACTGACGCTTTAACAAGCACTTTCTAAACTAAGATTTGAAAATGGAGTTAATCAACTTGGTGAAGACATCACCGTTTCTTACCTTGCTAGAAACTCTGTATACTCCTGCAATGAAGGCGAGCTCTGCCACAAATAGGGTGAACACAATGTTGATCAGAATGCTGTTAGAGTTACACTGCAGGCGCTTAAAGGAACAGAAAATGACGAAGGACACAAACAGACAGACCAACGATATCCCAATCCCCACAAAGCTGAAAATGGCCAGGGAAATAACAGCCCTAGCTGTATACTGTAAAATAAAAACATTTTTTTTTTAAATTACATTTCTTATTAAAAAAATTAAAATTCTCAGGAATACTTTTTTTCAAAAAAGTTGCAAACAAAGATGGAAAGTTCCAGATAACTAAGCCAATGAAGCAAGTTTACCTCTGAATCGGCCACTTCCATGAGGACAGAGAAAGAGGTCAAATGATTGCAGGAGCAGACCACATACATGTCTTTAGTGACCTGTGACCCTTGACCTTTGATCTCAACTTCATATCTTCTGTCTACAGTACAGCCCTCACTTGACCACTGACCAAGGTAGCTGCAAAATAAAATAATAAATAAAACTGATAGATCTGTCAAAGACTAATGTAATCATGGTCAATGTTTCAACTGAAAATTAAAATGTAAAATACAATACAAAGTGTTCAGTGTTTTAGACTTTGAAAGTAGTTTTTCAACATTGTTTTGTTTTGTTGGCAAAACATTTTGCTAAATTCCTATTCAGAATTTACTGCATTGTATTGCTGCAGATCAAGAAAAAACAAAATAAGACCAGGATTCTGCACATGAAGATTCAAGTCCTGTTTAACACCCACCTATTTCCACTATTGGAGTCGGTGTGATTACAGGCGTCATTGTTGTGGGTTTTCCAGTACACACACTGTGGACTGGTCCGATTGTCCTTGACCTTCTGTTTAAAGTGGAATTTCAGTGGTTCTGAAAACCCCTTACTGATGGCACAGTCCTGATCTCTTAGAAGCAGGCTTAACACTGGACTATTCACAGCTAGCTCCCTGCCTGGGTTCTGGCTAAAATTGGTACAGAAAAAAACACACATGAAAATCAACATTTCCATATATTCCAATATTTTTTGAAACAATAAAGCCTGCTTATGGAATAATGTAAATTCTCAGTGAACTAATTTTTTGCTTTCAAAGAACTTGTTCTTAATAAGATATTCATGTCTGATATACATGTCTCTTCTAATCCATCAACTATCACATTAACTTCATTAATAAAACAATATAAACATACACAATACTGGTATGTAGACTGCCAGGACCAGATGGTAACAGGGAACCTAGAGTATCAAACAACATGTAGGACACGTAGAATTTCTCCGCTCCCTGTGACATCACGCGCTGGATGTACTCCGCCACGGATGATTGGCTGATGGACGGCGGCAACACTGCATGGGTCTGGTCGTCAAATGTCGGCTCTGCGACAATGTTGTCAAACTTCGGGATCTTCAATCCAGTGGTGTTACTGGTAGTCAAGGTATCCACACTTAACACTGTAAGGAAAATCTGTGATTTTACCTCTATACAAATTATGTACAACAAATCAATAAGCAAAATACAATATTTTTTTGGCTTCTTTTAATTTCCCACTGATAAGAATTAAAAAAAAAGGTTGTGTAGTAAACTGGAAAAAAATGAAGAAGAAAAAGTTGCCTTACCGATATGCTTGGAGACAACTCTGTATGGATTTTTCTGCATTCTGTCCAGATTTCGGGTGAGGAGATCCAGATAATTTTCCAAACGGTAAAATATCTCCCCTACCCCTCCAGTTCGCTGGTTAATCTTATCCCACTCGTAAACATACTGTGGATCCAAGGCTGTGCTTAAAGCATCCAGCAAGTTCTGAAAATTTACATAAAGTTGAATATTACGCTCTGAAATTCTGCTTTTTGTTTGTACCATTTTCACTACTGGCAAATAATGGAAACATTTTTTCTGACCTAAACTTTCTCCAAGAATGTTGAATTCTGTCAATTTTAAAATTTTAAGATGGATATTTACTTATTTATGGTTATAAAAACAACTAATTCTTCTCAAGTAATTCATGGAACTGAGTGTCTATTCAACACTTTGGTATATCATGCTGCACAATAACAAGTCAGTTGTAAATACTACAAAATTAAATCATAGCATCACTAAAACAAGCAAAAATTATAAACAACTTTTGCTAATCACCTGTAGGTAATTACTGTCCTGCTCTAAAGTTAAGCCCAGTCCAGACTGTTTGTTCTCATACTTCAGTAGCTGGTTAATGATTCTGTACGTGATGTTGATGTCATTCCCAAACAAGACTCGGACAGAGGACGTAGCACTGGCCAGTTTGGCGGCCAGAGTCTTAGCCACATACGTTGTTATGTTCAGTGTTCTATTCTCCATCTGGCTCACCTGCGACGGTAAGATAGTGTTCCTTAGTATGCAACACTGTTCATGACTCGTAGATTAGGATAAAAAAAAATTCAAATTTCCATTTTTAACTGTGTTTTTCAGAACATTAAAATCGCAGCAATATATTCTTTTTTTTAAAAAAAATACATTAACATATAAACAAACAGACAATAAAAACTGAATATAAAGAAAAAGAAAATATTGGGAGTGCCACTATGGGAGACATTTGATCTATGATGTTGTACAGACCTGGGTTTCTAGGCTGACAAAGTCCTTGTTGGTACAGTTGAACAGGTCAGGCTCAGACCAAAGATCAGTCTTAGAGCAGTTCCTTTTGGCATCACCTGTACAAAACAATCAACTATAACAAAGTGTCAAATGTACAAAAGAAATGTGTTACTTTAAACAAACATATAGATTATCTAAAACATCTTAAGTAATAAGACCAGAGGAGATTCTTACCAAATGGACAATCCTGCACCAAGGTGCTGTACATAGTACTAAACACTAAGACTACTTAGACTAGTAAGACAACAGCGACTCTAGATCTTACCGACAGCCCCGAATGGACAGTCCTGTACTGCAGTGACGTAGCCGCTCTCTGTGAAAGTCTTGGCCTCCCACCACATAATCTTATGGAACTGCCGCGGACACATGCTGTTTGTGACTGGAAAGGAAAATAAGACGGTGCTAACTAAAAGCAACTAAATAAATGTATTGATAGAATTTTCTACATATTTTTGTATATATTTTTTTTTCAGATTCAATCTGATAACTACCGGTACACACAACTTTTAAAAGTTCTTCATTTTTCAAAACATATTGCATGTGCTGATAATACCTGGTATATACTTTACAATACTTTACCAGTGCTCTAGTTAGTAAAATGAACTGACTTAAAGAAAGGATTAAATGTCATGATGTATACCTAAGCATCCAATGTCATCACTGGGATTCCATGATATATGTGCGTATTTGTTTTCACACTGGTCACACTTTCTACCAATCACATTCTTCTTACAAGGACACTGTCCAGTAACCTTGTCACAGTAAATTGACTTCGATCCATACTTGTAACAGTCACATGGGAAGCAACGGTCACTTCCGATTGGTCGATAGTAGTTCTCCTGACAGGAGCATGTTCCGTCAGTTTTGTTGCACTTCGTGTCGAATCCCAGTTCGTAGGAACAGTTACAGGGGCCACAGACAGGGAATCCGTACCAGCCATCATCGCACGGCTGAGTGGACACATATTCACAGTATCGCCCACTCTGTAGCTGACCACACTGACAAGTATAGCCGCCCTGGGAGCTGGGATTAAAGGTAGGACCGTGACAGATAGCCGCGTAATGACAGGGGTTGTAGTTCCTACAGATGTCTTTACACTGCGGTCCAAGGGTACCTGTAGTTAAACACAAATCATCCATATTGAAAATATCTCTATCATGAATGCAGTACTAAATGATAATACAATTTTATTTACATTTCATGTCAAAAATGATCTCAGATGCAAGAAACTTTTCAGCAAAATCAGCTCTATATTATCATATTGATGGGGCTCTACCTTAACAGAATACTGTATATCCTTCAATACTTACCTTTAGGACAGACACATTCATGCTGCCCCCAGTGGTCCACACACGTAGCTCCAGCAGAACACGGGTTATCCTTACAGGAACTGGGAATGGTGCATCCTGGGAAGGTGTTGCTGTGTGAAGGTCGTGAGAGGAGTGCTGTATTGGTGTTCCCGACAATTATATTCTGTAAAACACAATTACAAAATATAATCCTTCAATCAAGTAAATGATTCCTCACATTTCATTAATGTCACTGTGTTATAATTATGTTATTTTTATACATCAAAAATAAAACACATACTGTAAACGTATTACATTTGGTGGTGTTTTCTTTTTAGTGTTTTTGGCGGAAAGACACTTCCGCTAATTCAAGTACAACGCTAAATGTCTTAGACATATATGCATTAATAAGAACATTAAGAAATGCGCTAAATCAAATCTCCGCTAACTTGTTCAAAAATCATTTTCCGCCAAATATTGTACACGCTAAATATAAAACATTAACAGTAACTCCCTACCTCCACACATCCCACAAATCCTTTGGATATTGGACCATCGTTCTCTCTCATTGCTCCTACGTACACTCTGTCTACAATCTTGTTACTTAGGAGGACTGTTATATTTTCCTTTTTCTGAATAAAAAAATCAAATATTGTTTCCCATGAAACCAAAGTTACTTTAATTTTTTGTAAATTTAAAATGTTGGTATGCAGCCAAAGAATTCAATATACATTTTGTTTGGATACACCATGATTTTCTTAAATGCTGAGTTAAATATTTTATTTTTATAACTGATTTTTTTTTAATTGTGCTCACCTGCCAATGGCCATAATCCATGACCAGAATGATTTCCCAGTTCCTGGGCCACCTGACCTCCAGGTAGTGCCACTGGCCATCGTTTACAGGGAGATAATCAAAGACAAATGTTCTGTTTACCCCGCTCACATGGTACTGAGCATAGCCCTCTACCAGCTGGAAAAAAGAGACACAACTCTACATACCTTGTTACAAAATCAAATTATATTTTCATGGCCACTACTTCAACACCATTAAAGGTAATCCTTGGCCAAAAAGTCCTATATTCATGATAAATGGGGGACTCTACAGTGTAAGAATCATGTTTTAAAGAATATAAAAGAGACAAATATGTGCAATTTTTATATATTCTATACTCTTAACTCTTTACAAGCAAGATACCTTAAAAAGCTTAAATATAAAATTTCAATTCTCTCTATACATTAAGTGTGCATATTTGACCACCTACGGAAAATAGTAAACTAAATATCCATTTTTTTTTTGCACGTCAGAATGATCCATCATACCTCTAATGTGATGGTGTAACCTTCACTGATCACAATGTACATCAGTACACCTGAACTAGCTCGAGTCCTGAAGGAAATACCATTGTACCAGGCATACAGGATAGTTTTACTGGTCAGAGAGTTCTCTGTGTACAGCAGGAAGCCGTTTCCCTCCAGTCGAGTTGGCTGGTCGATCACCTGACTGCAGTCCTTACCCCCGGCCCGGTCCGGGCACTCACAGAAGTAGGTCCCCCAACGATCATGACAAGTACCTGTGGAGACAGAAAAGTGAAGGTCACAGTTTGTCAAAAAAAGATGCTGATGCTAATGTTTGAGGAGTCATTTTTACTTAAGGTTATATTCAGACAATCACATCAATGATTTTGCTTCATTCTAAATTCATTCAACCACAGCTATGCTTAACAAGAATAAAATTGTACTTCAACAGAGTATGACCCATTTTGAATAAGTGTACAGGAAAGGAGGTTAAAAGGGGGTAAAATTACAATGATGGCAAAATTTCCTGTGTGTATCTTAGGATTTCAATCCTTGAACCACTGTGATTCAAATTTCCAAATGTGTCTTTCATCAAATATCTTCAAACTTAAATATGAAATAAACCATGAAATATAATCTTAAATTCACTTCTACAAAAAAAACAGCTCTTGAACAAACCTCCATGTTTACAAGGGGCAGATATACACTGGTTAGTTTTCTCAGCACAGCCCGCTACAGTTCCCTGGTTCAGGACAAATTTGTTGAGATCAAGCATCTTGTGGTCTATGTAGAAGTCCTTGATACAGCCCTTGTAGTGCCTATTCTCTGTCTGGAACTGACTCTGAAGGTTGGGGAGACCTCCAATTTGTAGGGGACCATTCAGGTCCAGGAACTTTGGACACTGTACCTGAGGTACAACATTGGTGTAGCAACTACAAGAGACAAATACATTAATGAATTCAAATTTACATGTAACAGTTCTCAGTATCTTATCTTGTAATAGAATGAAATGGGGTTGGGGGATCATACTTCAACCTTTAAAAGATAATTAATCTCAGAAAAAACTAGTATCTTCTATATCATAAACACTGAATATTATTGAATTTTAACCCTAAACTTAGTAACTTTGACCTCAATCAAAGCACTGCATGTTTACACAATTCCAGATTATTTATACTTTTGTCTAGAAAAAACATCAATGCACAATTAAATTAATGCATTAACAGCTTTGTGCATTCTAAGATTCCAGGTATAATCATTTAATCTTTGTCCCTGGATTAGAGTTAATCATCAGTGATGGAGGGTTTCTGTCATCAGAACTAATTCGGTACACGATTAATTATGCCACAGTAATCTTACATGTCTGGGATATCAAAGGTGGTCTGTACAGCACAAGGATGATCTGATATCAGGTGTCCATACTTCACCGCTATTTGTGTATCACATTCCTCCCCAACGGATAACGTCACAGTCTGAAAAATCAAGTCAGGTAAAATTACTCCGTTGTGAAAAAAACCCATAATGTTTGTCTTTAAAATGTGCCATTAATGGTAAAATTTGGCCTCAAAGTTGACAAAGAAACAAAGTGCTTTACATGTATATGTATATAATCAATATTTCATTGCTCTATAGAATTGCAGAACATATAAATAAGATGTACTTGTGCACATAAAGTAAATTGAATCCTAAATCAATATTTATTGCTTATATAGATGGGTGAATTTAATGCATGTGACATCATATAATACGTACATACATTGTACAGGTACTTAATTATGCACAGACACCTGTGCTAAATACCATTCATAGCCTCAAATACCCCCACAGTGCACCTCAGGAATCTGTTATTTTATGACCCAAAGTCAATAATTCACTTCCAAGGCCCCACATACCCCCAAAGTTGTGACATCCTCATAAAGCATGGAACAATGGCCTACTGGGGAATTCTATTATAGGAATCCAATGTCAGGTGTTATGTAACAAAGACCATAAACTTCTACCAATGACTAGGAAAGACAGAAATCTGTAAAGTTAATGGTTAATGGAAGCTGAGACTGATGGATTCTGTCAAACTCTCATACAATTCAAATCTTAGCTTCAAAGACCAGTATCAAATGAAGAAAAATATAAATATTGTTCTCTTTGAAATATGAAAACCTTTCTTGTAATAAACTTTTAAAAGTCTAAGAATTAGTAAATCACTTCTTCTCATTTAATTAAAAAAATCCAGAAAAATTTCAAACAATATTCAAACTACATGAAAATTCATATTTTCAGACAAATATCAAACTGTATGGCACAGGCTTTTAAACTAATCTGGTAATGAAATATCACACCCTACTCTAGCTATTTTCATTATGCAATACAACCACTTCAGTACTTTAAATACTAACAGATACACTGTAACATTGCTTAATTGAGGGGTATTTTAACCCCTCATGGTCTTTATTATCACATGATTTTCAAACTTGTTCATCAAGGGTCTAGAGATGTAAAATTTTGACATTGATATGTATAGTTTCAACATTTATTAGGCTAGTCTGTAAGATTTTGTCACAATTTTACAATTTGTACCTTCAGCTAATAAATTCTCTTCTTCAAAGCAAACTTTTAGGAATGGGATGAATGCATGCATATAACTACATTTTGTAAACTTAGAGTCATATTGCTGGGTATTTCTTCCATTAATAAAATTGGCATCTGAATAAATCTACTTCAAAATGACATCCTTGAACACAAAGCCAGACAGCTCTTAACAAAAAAAAAACTAGTTAACTAATGCACTGGCAATTCATTTTCTGATTTTCAGATTACAGAATGTGCTAGGAAAAATTTGTCATAAAATCAATAAAATACCTTTAGTGCATCAGATATGGTATCAGTTTTGTTCTGTAGTTAATTACCTTACAAACAGTAAGACAAGTAATCAATTGCTGTCAGTGCCGAATATTGGAACTAAATGAATGCTTAGTGAATTTTAATTCACAAATTTAAATTAACCAATTTCCTTTTCAATAGGACACATTCTCAAAATCATTTCCTATTTCTAAATGTTCTATGCACACATTATTCATGTTAATATAGTGAGTAAAATTAGCTTAATAAATCAATTTACTGTACCCATTGCCTAAAAAATTTTCACAAAACATTTTGATCTATGCAATGTTAATATTCTTAAGTTGTTGGGCAAAATCACAAATGCATTATTACGCAAAAAATGCTGTGTAATTCCCTTATCACCCACTGTTAGCAAATTCAACATGCAAAAGGCATCTAACTCCTCTTTTTTCTAAAATGCCATGTGATTATATGCTTTTTCCTGTCTAAATATAATTTTATTTACACATATAATTTGGACACTGAAATTCTTGTCACATTCTGAGATAAAAGAATGACTCTGTATACCCCGGCCTCAATGATTCCCCACACAATATCAGCCATCCGCAGTCTATAGGGCTAACACTATCAAACTTTACACAAATGGTACACAGACCATACCTGACACCCAGTAGAACCTTTAAGCTAATATCAAAGAACTTTCTTTTAGGCATATTTTATTTGCATTCTTGCATAAACTATAGATGTTATTCAAATATTCCATGGACTTTTCAGCAAAACTACATCATTTACCTGTATTTTAACTACCAAATGCAGCTGGGTAATATGATTGTATGTAGAAATAAATACACCTTTCATATAAATGGATACAGAAACAAGGTGCACTTGTCAAATCCAGACCTCAAGATTGATTTATCTCCCCTTACCCTGTTAATGTAATCCACTTGTACAAACTGCCACTCCCCATTGGACACACCTCCCTCGACCTTTGACCTTACGGATGTTTTATTGGTTCCTGTACTGAAGGAGAATTGTAGCTGACCATCCACGATTTCCAGAGCCATAAAATCATTTCTGTCATTGAATCGGCCATTGTAAAACAGAAGACCATCCTTCATCTGGGTGGCAAATCTACAAAAAAAACAAAGTTTCAATAAATGCCATATTATAGCGCTGAAATTTATTTAATAAATGTTCTTTATCATTTTTAAAAGACCAGTTTACCTAAGAAAAAAATTTCAGAAAATTCTGTCATTGCTCTATGAAATTTTAATAATGCTACAATATATGCGAGAAAAACTTTTTAAGAGCGCAGTCTAGCGCAATTGCGTTTTGGGCACATAAAAAGTGGTTTACAATAAACATACTCATACAGAGAAGTATCAGCTGAGTTAAGTTCATACAGAGATTATGAAAACAAAAAACAAAAGGAGACCCCCTTTCTATCTCAACCCATTGAACCAATTGTCAGTTCCTGAAAAACACTTTTAAATCATTTGATTACTTTTATTTGAAATGAATTCTGAAAGTTTGAATTACACATAATTTATACATGTACTTCCTAAGAATGTAAACTGAGCCAACAGCTATGTGTCTACAGGTTCATATTAAAACAGTAATACCCAGAGTTTGTTTTCTTTCAAAATATAAACACTGCTATCAACTGATAAGGCTAACAAAATACAACTGCAAGAAATGATTTTATCACAAACACACATCAGAATATCTTCTTTTATATATTTTCTTTCAGGGACATCTTTTTGTGTATATTTACATTTTCTACTCCTCTACACAAGGAATATAGGACAAAGCTAATTCACCATATCTTTGGTCTAACATCCTCTATTTCTAAAATAAACACTGTTTATTCAGATCAGCCTGATGTTTTCATAAACCTATCTCACCTACTGTAAGATATTTATTAAGTCAACGTTGACTTTGGGATTAAAATGGCTTAAAATCAAGACTTTTAAATTGACTGAATGATATCATGGCCTACCTATCTAATCAGGGATTATCAAACTAATCCGTTAAAATAATCCTCCCTGTAAATATTTCCTACAGAAAAGTCAGTTTGCTAAATCAAAGCAAGATTAAATTTTAAACAGCATTTTAATCAATTCCAATCACTAAGTCTAATATAGTTACTACCCTTTGGAAAGTATATTCATAAAATATTTAAAATTCTTTTTAATCATACATATGCAACAATATTTTTGCTATAAACAAATTTTAATTTTTAATAAACAGTTTTAACTAAACAAATCTGCAGATCTATTGACCGTAAAAAATATGAGGTCATCCTGATCTTGTGATATGCTTTTTAGACATAAGTTAATGAGAATAACTAAAGAAAAGCTAAGGTGTACATGTATGAAGGAAAATCAATGTTAATATTTTATGGTTGTTATAAATATTTCAATCACAAAAACTTCTTACTTCAGCTGAATATTAAATCTGAATCTCCTCTTGAATGCTGGGAAGGTGAGGTAGGAACCAATGGCAAAGCTGCGTGTGGTCAGCTGACAATACTTGTCATAATGAGGCTCAGCGGGACAGCCTCTACACTGGAACCCTCCCTGATTTTGATTGGCCTCGCATTGTGACGGAGACTGACATACATTCTGGGGGCACGTTAGGATGTCAAACTGCTTTCTCAGGTTAATTTCACACATCTCTCCTACAAACATAGGAAAAAACAATGATTTCCTTTGTCCCCCTTTAATGTTGTAAATTGGTTAAAATTGCCAAAAATAAGAACCTGCTGAAATGACCTCACAGAGAGTATTCAATTGATATGCAGCTGCTATATCAGACTTCCCGAAAGCTCATTAATCATAAAATCACAGAAAATAGAACTTTTCCATTTACCAAAGCTTAGTTATTCTCTAACTTCCTTAATAAGGTATCAATGTACTCTCTCATCAAACTTAAAGCTGAACACTACTCGTATTTAGGCATAGTCCGCCATATTTCCCGTTCTTCAACGCGCTCTCTACAACCCGTATATAAGGAGCAGATCGCTACTTAGTTCACTGTATTTCACTGTAGAGATCCGACGAGTGAAGACGTTCACCTTACACAGCGAGCTAGTCAATGTCATTGAAATTATCAAATTTTACTTATTTTTTTCCAAAACAGGACAAAAGTATCATGAAAAATACAGGTCAATACATTATTTACAATCAGAAAATGCACATAAAACAAGAAATAAACACAAAAAATTTAAGTCCACGAAAGGAGTACTACATGTCAGCCACGAGTTTTGAGTGTACAATTGGGTGTTACGAAAACGAACGGTTTATATACCCATCTGACGAAGCCTATTTATGAGAAGTGTTCAGCTTTAACAATTGAAAATGGTTTACAGAAAACTTATACTTTTCATTCATCAATGAATTCATATGTATGACATTATTCTAAACTGTTTGACACTGTCCATGACATATAAAACAGTGACCAGGTTTATGTTTAAATTGAAAGTGTGGTAATATTCATGTCATAACAATGTGTCTGGTTCACTGTCATAATACACAGATGATGTCTATACAACTTAATCCCCATAGTGAACTGTTCTACAAATGCAGTTCATCAAATTTTAACATAATTATATCCAGTGTTTTACTCCTACAGGAAAACATACAATTGAGAGTTTTTAAATGCTATCTTAGTAAGACAAGTAAATCAATGACTTGTTTTATGAATGGCATGTATAACTATTGCTGAATATGAAAATTTTCTCTGCACATACAAGAAAAACCCTACTCTGTATGTAACAAGCTAGATCTATAAGGTCCTTAATAAATATATCTTGTAGATCTATATGTAAGACAAGCCTTTTTATAATAAATGTAAAAGTATTGACATTAATCATCATTTAACTGGGTATATTCAGACAAAAAGTGGGCTATCAGTTAATAGTTTCCTGATCATCAAATTTCTTGTCATCTTTCTTAGGCCATTTAAACATGAAAAGAGATAACTTTTTAAAGGCTACCAAGATTTTCAACCGTCATAATAACATTAAATTCCACTTCACCATAAATAGCGATATCTCAGTTCTGGATCAAATTTTAGCCAAACAAGAAAGAGAAGTTTCACCGTCAGTGTTTTCTGCGACATAATGGGGCTCGAGTGAGTTCTGGTGAGATCGGGTTCGATATAATAGCCATGCCCTCTCACCCTGCATACCTAGTTTACGCAGTCTAGTGAACTTTTTCTGCCTGGCTGGGCGGATCGTTATGGAGTATCAGATTTCAGATAATCAATGGATCAAGC
The DNA here is from genome assembly GCA_003671525.1 of Saccostrea glomerata. Lineage (NCBI taxonomy): Eukaryota > Metazoa > Mollusca > Bivalvia > Ostreida > Ostreidae > Saccostrea > Saccostrea glomerata. The sequence goes on along the minus strand of PRKT01000003.1, from coordinate 1,019,086 downwards.
TACAATCCTTTAGTCTCAATGAACTCCCAGAATTACTCCACATAATTGCAGCTATTACTGATCAGAGAGTGTGAAAGCATTTATTGAAACACTAGATTGCTTGAATTATTGTTTTATGAAGAATATGTTACTTGCATAGGAAACAAAGAAATTCCATATCTAAGTGTTCTAGCTTCGAAAGAGTTCTGCAAAAATTCATAAGGACCAACAATAATATGATTTTGCTTTGTTTTATTAAGCATTGTTTATGGGTAGTATTGGTGTACCATTGTAAATCAAGAAAAGGTGAGAAAATCTCAAATCCTATATCCTACAGCTTAGCATATCTGTTACTTTTCTTCAACAAGAAGATATTATTACTGAAAATGTGCTCCAAAACAAGATTTTTTTCAGAAGATCACGCCATTTTAGGTAACTCAAGATTTGCTTCTGCTTTAATTTTAGGAAAAGTTATATCACACATAAATTTGACCTAGAATTAAAAAAAAAGAAGGTTTTTTCTATCCTTAAATGCTGCATCATAAGAATAAAAGACATTGTATCTCCTTGCTCATAAATACTTTTAACTCATCATGCTCACTTGTTTTAACTATAAACCCAGTATGATGGACTGCAGGTAAACTGAAATTTTACCTGCGAAGTTTATTTTTTATGATTTACCTGTAAAGTCCGGTGCACACAGACAGGTGTAGCCTCCCTCCTTTCGTTTACACTGTCCCCCATTCTTACATGGACTGCTGTAGCAGGCATCAATCTCCATATTACAGTAATCCCCAGTAGTCACTGTAAAATCATCATCATTCATCATACAACAGTACACAATTAGATCATAGCTCAGTATACGAGGGTTGTTCGAAAATTATTGAGACATTGTGTATATTTTGCTTTCTAATGAACGTCTTTCAGTGAAAATTGGCATATACGTTTGACATACACTAAAAATTAATAAGAGCAAGAAATATTTTACAAATATTACCTATTTGCTCTTCAATGGTATATCAGTGTGTGCGAAAAACTTTTTTCAGCACTAGCCCAATCGGGCTAGTAATGAAGAACAATTACTAGCCCGAATCAGATTTTGCTAGTCCACATCGATACGGAAGTTTTCAGATCCAGTTGTGAATTTGTTTTTGTTTTTCACGTGTATGCAGTAAGTACAAGTCATGGTCTTTTTCACCTCGTTGTATTACAGCCAAGGCCGCCCCTCCTTCCACTTGTTTAGAAATTCTCTTGTCCTTTTTACTTCATATTTCTTTTTTAACATAACGCAACCATAACCAGAAGTAAATGCTGATGTGTATTTTATAAACCCAAACTGTACAGAGAAGACCGATTGCCGAAAGTTCTCGACACGCTTAAACAAAAGAAACCCACGCACATGTAAAAAGAAAGGAATCAGTAAAAATTCTTATACTTATTTTATTACTTTTAAAGATTTATCAACAAATAAATGTAAAATGCATGCAACTTTTCACTAGACCGATCGGGCTAGTGCTGACCTACATTCTACTAGCCCGATCGAATTTTTACTAGTGTTCGGGCATCGGGCTAGTCCTTTTGGCGCACACTGGTATATAAATGTGTCAATAGTAGGGGTACCCGGAGCAGTCGCGGAATCAGACATTGAAAATATGTAACACCAAAATTCTAACTCTTCGTGGATCAATAATGAGAGCGAAAAATAATTCAGTTTAAGTGTATAATTTTTCAGCTTTGGTTCAAATTCATGTTGTGCAACTTTGATATAATTTTGATCAGAAATACGGAGATCATAAAAAAATTAAGCTCGGTAGAGAAATCTGCTAACAACGAAAAAATGGATTTTGACGTCAAGGGTGGAGCAGCCAGCATACCTAAAATGTTGTGTAGCGCAATGCAGAACTCTTTTCAAGACTGAACGACCTGCTAAAACAATAACAACGAGAAAAAAATGATGTGCTAGGGTTTGTTATTTCCTTGGTATACATTTTTTCAGCAATTAATTAAACAAGAGTAAAATTAAAAGATCCGGACGACCATAAGTTATTACATACAGTATTGATATCGTTACGGTATTTAACCTGCGTTGCATAAAATGGCACCGCATGATTCTAAGTCGTCCTTTCCCATAAATGAAAATTTTTGAGTGGGGTAGCAACAGCGTACATTTTTAAAGAATAGTTTAAGAAAAGAGAGTGTTTGATTTTTGTAATGTTATATATGTAATAACAAAGAAGGAAGAGTATTAAACGCTTCCCGATCGTTTCACATGCAAACAATCTACGGCTAACGTAACGTTAAATGACGTAGCGAGGCTGCTCCGGGTCGATAGACATATGCATATTTATTACTTCAGAGAAACTTATATAATTAACGTAGGAATTAGAAAATTTGCTTAAGTGTTTTAGATGTTCTTTATAAGGTGTTGATGAATTTTCATGAAATTATCTCCTTCCTTTATGGAGTAAATGTAATTGTCTCAATAATTTCCGAACAGCCCTTGTAGTTTAAATGAATCACATTTTGTATTCACAAAAAGTTTTATTTACAAATCATTTATGGAGGATTCTTGCTACAAATGGGTAGTATTATGTTTATAAATGTATAATGTATCACATATTTTTTCTTGACAGCAGACACATTTCTAATTTAACTGCTTATTGTTTCAGAATTCATTTAACATACATTTTTTGTCACAGTAGTTAATTCAGGAGAAATAATTTTCTGTGGACTTACTGGCATATCCAGAGGGGCATTCACACCTAAAACTGTTCACTGGATGAATAGGACGAAACAACATCATGTCCGAGTGAATGAAGGGTCGAGGGCGACCAAACTTCACGTAGAAAATGCAGTGCTCAAAGTTTGCACAAAACTCTCGGATGCAGATGTTGTCCTCAAAGGGCAGAACCTGAAATGCAGAATTAAAATCACGAATTAATAGTACAATCATACTCATAAACTTTCATCTTTAACATTGCTTAATAAATCAAGAACTGTTTCCTCACAATCATGTAATTTAATTACATTTATAATGAAAAATCAACAAGACCAATCAGGTCAAAGAATGAAAAATACATGCATTCTAAGGTGGAATGCCACACGAACTTTTTATTTTATAGATCTTTGAGTCATCCTTTCAGCATTGAAAGGCCAAAATTAGCTCTTAATTATTTTATATTAATTTTTTTTGTATTTTTTCAAAGAAAATGAAAAAAATTATTTATATCCAAATAAGTTGTTTTCGAGTTAAATGTTTGCTGTAAATGAATGCATCATATGAATATCTTATAAAATATGTAAAGAATTTAGGCTGGTTAGACTTTTTATTTTTATTTTTTTTTTTTAAATATTTATGAAAATAAAACACATTATTTGTGAATATTTTTTAAACCTATGGTTAAAAACACCATAAAACTAGTCACAACTTAGGAGAACATGTTTATCAATCATATTTTAAAAAGAAATTGAAACGAAATTGAGAAATTTTAGATAATTTAATTTGTTTAATATTTGGACCTTACCCGATCAAAATTAAAGTGATCCCGATCGAAATTAACACAAAATTAATAAAATGCTAATTCACTGCCTCTCCATGTATTTACAATGAAGAAATCTATTTTATTGTCAGGTTCAATAATGTATTAACCTTTATAAAACCTAATCAGACTAGTGTTCTTAGGGAAATATTATTTATTTCCAATAATTGTAGTTAGGATCGGATTAATTTTGATCGGGATTGGCCAAAATTAAAAAAATTAATTTCTCTAAAATTTGGCTATTTCGTTTCAATTTCTTTTATAAATATGATTACCCGTAATGAACATGTTCTCCCCAGTGGTGACTGGTTTTAAGAAGATTTTAACCACAAGTTTAAAAAATATTCACAAATTATGTGTTTCATTTTCATATATATATTTTTTTCATTTAAAAAATTTAATATCTATACGACTTTTCTTTACATATTTTATTAGGTATTCATGTGATGCATTCATTTAAAGCAAAATTGTTACAAGAAAGCATCTAATTTGGATGTAAATAATTTTTTGAATTTTTTTGAAAAAATACAAAAAAATTCATATAAAATAATTAAGAGCTAATGTCGGCCTTTCAATGCTGAAACTATTCTTTAAAAAGGTTGACTCAGAGATCTATAAAATAAAAAGTTGGTGTGGCATTCCTCCTTAATTAAAAATGTAAAATGGTACGTGTACATCAAGTCTTTCATAAATTGTACACCACACAAAACATTTTACATGGGTTTTTAGCAAAATAAAAATCTATCATGTAAAGTTTTCACAAAAATATCTTATTCATTCATGCATTTTTAACCTCAAATCCATAAATTTTGGATGTTATATTGACAAACATTCTATCCTATACATAACATGCCCATTATTACTTGCTCAAATGTTATGGCACATGGAACCAAATAATTTTCTAAATATTCTTTTCAAATTTCACTTCAAATGGAGAGGGCAACATGCACTGTACTGTTGAAATAGAAAATTTAATGTAAACATATACTGTCATCCTCAAAACTGATTTTAATTCTTATCTAAGGTTATTAATGGGGCAAAATACTGTTTTGATCCACACTTTCATGGATTTTAAGATTTTATGATTTATCCATTTTCACTTCTGAGGCACACTTAGTGCTCATGTTTTCACTTCAATGTGATTTTTATCAAAATTATTGAAAGCATTAAATCCCCATCTTGTAAAGGTATGGGGATTTAAATTACATATGACATAGCACACTGAATTCATCAGCATTCCTTTTTCTTCAAGGTGAACAAATTAAACCCCTGCACACAGTAATATGCCAATTTAGATTATTGTTCACTCTAGACCCTACAGAATCTACTCTGACATTTTTTTTTGCTTTGCATTTTATAAGAATTCTTCTAGATAAGGAACCACTTTTAATTTAAGAGATGCACTATAGGCACACCTCAGTGCAATTGTATTCATACCTCATCTAAAGGAAGCATTCAAGTTTAGCCTAATGGTAAGAGAAAGAGCATTTAAAATCAGAGACCATCTAGAAGCTTTATGGTTCATCACAGAGTCACAGACAAACACAACACAAACCTGTAGAGTAGACAGCTGGGCCAGTCTGATCCTCTGGAGGTAAATCTGCTCCTTGAGAACCTCCGCGTCGTAGAACGATCCATCTGCCTTACGTACTGCGACGCTGACATTGAGAACCGTGGCGGACACGTCCGTATCATTCTCCACATTGATAACATAGATGTTCTTCTCTTCTGTCTTTAGAACCGAGGCCAGAGCATCAACAAAAAACTTGTAGAGAGGAGAGAGAAATGTATTTTGGGTAATGTTGTTGAGGCGAATTGTGACACTCTTTTCTAGCATCTCCTTGGTGACAAGGCGAACGTAAAGGCGACATGTTGCTCTCTTCTCATTCATTCCATCTACAAAGAGTTTACACACAATCATTAAGCTGTAATGCAGATACATATCAAAGTTACTACTAATTACTAATGTAATTATCAGACTGTTATAAATTACAATGAGTTTGTATCAATTAATACATGTCATATGTTTGTTTATTTGAATACTGCCTGTTGTAAAAATGTAGACTATGAAAATGAGCACAAAGATATTTGAGAAATAGAACAAATTCATTGAAATGAGCAAACAGTACATGTATATTGCAGATGCAAGAAACCTGCAGACTTTGACCTTGGATTTCTGGTACTTTATAACAAACTTTCTCACTCAGTCTGTCTGTTATTGTGTATTTAAATGGGTGAAGAATTACTATTTGTAGATTTGGCCTATTCATATTTATTCAGACTGTTGATTCAGCTAGTGTACATTTATTTCTAAAGTTAAAGAGAACATAATAAAATGGACAGAATGAAAAACTTTTAAATTGTATCCAACCATCTTGTCCACATTACAAAGCAAAGGCCATGGTATAAAAGTTCTATGTCGTGACCTACAAATGACAAACTAAATCTTGGAACCTGGAAGTTCACTCTACCAATTCTACAATATGGTGGAGAAAAAAACGGACCCACCTAAAAGTTTGACCAGTGAAGAGAACTTTGGTATATATATAGCCACTTTAGATTCTCCCTTTAGGCTAAATGATAACCAAGTTGTGGGTACACAGAATTTAATCAGACTTTTTATGACTTCACAGTAATTTTTAAGCTTGTTTGAACTTGTACAAGTATCAACCTAAGGGTAACTGGACGTCTTTGGCCTGTTTAACATAGTGTCCACTCTATCCAATGTCCAAACAACAAGTCAAACACAGACTTAGCCGACACCTTTAACAGAATTGTTTGTTATACAAGACACAGTGTGTGTAAAAGATAGGTAGGGTGTGTGCAGCTATCAATCACTGACCATTACTTAACACTGGGCATTTAAATCAGGTATAAGGTAATAAAAGTCCAGACAATATGGAGTGTCACTATATCTAATACTGTTGAGGTCTACAGATCAAGTGTTTCATTGGAACTATACATTATTATTAAATATTCACGTTCCAGACCTTCTAAAACCAGCTTCCTGCTGTCAGATATATTTTAAATTAATCTAATCTTGAAACATTGAATATCATATAAAACAAAACTCAGTTATAACAAAGTCATATCGACCTATAAAATTACTGCGTTATATTCCGTAATTTTTATCCACTCGTCAAAATTTAGATAACTGGGTCAAGATGACTTCACTATATCCCTGAATTCGCAATATCTGTGTTCGTATTACACGAGTTTTTCTGTAGTTTACTCTTTGTCCTGTTGGGTTCCGGATAAAGAGGTTTGACTAAAATGTGGTACTTTATTCATTAATTAATTCTAAAATCATGCATTATATGTAAAATTTGCTCATCCTGTACTTCATTAAATTTTAAAACAACCCCAAATAGTATTACAAGATATCAGCCAACAATAAACATCTGATCAATTTAAAGAGAAGATCGTAAATCAGGAACAGTATGCGAAACAATGGAATCAATAAATCCCAGAGCATGGTGGGAAGTCTCAGAGATAAAGGAGGAAAACCAGGCCGTGTCCAGACATTTCTATCCCCCTCTATAAACCATTACAGATACCTGGGGTCTATAAACCACCACAGATACCTGGGGTCTACACCTTTGAAAAATGGGCTTTACCTCTACCTTATAAATCATAGCTAGTGTTGATTTTGGAATTGACACACTGCATCCTGTGTTTGGATTAAGGACTTTTGTTGTTTGTCTTTGGAAAGTCCCTAGCTCACACTGTGGGGTGCTTCATGCTGTTTTTGGGGGGATTTAACATGGAACTATGCATTAGGCCTGGATAATTGGGGGTTACTAGAAAGAAAGAAGGACAAGGGGGATTTTTGAAGTCCAGATCTGTAGCATATGTGTTGTAGGGAGAAAAAATGGGCTTTAATCCAATGTATTAATTGTGCAATGAAAACACATACAGTAAAATATGCTTACAGCATGCACCCTTAAGACAAAAAAAAGATTTTTTTTTTATCATTTCCTTTACAAAAATCCTGGAATTTAAGGAATTTTGACCATATGAAATTTCACTCCATACAAGAGTAAATATTTGTCCAAAATCACAGCATGATCCTTTTATATTGGTCTTATCCGTTCCATTTGTGACAACATTACACCTAGACTTATGATAAACTGTTGGAGTCTTAGGACTGTATAGTATTACTGTGTGTTATACCTGTACCTGTACAGTTATAAAGGAACAGTGAGTCTCCCCTTAATCCTCTACGGCCACCTGTCTTAAGTCTAAAGTAATGGTCAGTGTTGGAGAAAAAATAACAAGTGGGGGGTTAAGTTGTACAGATTATTATCCTTGCTAAGCTGGGACTAAATCCTGCCTAATCGGAGTATCAAGACATGACTGGGAATTAAGTTTACCTTATACCAGGTACATACATAAACCATGTAAATGGACATTCTGATGTCAATCACACGGATTAGGGCACTATTTAACATGTTTAATCGACCCCCTACTTTTTAACTCCCTAACCCCATGAAAAAAAAATAGAAGAGGTCTAAGATATTTTTTTAAATATTCAGGGATGTGGCAACAGAGGGGGGACTGCCCCCTTTTTTTCCCAACATTACTTATGCTATAGGAAATGTTCATTGAAGGCTGGTTTGCCCCCCCCCTAAACTTTTAGTGATACAAGGAAAATGTAGACCCCCCCTTCCCGAATAGGATTTTTGTTCTTTGGGCAACTTTTTTTTAATTGCTTGTCAACTTTTTCAGGTATAAGTAAAAAAAAAATTTCTCTGGCTGCTCCTTCCCACTTTCAATAATAGTGATATTTACAATAAAATCCTATCTATATGTATCCTTAATGCATACATGTTTACAAGAGCAACATAAGGGAATCCCTAAAATTGTCAACAAAGATATATGATTGTACGTACCATAAATTTTTAAACATTAACAGTACTATGTTATGAATATGAAACTCAACGATGAAACACATGGTCAATATTTATACACAAACTGCAGAGCAGAATTTTGGAGTAATGACAAAAACTATGTATTTGCGATCTTTTGATAGATTTTTAAAGATGGCCTCCAAACTTTTTATGGTCTAATAAAATGCTTTGTGAATGTGGTAGAGCACTTCTCAATAAAGGCAACTATGAGGTGTGTACAGAACACTGTCAAAGAACTTCCTCCCCACACCATTCATCTAGGGTCTGCGTAATAGAATGTTTAGTCTGTACAGTATGCGTTTACGGTTCCTTTAAAATTCCAAAATTGCTCCATTCTTTGCTTTGCCTAGTTTTTTTGCTTTGATTCACCGCTATTTACCACTCAAGTAATTGTTGTAAATTGATTGACAATTCCCTTCAAAAATCTCTATTCAAGTAATTTGAGTTCCCTAAGAAAAAAAAGTAATTCGATCCATGACAGAAAATATCCAGATTAACTGATTACTGTTTAAATTTAAGCAGGTTACTCAGGTATACTGAAGACGTAAACAGGTTTACAATGATAAAATGCAAATGAAGATATCGGGGAGAAAAAATCTGAATTATAACGGATGTTTCAAATTATTCACAAACATGATCATAAAATCCTGGATTGTGTCAGATTAAATTCATACACGATCGGAATCAATTTTATATGGTGTTTGCTATTTTAATCAGATTTGTTTCAGATAACTTCATTAATACAGTATTCTAAAACAGGGGCTGACAAATTAAATACTTCTATATAAATTGAATGCTAATTTACTTTACAGTACACATACCGGTACACACAAATATCTATACCTGCAAATGATTCGGCCGGGAAAATTGTTAAAATTCAATAGTATGATGGCCAAATAGAAAATGAACATCTATCGATTGGAGCCTGCCCTCCTAATTAGAGTGATAACGAGATTAGGAAAACTTCACACATTTTCATTGATTACTTTCTCTTGTCCAGATCCTGGAGGTCAATGTCCAATAAGGTACACTGACCACTGACAAGATGGACAATCAATTACTGACACAGCGAGTGGTCTGATCAGCTCTATAGATCAGGGGGTCAGCCACTCAGCTTTATAATGTCTAGTAAGGTTACTGGTAATAAATTTAGTAGACAATGCAAATAGAAAGGATTTTCAATTTATCAATATCATGAAATGTTCATATCACATACATAAACTATATTGGATACACCTTTGAAAGGTACCAGCAAAACACTCAAACAGTTAGATTTATAGTAAGTTTTAGATGCTTCCAACCACTAGGCACTACATTTTGAAAATCTTTTTAAAATGAAAAAATGCGCTATATATAATATTAAGAGCTGTAACTGGGGCTGATACGACTAAAATTTTGTCATTTACATTGATTATCATAACAATCATATGATTACCATCCAAACATCTATTTCAACAACTTCATTTTCTTTTAAATATGAAAATTTTATAAGCACTTAAAACCTGCTTAAAGAGTTAATTAACCACATGGACATTTTTGACAGTCTTAATTACATTTAGCCACTTAATGATTAATGGTTTAATTAATCAACAACAAAGGAAACATATAAAACATTTTCAACCAACAGATTGCACTGAACTAATGGACATATGGATATAATTACGCCCCGGGGGCAAATACATTGTATACTCTAACTTTTAAAATATTTTTTGAGCATAATTTAAAATTTGCCCTGTAAACTTTACCCAGTTTCCTTTATATAATATTAAAAAAGCTACATAGAGCCGTGTACAAATATTTACAGAGTATTCCAATGAACTGGCTTACACATGATATTGATTTGTATAGGGCCTTTAAAAAAAAAAACTATACGTGGGGAATATCCATGCGGGTTATAACATTGATCAGGGTGATTCATAGCTGCAGATCTGTAGCTCTCCGAAAAAATATATATTGATAGACCGGAGAGCTACAGTGCCACCCATTGAAAAAACTGTATATTTATTGCGCACAAAAAAGTGCGCTCGGTTCTTGATTCATTCTTCCAAATTCTTACCTCAATTGCAAAAAATGGAAGATTTTAAACATTCCTTTCTCCTTTATCAAGTACTTTCGTAGTTGACATCTGAACGAAGCATATTGGACGAATTATCTTTGAAACAAAAATGGCAGTATAAATAAGCGAAATGTTCTATGATTACAATATCAGGATCAGGAGGACTATTAACAACAATTATGAGGAATGTTTGGTTGTGGAAACAGCGAAAGAATATGTTCGGAACACACGGTTAGTAATGTTTTGAGATCACAGTTTAAAAACGGAGAAATAAATCGAGAACCGAGCGCACTTTTTTGTGCGCAATAAATATACAGTTTTTTCAATGGGTGGCACTGTAGCTCTCTGGTCTATCAGTATCTTTTTTCGGAGAGCTACATATCTGCAGCTAGGTGATTCATACGTTTAAAGTAATGCACACAAGCCTTATAATGCTGTTTACTAGAACATTCATAAGTTGCTTGTATTGTACTAAGTAAAGTACCGTATAATCCCTATTAACCGCCCCTACCCCTATAAGCGCCCCCCTGGGTCTTTTCCAATGTGTCAGGAAATAAGGGCCCCCTTTACAGTGATCAAAATCATCCAAAATCGTATCAAAAGTCCGCCATAATGAAGAAAGTGAAAATGAAACTTTGTTTTTTGGTAACTCATACACAAAATATTCTTGAAAGTAAGATTTTAGAACGACCTAATCATGTATTTCTGAAAGTGAAAGTTAAACATACAAGTACAAAATTAGTTCTCCTTGTCTATTCCCTAATTTCGAAGTGGGAAAATGAGTCATATAGCATAATTTGAGTGGATTCTTGTAGTTTAAAGGAAGGTAAGACAACTTGTAGGGATTCTCTGTTATTTGTTTTATTTTTTCAAAAGATTTCTTGAAGTTAAAATATGACATTCAAACTTTTAGTAAGAATATCAAAATAACCGCCCCCTTTCCGCAATTTTCTAAGCGCCCGGGGCGGTTAATAGGGATTATACGGTACATTTAGTCAAGATAGTTAAAATATACAGATATTGTATGATGTACGTGTATATGATAACTGTAAACTACATGTACTATCACAACTACAGGCAATATGACAGCACGGTGAAAAATTCCCCTTTTACCCGAAATTCAAATGCACATGAAATTAAATGCCGGAACTTAAATGTTTTAGGGCAAATGTTATATACACGTAAATAGGATATAATTTCTCACCTTAAAAGGAACTTAGAATTCCTAGAGCTAAACATGCTAAAAAGGAGTCTTTTCAATATCTTGTTCCATAATCATATATTTTTTAAAAACTTATAATTTACTTTATTATGGAAATATTAAAAACAAAGCAACAAAATATTACTGTAATTTTTCCACTTATGCAAAAGGAATAGGACAGTGCAGGTGTCTGCTTTAACGGGATTTTACGACTTGTTAAACGTGATACACAAAGGATTACCCAACATAAGGAATGTGAAGTCTACCCTGAAATTAAAATCCATCTTCTCGGTTTTCTCTATTTAAAACTACAAACTTCTCGACATGATTCAGCACCAACTACAATATCATTTATGCAAATGGATAATCTTCCTAAAATCCTATCCAACTCTTACCTAGCTGCTAAATAATTCTAGTTGGGATTTCTTTTCAGTTCATCTACAGGACTGACGTTATAGCAGTGCAGTTTTCCTCAGTAATTTTTCGAATTGATAGTGTCTGCGTCAAATTAACATATGAAGGAAAATTTGATAATCACATCTCATGGTCTTACCTGAAACTTTGACTTGGAGAGTACCGTTTCTGGGTACATCAGAGTTTAGGCGATAGTCTAGAGTGAGCTCCCCTGTGGACGTGTTCAAGTCAAGGAAATGCGCCTCATTTCCCCCTAGAATCTCGTATCTCAGTTTGTTTTGGTCGATCTCATCAGGGTCAGTGGCAGGAATTCTACCAATCGGGCCAGTAACAAAGTGTTCCTCAAAATTGTTAAATATTATAGAGAAGTCCTTCAGCTCTGGTTTGTTGTCATTGACGTCTTGAATCATTATAACCAGGGTGGCATCTTCAAAGAAGGGATCTGATCTCGCGTAAATCTTTACATAGAATATCCTGGGTCCTTGTTCATAATCAAAATCCACACGATTTTTCAAAATTGCTGGCTCACCTGGTCTATAGCTTAGATCAAACTTGTCCGCATCTAGACCAGGTATCTTTTCATAATCCACTTGTGCATTTTCACCTTCATCCGGATCAGTGGCAGAAACCTTCATCAACACAGAGCCCACTGGAGTATTCTCTGGAACTCGGATTTCTAGTTCCTTTGACGGAAACTTAGGTGGATTGTCATTGATGTCTATGATATTTATCCTGACACCAACTGTTGATGACCGTGGAGGAACGCCTCCATCCGTCGCGACAGCTTTCAGGTTGTATACAGCCACTGTCTCGCGATCAAGCTTCTGGGCAACCCTGATCACACCCGACACCGGGTCGATGGAGAAGTGATCACTGGGTGGAATCGTAGAGTGAACAAGGCTGTATGAGATTTTAGCGTTATTCCCCTTGTCCTCGTCTGTTGCGGAGATCTGCATCACACTTTTGTCAACTTCTGCATTCTCCACTATACTGCCTGTGAAATTGTCCTGGGTAAATCGAGGAACATTGTCATTCTCATCTAATATTATAACCTGCAAACACAAGAAATGTATTAACATGTTATCTTCATGCATTTATAAATTAAGAAAAGTACTAAGAAGGGCACCCATCTTACATTTCATAATTCAATGAAATTTACCCAGTGCTGAAAGTTCATACCTGTTATATATAAAAATTTGAATAAGCACATGAAGAAGAGTTTAAACCAATTATAAACCATAGCATTTAATAAACATGATAAAAGGTAATGATATCATAGATCAAGAGTCAAAAAGAGCTTTTCAGAAAGAATGAACAATTTAAGGAGTTTAACTTACATGCACCATGATAACAGCTGTCATTGAGGGCTGCCCATGGTCATTGGCCTCCACAGCAAAAGACATACTAGGAGTTGTCTCTCGGTCCAACTTCATGCGAGTTTTAATGTCTCCAGTATTCTCGTCAATTTCAAAGCCGTTGGTTCCCTGTCCGAGTCGATACGAAACTCTTCCGTTCTCTCCTACATCCTGATCAACAGCTAAAACTCGGTAAATTGACGATCCAACAGGAACGTTCTCCCTGACCTCGATTTTATAGGGTGTGTTTTGGAACTCTGGTCGGTATTTGTTGGTGTCAAGGACATATATTCTGACCTGTGCTGAATCGTACAATCCTCCGAGATCTGTTCCCCTAACCTCCAGTAGGTACTGGGCTTGTTCTTTATAATTCAGTTTTCTTTGCAAAGAAATCATACCCTCTCCATTTATAGTGCTAATTTGAAAGGTGTTACCAACATTTCCACTGACGATGGAATATGTGATGTATGCGTTATCATTGCTGTCAGCATCTGAAGCTGAAACACTGAGAATCCGAGTAGTTGTAGCAGTCGATTCTGAAACAGTCTGATTGTAAATCTTCTGAGAAAATACCGGAGCATTGTCATTTATGTCTCTCACGGTCACAAAGACATTTGTGGTATCAGACTTAACAGGGGTTCCTTGGTCTCTTGCCATCACCACAAAGTTATAATTCTCATGCTTTTCATGGTCTAATTTTGATTTGACCTTGACATCTCCTGTAGCAGAGTCAATCCAAAATGGCAGGTTTTGATCAGGGTTAACAATGGAATATATCAACAGGGCATTCAGTCCATCATCCCTGTCTTGAGCCTGCACCGCTACAGCAGTGCTGTTTATTGCTGCGTCTTCTGGAACGTTACCACGATACGGTGCCGCATGGAATATTGGTGGATTGTCATTTACATCGATGACCTCAATAATGACGTCAGTTGTGTTAGTCTTGGGTGGTTCACCCTGGTCCTGAGCTTGAATGGATAACCTGTATTCTTTAGTTGTTTCGTAATCTAACTGCTTCTGAACTGAGATTTCACCAGTCGCCGGATCAATCCTAAAAGTGTCGTAAGTATTACCCCCAAAAATGTTGTAGGTTATCTGGCCATTTTTGTCAAGGTCTCTGTCTGTGGCACTCACTTTAGCAATGGCAAGGTTCATGTTAAAGTTATAGTCCTCCGATACATTCACCAGATAGGTTTTCTGTGAGAATTGTGGGTAATTGTCATTTTCGTCCAATACCGCAATGTTAACAGTTGCTGTGGACGATCGCCTGTTTGCTACGTCACCTTGGTCAGTGGCTTGAACTAGAATTTGGTACGAGGCATTACTTTCACGATCTAGTACAGCCCGGGTTGTAATTGTACCTGTCACAGGCTCTATCATGAAGGCTGACGACTGCTGATTCTCTATGATGCGATATCGTATCTCGGCATTTCTTCCTTCATCAGAATCCGTGGCCTTAATTGTCATGATGGTAGACGAAACCGGCAGATTCTCGGCCACTTCCTGATAATAAACGCTTCGCTCAAACTTTGGATCATTGTCATTAATGTCTAGAACAGTGATGGTAAGTAAAGCCATAGCAGACAACTGAGGGTATCCATTATCTGTAGCATATATTGCAAAGGTGTGTCTTGGAATCAACTCCCGATCCAACATCACAGTGGTGTTGACCAGACCAGTCACCGGGTTTATGGCAAACATGTCCTTGCTTCGCTGGTCATTCTGGGCGGTCATGCTGTAGGTGATCACACTGTTGTCCCCGCTGTCACTATCTGTCGCTGTGACTGTTATCACGTGGTATCCAGGGTTTTGTTTTTCCTGCACACTGGCAGAGTAAGTGACTTGTGGAAATTTCGGAGCCGTATTTATCACTTGTCTTCTAAGTCGTATGTGATGATTTGGATTGGATGATGGTACGGAATCATGATGAAACTCAAGCAGGTTCTTGAATATTATTTTCACTGGGATTTCTTCAACTTGTGATGATTTAGAGCACTTTACATTCAAATGACCAGATATTGAAAACCATGATGACGGAGTACAAAATTTTTGAAGTGCATACAATGACCGGACTTTCTGATCAAAAGCTATCAATGATAATGGGTCTTTTGGATGAAAATTAACTTTGTCACATTTGTGTAGTGATCTCGGCAATATTGCCCAAATATTGAGCACAGACTCATGTTTACGAAAGCACCAATTAAAATGAAAGTTTTTGCTTTTTACAATGATGCGATATTTTTCATTTCTCTGCCTCCTTCTATGGGTTTTTCTATGTTTTGGTATGAGACAGTTTTTGCCTTGTATGCTGATTTTCAATGGAAACAAAGACACAATTTTTGCATTGTTATTGTCTCTTGAGGATAAAATCCGGATTTCTAGAGGATTTTCTATTTTATCACAAGGAACACTAGATTTCATTATAACAGCACCATTTCTTATTTCTACAACCGACCCCCTACTTCGGTTTTTTGAGTTATAAATTTTATCATGCCTATAATTCCAATTTCTGTCGGCGCTCGACACATTAAAAATTTCCAATCCTTCTATAGGAATATCATTCCATTGAACACTTACACTCACACTCGCCACCTCGAGAACGTGCACAAAAATCACAGAAAATCCCCACAACCAAATTATAGGTCGGGTCGTCACTGACGCATCGACACCCATTTTTCTTTCTCTTGAATTCTATTCAAGAAATGCGACACAGGTGAATCCCGAAAATTAACTCATTTTCGAATCATTACACACTGTCAAAATTTCATACACTAAAAGTGTTCCATCCTTGTCGATAATCCATGATTCTAAATCTTTAAGTTACCATTTTCTTAACATGCTGGACACAGTCAAAATCTAAGTATCGCTTATCCTTTGGCGAAGTGCTTTGATTTCAATGAGGGTGACACGCGCTTCTTTTCCCCTCCCTCGTAAGATAATTACTAAGCGTAATTAGGTGTGAAAAAAACCGTATGTTGAACATAATAGTCGTATCCAATCGTGGTATCTACTCTTCTTAACATAGAGTTAGTGTTATAATGAACTTGCTTTTAATCAAACTAAGAAAATTTATGTATATCATAAAATTGGGGAGGCAAATGAAACAGCCACCAAATCGATACTGATTTTTGAAAGGCTTTATAAATAGGCCTAGTGCTGATTTTTTTTACCTGTACACAGGTAAGAATATAAAAACAAACAAATATACATAAATATTTGCCAAACAAGCGAAAAAGAGTTTCAAATAAACATCTGGGAAATAAAATACACAACAAATTAATGTAAATGTATCATCGTTCTTCGTGGTTTTGATAATTTAGCTCCGTAAAAAGGGAGAAAACTCGTGTCAAAACACCCTGACTAAACACAGGTGAACCTTCTCTTGTTCTCTAACGGCTTACCAAGAGAGCAGTTAAATTTTAAGTGTTTAATATGATATTTATTACACATACATAAAATTGACTTATTGAAATCATGTTTTTTTCATGTCTCTGGTTTTAATTTTAGTAATTTTTTGAAACAAATAACTAATTTGTCCTGACGAATTTCTTATTTGTCCAACCGAATTTCTAATTCGTCCGAAAAAAATATTTAAAAATAAAACTATAGGGCTGCAGTTCTGGGACTAGATGAGACAAGTACACGGGAGCACCTGCTGTGTTTCATTTGTCATCAATGTGTACTCTTTGTAATGATCGAGAAAACGGACACATCCCTAGAAAAGTCAGCGTGGCCTTTGAGTTTTGTATAAAAATTAAAAAAAATATGAAAAAAAGTCCGTCAATATTCGAATAAACTACATGTATACCCTTATCGCCTTGTTTGAAAACAGACCTGCATGTATATTGTTTCGCAATAAGGGATGTCGAAGACAGAAAACTGAAATCCTCAGATGTTACATTGTAATCATAAGATATTTTTCAGTTGGTTTCCATTAACGTTCTTTCCCAGTGAATAACCACGTTTGAAATGTTAAAGGTGAAGATACCGGACAGTTTAAAAAAAAAAACAATACAATGAGGAGGGCATAAAATAGAGACCACTGGAAATTCCAGAGGTGGGATCCGGTGCCAAGGAGCAGTAAGCATCCCCTGTTGACAAGTCACACCCGCCACGAGTCCTAGTTCTAATTGGGTATATCGAATCAGCGTAGAAATGAAAATATTTTCAATCAATGAAACGTAGTCAATAAATTAAAATGTTGAATTGAAGGCAGGAGCAAGAGTCTTATTCTTTTCATGTCAGATAGAAGTTTTTGAATAAATTCTTTTTCCTGTGAGTAAAAAAAAAACAAGCTTGCTAACAACGGGACGAAATGGGTACCCATGAGTATTCCAACAGATTGCTGAAATACTTTACCTTAAAAAGATATTCAAGCATCTTTTTTTTAATATCAACATTGGAGTACTTGTGTGTAAAAATATGATTTTTTCTTTTTGTTTTTACAAAATGAACAATCATTATGACAAAGATAGTAAACTTAGTATATACGAGTTCAATTTTTATTAAAAGAGTAACGTGGCAAAACTTACATGATCTGCTAACAACATGGCGCAATGCAAGGTAGACTATCGAGTTAGTCAGTATGATTTTTCTCGAATCGTCAAAATGAGCTCAACATATTGTCTAAATGACTAACTGCACCCTCATCTGGAGGACAATCAATCTGATTATTTCAGTGGCATTACATGTATTGGTTTTTGGAGACCAGGTTTTCCAACAATCTGTTGGAGTTCCCGTGGAAACCAATCGCACCCCTTTATTGGCAGAACCTAGTTTTGTATTCATATGAAGCAGAATTTGTCCAAAACGTATATGTGAAAAGAAGAAAACCCTTGTTGTGCATGGCCTTCAAATCGACATTTAGATACTAATTACCTTGACGACGTATTGTCCATTAACAATGGAACTACGATATAACACAGTGAGTTTGAGATAAAAGATACCACAGAGTCTGACACATCTATTTCATATCTGGATTATTTACTTAAAAAGAGCCTGTACGAATTCTAAAGGCGGATTCTGCCTGGAATTTGGATGGAATATTGATGGAATTGAGCAGGAATTTGCAAATTCCGGGCGTACTTGAGGAGAAAATGGAGTTTTCGAAAAGTTACACCACAGTAGAAGAGGTGTTTTCCAGGCGTCATTTCTTATTTCCGGGCGTCAATTTGCAAGGATCAGATTTTCCTGGCGTAAAATGGCAGGAAAACAGAAACAAAAGTTACTCCTGGAACTTTCAGGAGAAATAAAAGCCTCTGGTTGGTCAATTTAATTATCAATTAAGGGTCATTTCAGATAGGAGGTTAAGTTTGAATTTGATCATGAAGGAGGGAGTTTATTGTGAATGAAACAGGAAATGCAGATATATCAATGTTAAGGCTTTTACACTTCTTCTGGATAACACAGTATCTGCAGGTAGGTGTGATCATGAATATCTGGTACCTATTTGAGTAAATTTGATTTTGATTATGTATAATGATAAAATTACTTTAGATATTTTGAGTTTCCTTGCACACATTCTGAGAAATAACAGTCTGATGGAGGCATTCTCCAACTGTAAAGTACTGTGTAATAATGTAGAACTGTATTGAGTAACTTGTTTCAATCTCATGATTATTGAAGTAATAAAAATGTACCGGTATTGTAAAAAGTTTGTTTATAATTAATTCTTATAGACATTCGATCATGGTGGTGTTTCTTACACAAAAAATGAAACAAGTTTTATAAATTCTATTTCTATACTACATGTATGTTAATGACCTGTCATTATGTTTTCTTGCAGTTCAATAAGCTTTTTCTAGCTTTAACATTGTAAATCATAGCCTAAATGTTTTTTTTTTTTGGTTAACATGATCAATATATACATGTAGGTTTTAGGTCACATAGTATTATATAATTCCAGGCGTAATTCTGATCCAGGCGTCATTTTAGTTTCCAGGCGTAATTTTTCGGGCGTCATTTATTTTTCCGGGCGTAGCTCAACGAATTTTCGCCTCAAAATTCCTGCCGCTTTGATTACGCCCGGAACCTGTGTATCACCATGTATCCTAACGCCCGGAATTACTTCACAATATACGTCTCTATTCCCCCTATATTCCGGGCGGAACATTTCGTACAGGACGTTAATGGTAATCTATCAACCAAGCTTTATGAAAAACGTGGTGACTAACTTTTCAATCGTCAACTTTCCTATCTTATGCAGCAATAAACCTTCATCATCTGCTTAGGGGTTGTGGTCTGCTCCTGTTTTGTATTGTGTGATGAACCCTAGTGTTTGAATACTGTTTGTTATCTCCATATATTTCATTGTTTAAAATATGAGAAAAGGTACGTTTTTATATTATTGATTCTGGTTATTGTGTTTTCAAATTTTCTTAGTACCTCAGGGATTTAAAGTTTCCACATCTGATACACAGCACCTTTTGAATATGTTGTTTTATTTTTCAGTACTCTTGACATTTCTCAGAAACATATACTGCCATATCTTTTTTATAGAATTTTTCACTGATATGGAGACGCCACCACTTGCCGATGGAGAGCTGCAAATTTCTCGGCACTTGGGGCCATAGAGCAGGGAGGGATCTTTTCTGTGACAACACTTAGAGGGACGTTCAATGAATAATGTCATCAGCTCGACGACATACAACATGGAAATCATATGCAATTAAGCTTGACTTTCTCTAATTATTGAATCTTTATTGATTTGATTACAGTTTATTTGACCACTTTTCATCACAAAGTTCTATTGTGAGAAGCTGGAAAACAAGGGCTATTCGAAACACTGCATTTAAAACTAGGAGACTTATTGTTCACAGAACAATAAGAGGTCTTTCCACCTTCTTTGAATTTAAAATTTGTTTTATACCTGACTCCTTAAAATTAAATTCCATGAAAAAGAAACCAGAACTCTCTTAAAGCATAGAAAAAATGAAAATAAAAAAAATAATTGACCTTGACCATTGACCTTGAAAAAATATTCAAGGTCAAATGTCAAGGGTCACAATGCAGTTTCCCCCATGCTTCTATGACTCATACTTTTCAAGTTATAAGGATTTATAGTAAGTACAAAGAAGTTAAAGGGCAATAACTCATATAAGGGGTCATCAGATACATTTGCACTTATACAGTGAAGTGAGGCCTAAAGACCCTTAAGATATTAGTGAAGGTTTGGTGTCTCTACAGTCTACGGTTTCGGAGAAGTAGCGATAACAAGGTTTTTCACACAAGGGGCAATAACTTTTAAAAGGTTTAATCTTAGGGGACAAGAGTGAAATCTTTGAAACAGTTTTAAGAGTACATATTAATGATGCATAGACATTAAGTATATGTTGAAAGACAAAAGAGATATAAAAAGAGCTAAATTTTCCATTTTTGGAATGACCTTGACCTTTGACCTTTACATGAATTTGAAGGTCAAAGGTCAATGAATCTTATGCAGTTGGTCTCATGTCTCTACGACTTGTCGTTTTGAAAATTTTTAATTATTTGTAATATTCAAAAAGTTTCAGGGGCAATAACTCATTGAAGGGGTCACCGAATACTTTCGCAATGAATAGATTGAAGAGTCCCCATAATCAGGCAAAGCCATTGGTGAAGGTTTCATACCTTTATGGTTTACGGTTTCAGAGGAGTAGCGATAACAAGGGTTTTTAGCACAAGGGGCAACAACATTTTAAAGGGTCAATCTTAGGGGCCAAGAATTATATCTTCTAAAGAGTTTCAAAAGTACATATTAAAGACATAAGATAGATAGTATATGTTTAAGGACATAAGAGCTATTAAAAGAAATTTATTTCCCATATTTGGAATGACCTTGAACTTTGACCTTGAATTGAATTTGAAGGCAAAAGGTCATTGAATATTATGCAGTTGGTTTTATGTCTCTACGACTTTTCGTTTTGAAATTTTTTAATTTTTTGTAAAATTTATAAACTTTCAGGGGCAATTACTCATTGAAGGGGTCAAAGAAAACTTTCGCAATGAATAGATTGAAAAGTCTCCTAAATTAGTTCAAGACAATGGTGAAGGTTTTGTATCTCTACGGTTTACGGTTTCTGAGGAGTAGCGATAACAAGCTTAACGGTGAAAGGGCCAATAACTGCGTAAGGGGTCGAAGTTAAAACATACGGGGTCGTTTTTCGGAATAACTTTATATATCCAGTATCATGAACTAAAAAGTTTTTCGATAAGTCTTACCGTCTCAAAAGCTAAGGGGAGAAATAAAATAAAAAGAAACAGAAGCATTTCAAGAGGTCTTTCCACAGAAAGGTGGAAAGACCTAATGAATAATCAAGAATCGGTAAACTAGAGTAAAATTAAACGCTTCATTAAAGCTTCTGTAAAACTTGTTAAGAATCCCAAAGATATATTAACTTAAATATGTGAAGTTTAAAGCAACCAATGTCTGTTGAATACACACATGAGCAGATGGATTTCAATGAACAAAAATTTATATATAATGGGCATCAAAAATGGGTACCATCCTTGGCGACAAGGACATACAACAACCAATGTATATTTTCAAAAATTCAACAAATTATCACTGAGTATGTTTGATTGACTTTAACCCTTTAACGGCCAGAGATTTTGCAATTTTTCAGCATAACTGCCTTAAAAAGTTCAAATAAAATTTTAGACATTTTCTAGTCACTTTTACATAGAGCAACCTATATATTTTCTGAAAGGTAAGATCCTAACGTATTTAATTATGCAGATTAATTTGACGACACGGTTACCATGGCAACGATTGAGACCCATAATTGCCAAAATATGTGTTTTTCTCCCTTTATTCGTCCCTTAAATACAAACAATTTTACAAATAATGTTTCCAAACCAGAGGATTTGGTGTAACTATTAAAACAAACATGCATTAAATTAGTTTTTGGTTTTTACTGGTCAATTTTATTTAATAGAAAGAGTTTATACAATTACACAATGTCCGCACGTCATCTGTTAGACCTCGGCTTTACAACTGTCTGATTGTCGAAAGCAATTTTTGAATCGCTCTCCCTCCTACAGTTTTTTACTGACTTCAATAAAATGTGATACACATGTTGAGCATACAAAGATGCACATTTTTTTAATATACTTTAGTATTTTTTATTTCAAGGAACAGTGTTGCCATGGTTACAAAAATAGCAATTTTGAGAAGGGGGCTTCCTAACAAATCATGGGTATTGTATATTTATTTACTTTCAGTAGTTATCAATGAATAAAAATTACCTGCTTGGTTCCAGTGATCTGCATATAAGAATTCACAACACCCTGTTATGTTCCTTAACATACAATATCATTAGTTTATCATTAAGTTTTAGATGACGGCCATGAGGAGAGTATGACAAAGAACTAAGCACACTAACTCTCGATTCCAGCCTACATTTTATATAAACACCTTCTATTCAATAAAAGTGACATTTTTGCCATTACTTTTCTTTTTATAATATTTATACCAGACAGTGTCAAATTCTAAATAGCTCTTAATTACAACTCTTTGTATAAGAGTGAAGGGTGGTGGGGGAGGGTTATAAGATATAAAGATATATATCCACTGTAATTAAGTTTCAATATCACCAGATTTGAAAATATTTTTCATATTTTCATTTCTTATGGATATGGATAAATGATCCTTCATTTTTTAAAAATTTCACTTTACTTCACTTATGTAAAATCTTTCTTTGTATCTGTAAACATACCAACAGCTGTTTGTCAACGTTTACGACGAACAACGTAGTACCTAGGCTAGTGTTAAACGTACCCAAACTAAAACTAAACAGATGATTTTAATCTGATTGATCAATATAGTTACATGTACTTGGAGTATGCAATTGCGATCGGTAGCGTGCGTATGCATAAAGCAAATTGTAAGATTTTTGCATAAGGATTAAAAATAACAAGCAAATTCAAAGAATTGTGGTCCCCCGCTTTCGGTATCTTTGTGGGCAAGATATCATTTTTAGGGTCAAGGTCAATAGGTCAAAGTTTTTGGTATCCCATGAAAGGTCTTGCCATAAAGAATACATATATTTAAAATATGAAAGTCCTAGTTTTTACCGTTCAAAAGTTATGACCAAGGTTAACGTTTTTAAAAGTAGTTAAAACTCCAAGGTCAAAGGGTCAAAGTTCTTGGCAAGCAATGAAAGGTCTTCTCACAAGGATTACATACGTGAAGTACGAAAGCCCTAGCCCTTACCGTTTAAAAGTTATGGTCAAGGTTAAAGTTTTATCAGAAGTACGTAAATCTCCTAGGTCAAGGTCCAAAGGTCAAAGTTGTTGGTATTCATTGAAAGGTCTTGTCACAAAGAATAAATATGTGAAATATGAAAGTCCTAGTACATACGATTCAACAGTTATGGCCATAGTAAAAGTTTGGATTTTTTTAGTAAAAGTAGTTGAAACTCCAAGGTCAAGGTCAAAAGGTCAAATTTGGTGGTACCCAAAGAAAGGTCTTATCACAAGGAATACACATATGAAATATGAAAATTATAGCTCCACTAAATCAAAAGTTATGGGCAAGGTTAAAGTTTTTGTGACGGAC
>PRKT01000003.1:963604-989069 GCA_003671525.1 Saccostrea glomerata | reverse complement strand
AAAATGACTTAACAAGAATAAAGAAACATAGAAGTAAGGACGAAATGAAGAAGGATAAAAGTCAAAGTGAAATGTAATAAAGACGAATATGAAAACAATAAAGTGACATATAATTACAATAATAACAAAGCATAAAGAAGTAGGCAGAATAAGAATAAAAGCAAGATACATAGACTTTTGGCGGTAATTCCCTTCCATAAGAGCACAAAACAGTTTTATATGCTATTTTCTTAAATATTAGTGGTCTTGTTGTTTGAATTCTTATTGGGCGAGTAATTTCAATTTCTGGAAGAGTTTAGAAAGCAAATATTTTGCAAAAAAGTGAAAGGTTTATGAGAGGAAGTAGCCGGAATGAGGAATTCATTACATTTAATTTCTTCATGACAGCGTCCAAACCCATAGGCCATGAAGAGTAAAGTTCTCTGGGTGAAAATAAAGTTAAAGTTTTTATCACACCAATTATATTGGCCAGAACTTTTAACCTTTGACTTGTTTCATTTCCCAAACTTGAAAAAAAACACCTTTAGAAAGAAAAAAATGTACAGGAAATCATAGGATTAGCCATATTCCAGTATACGAAGGGTTATACTCAAAAATGTGTTCTTAAAAACAATTAAAATTTGAATTAAAAAACCGGTATTACGGACATGTTTTTTTTTATTTAAAAAGAATATTTTAGTTTAATCATTGAGACTAAATCATAGAAAAACGTTTTTTTTGGTTCTTTGCGAGCACCGATGACATTATTTAATATTGAACGTCCCTCATATACTGCGATACAGGACTCAGTTTACAAGGGCTGTTCAATTAATAATGTCACAAGCTCGATGATGTACACATCTGAGAACATATGATATTAAGCTTAACCTTTTTCTCATTGAATCTTTATTGAATTGGAATTGATAACAGTTTATGTAACCACTTTTCATCACATAGTTTCATTGTGAGATCTGGAAAACAAGGGCTATTCGAGACACTGCATAAAATGAATGGTAAAGAATCAGTAAACTAGAGTGAAAATAAACGCTCCATTAAAGCTGCTGTAAAACTTGTTAAGAATCCCAAAGAAATATTCACTAAAATATGTGAAATTTATTACAGTAACCACTAACCAATGTTTGTTTTATACACACATGTGCAGGTGGATTAAAATTAACAAAAAAGATATAATAGGCATCGGGAATGGGTACCATCCTTGGCGACAAGGACTTACAAGTGAACAGCCACTGCATCGTTTGCGAAAATTCATCAAATTATCACTGATTATGTTTAATTGACTTTAAGACACATAGAAAGTTTGATAGGCATCATTTTGGGGGTAGTTTACACTGTTTTACAGATACATTTGTCATTAAAAAAAAAAAGCTTAATACTCAAAGGTCACCCCATGTTTTGAAAAATGGGGGCAAACGACAACGTGTAAGAAAATCTAAACAATTATTTTTAAAAATAAAAAATTGTACTCATCTACTTTGTCTGAAATTCAAACAAACAATGAAACTTGAATCAATTGCTTTAGATTATACCCTCAAAACAAATTTACAATAAGATGCACTTGACAGCAACAATATAGGCATGAGTAGCGCAAAGAATTACAAAAATAAACTTGTATGTCATTTTCTTAAATATTAGTGGTCATGTTGTTCAAATTCTTATTCGGGGAGGCAGTTCAATCTCTGGAGAGATTGCAAATTTTAAATAAAGCAAATTTTTGAGGGAAATTGAATCGGGAATCCACTACATTAAATGTTGTTCATAATAGCGTCCAAACACACAGGCCATGAAGAGTAAAGGAGTAAGGGGGGTTAACAGAAAGTTGATGTTTTGTACATGTCACACCAACAACATTCGCCAGATCTTTCAACATTTGACTTGTTTCATTTCCCAAACTTAAAAACAAACACAGTACTGAAACAAAAAACAAGTACAGGAAATCATAGGATCTGCCATATTCCAGTATATCAGTAGGACCATACTCAAAAATGTGTTCTACGAATGCTGTTCAATAAATAATGCCTTCGGTGCCAGGAAAGAAACAAAAACGCCCTTTATGATTTCACTTTAACCCCTTACATGGCAAAGATTTTAAGCATTTCTAGACCAATTGATATTAAGATTTCAATGCATTTTTCTGAGCATTTCTTGTAATTCTTATATATACCAATGTATATGTATTCTGAAAGCAGGTATTGTGTAGTTTCTGAGAATTATTATAAAAATATAATTTCAGTTGCCATGGCAACGAAATACATCATAATCATGATGGAATTTTCATTTATTCCAAGACTGAGTTTCATTCTAGATTTTTGCTTAGTTAAATAAATTTAGAAATATTTTATTGTTGTGTTGAAATCTATGAGCATGTTGTACATTTTTTTTTACAAACAAATATTAAGTATTTTGGGCGGATGGAGTGGGGTTAGAAGGTTATCTCCAAAATTTAGCATTTTTACGTATTTATGTAACATGTTAATTACACCTGAATTGCTCAAATCGCTCAAATAGTGTACAAAGTTTAACTCAATTTAGCAAAAAATAACTGGTACGACCAATAAAGAAAAATTCTGCATATAATTTTATCGTAATTATGTTCTCTTTCACTGATATTTGCAGTATGAACGAAGTTATGAGTGTTTGTACATACTATACTCTTTTTGCAAGTCAGATGCGTAGAAATTCGTATATGCCATGTAAGGGGTTAGATATCCTCTTTAATTAAAACACATGTTCGTAACAGTTTTATCCAATTTTTGATTGTGTTTAGAACACATTTTTGAGTAGGGTGACAATTGAATACTAAGCTATTTTACTGTCAAATGTTTCTTTAAAACAGTGTAAATTACCCCAAAAATGATGCCTATCAATTTTGTGTCTCAAAGGCAGTCAAACTTCACCAGTGATATTTGTTGAATTTTGACAAACAGTACATTGGTTGTTGTAAGTCTTTGTCGACGGTACCCATTTTTGATGCCCATTATATCAATTTGCTATCATTGAAATCCACCTGCTAATGTGTCTATAAAACAAACATTGGTTGCTGTAAATTTCACATATTTCAGGAAATATTTCTTGGGGATCCCTAACAAGTTTAACGGCAGCTTTCATGAAGCGTTTTGTTATTCACTCTTAGTTAACTGATTCTTTACCATTCATTCATAACGCAGTCTCGAACAGCCCTTATCTTCCAGCTTCTCACAATGAACCAATGTGATGAAAAGTGGTCACATAAACTGTAATCAATTGATTTAAGAGTCAATCATTAGAAAGTCAGGCTTAATGTCATATGATTTCTATTTTGTAAGTCAAAGAGCTCAGAATATTATTTATTGAACAGCCAACGTACAAGCAATCAAAAATTGAATACAAATGTTCAAACGTGTTTTAAAGAAAAGAGAATATTTCAGTAAAATAATTAAGATTAAAGTATTGAAAAGCGTTTTTTCTTTCCTTTCCGATGACATTATTTTTTTAACAGCCCTTGTATGCGAAGGATCGAATACACTTAAGGTACATCGATACTCTGATTAGAGAGATAACTGTTAATGAAATATATGCCTATTATTCCTTTATAGATTTTCCAAATTAAATTGTCTTTTTTGCCCAATTTTGCACCGCAAGCTATGCTATAATTGTTTGTATTTTACTTATATAATAAAATACATGTACATTCCTTTTGGAAAATCATTAAGGTTCAAGCAAAATTTTATATGAGTGAGCAGAGGGTTTATGAGCCTTAAGAAAACTTCTAAGTGTTCACTTATTTAAAAACTACTTTATAGAATGGTATGATATTTTCAAATTATTACAATAAAAGTCTTCTCAACAATTGTAGAAAGGAAATCAAATATCACCGACAAAAACCAATGTTCCGTGACGAAGCTTAGAAACAATAAATCTGTACTTTGGGGACGTGTTTTGTGTAATTAGCATCTTCTTTTTTATCATTATCAAATTTTAAAAACTGGTTTCAAATGACCATTTCGCTAGAAGGTAGAGCCGTTAAAATGTTGACATCTGGACCATTCTTGCACCACGTTTTACGCAATATTTTTTTAGTTTATAATTGTCCTTGATATCACTTTAAAAATTAACAAGCAGTATCAAACCCATTTAAACACATTTTTCAATAGGTTATGCGTCATTTTATCGCCAAATTTATCACAATTTGAAAGCTTTGGAAAAAATTTAAGCAAACCAGAAGTGACCTTGATCTTCGTATGAGGTCCAAATTTCGCGTCACACCAGGTTAAAAGAGTGTTAAATTGTTCTGAAATAATCTTAGAAACATGTAAACAAACAATTTTAATCGTATGAAAATGATAGGAAATCGATGCTCATGACAGTCGAATCAGTCTGAATAATCCTTAAAGCGGTGCTCTCACGTGCTAAACGCCCAAGGATATTGTCCAAAAAGCCAAAAAGATGACTGTCAAAATCCGGATCTGAATCCCACTGAAGTATGAGCCTTAAGAAAACTTCTAAGTGTTCACTTCAATAAATGTATTTTTTTAAAAACTACTTCATAGAATGGTATGATATTTTCAAATTATTACAATAAAAAGGAAAATCAAATATCACCGAACAAAACCAATGTTCCGTGACGAAGCTTAAAACAATAAATCTGTACTTTGATGACGTGTTTTGTGTAATTAGCATTTTTTTTTTCATTATCAAATTTTAAAAACTGGTTTCACTAAAAAACACAAAACAATTGCAAAATGATCATTGCGATAGAAGGGAGAGCCGTTGGAATGTTGACATCTGGACCATTCTTGCACCACGTTTTTAAAATTTTATTTTAGTTTTTAATTGTCCTTGATATCACTTTAAAAATTTACAAGCAATATCAAAACCCATTTAAACCCATTTTTCAATAGGTTATGCGTCATTTTTATCGCCAAATTTATCACAATTTGAAAGCTTTGGAAAAATTTAAGCAAACTAGAAGTGACCTTGATCTTCGTATGAGGCCAAAATGTGGCATCACACCAGGTTAAAAGAGTGTTAAATTGTTCTGAAATAATCTTAGAAACATGAAAACAAACAATTTTAATCGTATGAAAATGATAAGAAATCGATGCTCATGACAGTCGAATCAGTCTGAATAATCCTAAAAGCGGTGCTCTTACGTGCTAAACGCCCAAGGATATTGTCCATAAAGCCTTTGTGTGACGATGCACTGTCAAAATCCGGATCTGAATCCCACTGAACACATTTGGGGTTTTTATAAGGAATATCAAAGCCCCCCCCACCCTGCACAAAATTTCAACGGTTTGGAAAGATCTATGCAGTAGGTGTGGCAGCAGATAGGTCAATCTCCTATACAGGGGAACTGTGAAATCACAAATTTTCGCGGAGATTTAACTTTCGTTGTTTTCGAGGTATGACGAGATCTACGAATGCATGTCCACCACGAAGTGTAAAATATCATATACATATAAGTACTAATTAATTCTTGATCCAAGAAATCAAATCCTCACGAACCAATAGATTTTTTGCTCAAACCACGAAAATTTGACCCCACGAAAATATGTGATTTTACAGTACATGGTATCCAACAGTAAAGGATGTCTTTCAGTAATTAGAGCTAGTGGTGGTCTTATTCAATTATGTGTGAATTTCATTATGAGAGTACGTCATTTCCTTGACACTGCTTAAAATTCTGACGAGATACTCATATGAAATTTACGCAACATCGGACTGCAATATAAAGAAATTATCTATTATATGCATTTGTTCTTCAAAACTTAAAAATGTTAGGTGAACACTTGGAAGTTTGGTTCTGTGTATTAATCGTACCAGAGTATTTGTAAGAATGCCCATGCCTGACTTTCAGAAAAGAGAGACTAAACTGTGCTCTAGGTACATGTATGCCAATCTTGATACACACATTAACAAACAACGCATACATTAATTTGATTCAACTATATAATATCATTATTGGATACAACCACTATTGTGACTTCTGCTGTCGACAATAACGGGGGCACACCTCCATCAGTGACAACAACGCTAGTGTTGCAGGCTGGTATGTGGGAACCCCCTTCATAAAACTTATGAGCGATCTGGATCACACCCGACTTGGGATCAATGGAGAAATGATGGCAGGTTGGGTTATTTGAGTGGACAAAGCTGTAGGTTAATTCAGCGTTCCTTCCTACATCAGCGTCAAATGCGGTGATCTGGCCCATTGCAACTTGTCCTACTCTATCACCAGCCCATATAAGATTGTGGTATAGTTTCCTTGAGAATACAGGCGCATTGTCGTTTACATCCAAAATATGGACCTGAAAAAAGAGCACAAGATATACAGAAAACATAATATATAGATTTATAGACGGCAGCATGATTACAATTTTTTTTCCTAACAGTGTCTACATGCATAATAAATACACGTAAATGACGTGTTTAGCGCGATATCGTGTTGTGTGAACTTGTGGTAGCGTGACAGCGTGTTCGTCAATGTTGTGATAGCGCGACGGCTTGTTTTTTGTTTTTCTGAACGCGATGTTGAGCTTTAGCAAATGACCCTATCCGGACATCATAGATATTAGATTTTAACAATAATTAGAATTTAGTAGGTTAGAAGATCTAGTCGTGCTAGTCGTGTTAGATGATTCTGTTTTCATCTGCTTATTATTTATTATACCCCACCTTGAAAAGCGGGATCGTTCCGGGAGATTGTGATGTCTGTCCGTCCATCCATTTGATTCTTATCCGCGACTCCTCTGTTACCACTGAATGAAATTTAATGAGACTCTCTCAGAATCTTTGTTACACAGTGCTGTTATGCACCCCTATCTTACTTTTAGATCGAAAACATCTTTTAAATTTCTCTGAGCAAAACATGGTCATTTTTTCTCTAATATTGACGGGTACCCATCTTTTATCCGCAACTTCTCCTATACCCTATATCACATATTCATTATTACATAATGCCATGGCACAGCACACCCTCTTTTAATTACATTTTGATTTGCCACTCATTTCGAGTCTCCAAGTACAAAACATGGATGTGTCATTATTATAACCACATGGGAGGCGCGGATATCATTTAGTGAGCACATTGCTCATAGTATAGTTTACTAGTATTTAGTACTTGATATAAATATATTTTTTCCTGACCCTGCAGTTCTTCAAATAATTCATTTTTTTTTGTACAATACGAAACCCAACATTCATATATGTACAGGACATCTACAATTAATTTCAGAACGATTATTTTTTCTATGTAAGTTGAGAAATGGGAACAAGGTTTATACGTTTGAGCCCATTCTTGGACCTCGGGATAAAATGAAAATTCTGAAACATATAATTATACTTTCACATTTACAGCAGTATACCACTAATCAAATTCCAAAGACTTAGTTCACTGATTAAAAATGAACTTCGAAAATAAACATTCCACTTACAAGCACCCTAACCACAGCAGACTTATAGGGAGTACCGTGGTCACGTGCCTCCACCAAAAGCATCTCTTGATTCGCCACTTCGCGGTCAAGGATCGCACGTGTTTGAATGAGCCCAGTATTCTCGTCAACGTCAAAGTTTTGAGCTCCCTGTAGCAGCACGTAGCTAAGTCTTCCATTCTCTCCCCTGTCGGCGTCCTCAGCGATAACTTGGAAAACTATGTATCCAATAGGACTGTTTTCTACCACCCCCACTTCATATGGCGTACCAGTGAATTGTGGCGTGTACTCGTTCGCGCCCTTGGTATTAAGTTCAAGCGTGTCATGTAAGATAGGAAAATCGACAGCTCTGACCTCTTGTAGAAAGTCTCCATGTAATAAAATCAAAACAATCCCCGACAATAATATATCAAGTTGGGATGTTGATGAAAATATACCCATCTTCTATCCTCTTCCTCTCACGGGTATTTCGAAAGCCGTCTGCTAATAACACAGTATTATAGAAAGTTTATTTACCACAATGACTAGAAATAGGGCACTAGGGGAGATGGGTAGGTATACATTGGTATTCGGTTATATAGACTGTATAAGGGTTTTACTTGTATCTTCAAAAGAAGTAATAAAGACCAAATTTAAGAAACATTTAACTAAATATAATAGACATTTGCTATATTATATTTAAAGGGAACTCGGGAATTTACATATCTTGTAATTCATAAAAAAATAATACCTTATGAAGAAGCTGATTCTACTCAAGGTACTCTGAAGATGATATTGAAATCACAAAAGAATACAAAGTTTGTTCGACTAAAACCTAACGTCACCTGTTTATTCACACACACTTAACACTTTTACTCCGCTACAAAATATAGTCCACAGCAACCAAAGAATACGGTAGAATAAATTATACTTTTGTAAAGCCTATACAAATGTAATACAACAAACCGAAAATATATTTTTCTAAAGAATAATCTGTTATCCAGTGTTACGTACTCACGTGGATCTGTGTTATCATATCAGAAGGTAACCAAGGGTTATCTTTATAAATAAGGATTTTCTTTGACAAATTAATAGAGGAAAACCTTGTCCTTCAACACAGTAATTATCTTATAAAGGTGTTCAGTTGTTTTATTTTACAAGGAGACCAGAGTTAGCCCTTGTCCTAATTGTAACAGTCTAATATGTGTATTAAAATATGAGAAAAGTACCAGAGGTTTGTTGTTGAATGTCCCTCTCTCGGATTTTTTCACTCGTGGAGACGCCACTTTTTGCTGGTAGAAGGCTTCATATTTATACCCATACTACTACTCCGCATTCAGGGCAATTGATTGATTAATCTTAACTGCATGCATCCTGTTATAAAAAAGACCTATAAAGACTTTATCCTAAATCTTATAATAAGATTTTTCAACTTTATACACATTTATTCCCTACGACAAATTAAAGTCCTGGCTTTTTGATATCATTGACAGCTGTTTTTTCAATCAAAACGGAACTCGTAAATTTACTTACCTGGTCATTGGTCATTTTCAAAATTATTTTGAAAACACATTCTGATTGCAAACACAAGCATTCTGAAGTTGACATCAAAACGATGTTTGAGTTTCTGATTAATAATATCTATATGGTTTTTGGAGACCAGGTCTTCCAACAATCTATTGGAATTCCCATGGATATCAATTGCGCTCTGTTATTAGCAGACTTATTTTTATATTCATATGAAGTAATATTTTTTGTGCAAAATCTTATGCGTGCAAAGACGAAACACTTGCTATGGCCTTCAACTCGCCTTAGATATATCGACGGCCTAGCTATTGTTAATTAACAATGGTTATTTCCATCCTTATGTCGATACGATATATCCCGGTGAGCTTGAGATAAAAGATACCACAGAGTCTGACACACCTGTCTCATATTTTGATCTGTTTCATATTTTGATCTTTTCCTTGAAAAAGACGTTAATGGCAAACAAACAACCAAGCTCTGTGATAAATGTGATGACTTTGACTTTTCAATCGTCAACTTATTCTATTTACCTTCATTATCTGCATACGGGGCTTATATCTCTCAGTTGATTCGATACGCAAGATCATGCTCTACATATGTATAGTTTTTAAAACGAGGTAAATTATTAACAATCAAATTGATGAAACAAGATTATTAAGAGCCTTGTCATACATCAGCGAATACAATTTATCATTGAGTCAAATGCTGACTGACGTTTTTCATACTTATTGCTATGCATTTTTACACACCTAACTGACGACGGATTTTCCCGTTATTTTTCGATCATGACAAGAGGCACACGGCGGGTGTGATCGGTTTGCAGGGGGGTGCTCAATCTTCCATGGCACCTACAGTTGATCCCGATTCTGATGTTTTAGAGGTCTGTGTTTGCCCCCTCCTAGTTTGTATTGTTTTATGGATTTTTGAGCATCTATACTGTTTTTGGTTTCTCTGTATATTTTAGTTTTTTTAACGTCCCTCGTAAGAATTTTTCACTTATATGGAGATGCCATGATCTTCCAGTAGAGACCAGTGAAGGATCTTTTTCATGCCAACACCTAGCTACTGCGGCACGGCACCCCAGCATATGAGCATAGAAGGTGAGATCGTATTAAGTGAATACGGCAACGGTAGTGATTTATTTGCTACGAATTTGCACATCATTTAGAATTATCTCCTTAAGAAGAAGTTACTTAAATTTTTGTTGTTAGGACAAATTTATGCAAAGGTGATCTTTTCAATAGTCTCGTAAGACAAACTTAGTGCAGTAGTACTATATATGGCCAGGTTATCAGGGTTGTTTTGATGATAAATATAGTATTGCGTTCACAGATGTCATAAAACCGGTAGTAGTTTTAGGATGACACGGTCATTAAGACCAACAAAACTGTTCACTCAACATTTGTATAGAACATCAATTGTTGAATTCACTCTTTTCAGAAGCTACTAGCAAATTTACTTACTAACTATTTTTTGAAAGCAGAACCCAAAAAATTCTCTCACTGATCTTTGAAGCTTAAATTTGTAAATTTGTCATATAACATGCAAATGAGGACTAAATCATTTATTTTGATTGCCCTAGGATGGAGTAAATTATAAAATTACAGCAGTATCGTTTAGAGCCATGATTTAGCAAGTTCCATCGTCGATACAA
Source organism: Saccostrea glomerata (assembly GCA_003671525.1). NCBI lineage: Eukaryota > Metazoa > Mollusca > Bivalvia > Ostreida > Ostreidae > Saccostrea > Saccostrea glomerata. The sequence goes on along the minus strand of PRKT01000003.1, from coordinate 978,500 downwards.
TGACCTTGTCAACAAATACAATTCATCATTGAGAAAATTGCTGACTGGCGTTTTTTCATGCTTATTGTTAGACCATTTTTTATACACTGAATTGACGATAAATTTTTACTTTACATGTTTTTTCCGATCCTGACAAGGATCACACGCTTGTTGTGACTGGTCGGCAGGGGATGCTAACTCCTCCATGGCACCTGATTCCACCTCTGATGTTTCAGAGGTCCGTGTTTGCTCCACTCCTATTTTGTATTGTTTTATTGATTTTTAATCTTATATACATGTACTGTTCGTTATCTCCATATGTTTCACATTAAAAGGAGAAATTAATTATATTCGAAAAAATTCTTGCAGCAAGGCAATATGGTTGGTAATATATCATTTAGAGAAAGACGTTTGCTTTTTTCCTTGGTGATTTTTGCTGACACCGCACACAACTTTAGCAAAGTGTGTATTGGATTGTTCCTTTTTCTCTTTATCTTACCATTGAATCTTGTTTTGGCTGACGTGCTTCATAACACTGAATAATACCTAGTTAAAGTCACTAAGTTCATACAACCACTAACTCAAAACTAGTTTCACTAGGTATTTGGCAGATTAACTAGATAACATTAGTTAATCTTGAATACTTATAAGTATTTTTCACTTTTATACGACCCCTCGCTCCACGAGACACCTCGTTCTCAGAAAGATTTCAGTCTGTCTCTACTGCAATTGTCAGTAGATAACGATCCATTTCGCTATAATCTCCTGTACATGTAAATCTGTTCCGTTTATACGGTTTCACCCGAAGGACCGATCTCCACGTCCCACTGTGGGATTCGAATCCGCGACGTAAGGATTGACTTCTACTTCGCGATTCTAAAGCAGACGCTCTAGCCACTGCGCCACGCAAGCGACCTTTAAACAATACAAAATACGAATGCTGGTGATGAAGGTATTCCTGCATAAGTAAGGGAAGTTGACAATAGAAAAGCTAAAGTCATCACGTTTATCATTAAGATTGATTGTTAGATGCCATTAACGTGGTATCTTTTATCTCAAGCTTGCCAGGATATATTGTATCGATATAAGAATGGAAATTACCATTGAAAGCACGTCGTCGATGTGTCTAAATGTCGAGTTGACAAACACAGCAAGTGTTTCCTTCTTTTCACGCATAAGATTCTGCTTCTTATGAATACAAAAATAATTGGTACCCATGGGGATTCCAATAGCTTGTTAGAAGACCTCCAAAAACACACAGATGTTGTCAATCAGAAACTCAAGCATCTTTTTGATATCAACTTCAAAGTACTTGTTTGTGCAATCAATTCTCTAAACAATTGTAAATGAGGTAAGTAAACCTTAGATCATCATTTCCTTACTTATAGGCGAGTATAATGAATGAGTGTAATGAATTATGGTATCATCTTAGCACATGTATTTAATTTTCAGTGTTTGTGGTATCATCTTAAAACAATGACGCAATGGATCCTTTTATGAAAATAATGCGCAATTTACGGCGCAAGATTTTCTGCGCACGGTTGGGAAGAATTTCTCCACTTTCGAGCACTGGTCAATCAAATGCGTAACACTGCCTAATTCTAAACACATTTTTAACCAATCTGTAAATTTTATCCCTTTATAGCTGTCTCTACGAACCAATAAAATCGCTGCCATCCCACAAATAAAGGTATACTAGTATATAATGCAAATCTAAGCATTTTCGTTTGTTTTCTGAAAGGCGTTAAGTTATTTCCCTTCCAATTCTAAAATATAAAAGAAGACTTTAAATGAATTTTTTTACATATACAAAACAAATGTTGGAATTTTTAAAAAAAAATTTTAGTTTGATGTGCGAAATTTGAGAAAAATTCTAAGGTTCAAGTTTGCACTAATCTCGAATGAAATTAACCCAATGAAATCAACTCAAAATAAAAACAGATAGTCTTTCATTCTGATGTAGTATACAAGGAGAAATCTACTTTCCTAATAAGTCTTTTTTATTGTGATATTTGTATTTCCAGTAGGGATCATTGAATTTGCATCGGGTTAGACTCGATTTAAAATGAAGCGATTTCTTTCAATCGAATCTTCTCGGGTCTTTCCGTCAGATGTCGGAAAACAATGTCAAATGTATTACATGTAACATCGCCTGATGTTAAAATTTATACATCTTCCTGTTTATTCGGTGGTATATTTTAGGTGATATCTTTACATTCAATAAAGTTAAACTCCATGCTCCACAGATAAGAAGTCTTCCAACATTTATTTCAGTTTGTGATAAGGGGGGTTGTCATAGCATCTACTTGATATACATTCAAGGTTGCTTTTTTCGCGAGTGGTAAAGACCCAAGAAGTTTCGATCGCGATTTCCTTTTAAATCCTTTTCTCTGATATGTTAATTTTAATTTACCATTTGGGAGTACATGTAAATATAAAAATTAGATCACAACAGCTGTTGTCATGTTGTATTTACTCCCCCGTAGTAAATTCAAGTTTGAGAACATGCCATCTTTATGAAATATTATTGTAAACTATTTCTTTAAAAGGAAGCCGTTAAGGGCAGAGAAAGAAAAAAAATATTGCGTTTAAATGCAAAAAAATTGCGATTAATCGTAAAAATCAAATTAAACACAAAAGTTTGCGTTTAAACGCAATACTTTTGCGATTAAACGCAATACTTTTTTGCGTTGAATCGCAATACTATAGCGTTTAATCGCAATATTTTTTTGTTTGAAATCAGACATCGATTAGCCAAAGATTAAAATAAATATTATGGTCCAATTTTTTAAAAATAAGAACCGTTTGGATCTGTGTCTTTTGCAACGTGTGGCAATTTTTGATATTTGAAGTTAAACAATGGCATCCTAACAACTCGAGTTTCTTAAACTTATGAGAACCGAGCACCTTTAAGGTTTCGTCAAAGGTCAACATGTTCAAAAATCTATTTTTACATTAGCCTCAAAACTATGTGAGGTATAAAGTTAAAACTTTTACAGTTTATAAATTTTTCATTGATTAACAGACAGAAAGTATCACTTGATAAAAGAAATACTTGGAAAAAATATTAATTGAGAAAAATTCTTCTTAAAAATGCATATATTTTCAAAAAATACACCTAAATAATTCGGCGCTCTTAGTGAAAACCATTATTGCAGAAACAAAATATGTTAATCAATGAAGGGCAAGTTGGACTTAGATAGTCTCTGGAAAGTTGTTTCCCTGTTTATTTTGTCCAAATGTTAAGACTTGAAAGTAAAAGTACATTGCAAATGGCGGATTCTATAGGGGTCTTGTCTTTATACATGTCATGCTTTCAATAACAGCCTTTTAGAGACCATTCACGTCCAACTTGCCCTTCAATGATAAACATAGATTATTTCTGCAATATGATGGTCTTCACAAAAAAGACAGAATTAAGCAGGTGCAATTTTCTTGAAATATGCACATTTTCTGATACATTTTTTTCTAAAAAAAATCTTTTAAAAAATATTTGTTATCAAATGATACTTTCTATCTGTTCTGACTTTATACCACACATAGTTTTGGAGCTATTGTAAAAATCATTTTTCAGACATGTTGACCTTTGACGAAACCTTAACCAAGTCTTTAATCAATTGCTTACCTATAACAGCTAATGAAGAATGTTTCAGTGGTATTAATAGATACAATTACTAGTATGAATTTGGTAGTACACATCGATCAATCTGTTTTCATTTGATTTTAATTTTGATTTCAAATGATGGCTTCTCCAAAGTTCCCGTGTTTATTGTATGTGGTCATTCAAAGGAGAGGTTGTGAATAGTTATATACATAATATGTACATGTTCATATACATAAGTCTAAACATTTCAACAGTCGTTTTATACAGGTACACGGTTCAAACTTTGTGATCGCTTCGTGGAGTGATTGTTTTTCAATCATTATTTCTTTTCCAATCTTTTAATTTTGAAATTCTTCAAAATAGTTTGCATAGCTTTAAATTTTAAAAGTATAGAAAACAATATAGGAAATGTTATTTTTGTTTGAAAGCAACTGACCAAAACTTTAACTTAAAAATAGATATCCACACATGCTAAAACTTTGTTTCTTTCTAAGGCTGTCTTTGTTTTTACAAACCTACACTTCTTTAAAAATACTTGTTTAAAAGAATCTGATTCTATAAAGCTTAACAATGCACAATTCTCCTCCTAAGTATAATACATGTACATTTTTTGGTTCTGGTTCATTCACAACACATATATATGTTACACTGTTCATTCAATATAGAAAATCTATAAAGTCAATAATTTCAGAAAAAAAGTATTTTAATATCAGCGAATAGCCTGAAACATAGTAACTCATAACTATTACTATATTATTTACAAATAGCAAGTAAATACCGGGGGGATTGCAGTTTCCATTAAATTATTAGAATAATCCTTTCGTATTGTCCCCCGCGTGGCGCAGTTGTTTGAGCGTCTGCTCTAGAGTCGCGAGGTAAGGAGTTGATCCTTATATGACGTCACGGGTTCGAAAACTTCCCGCAGGACGTTAAACAATACACAATCGTATTAACATTTATTCAAGCATGATCTTTTGTTTGGTAATTTCATTGGAAGACTGCTCGGAACCAACCGACCTCCACCACCATACATATACACACATAAGTGGGAATAGGTAGAATAAACTCCCCCCTTTGAAAATTAATGCTTTGTTTCTGACGAAACAGATTAATAAGAACCCAATGATTAACATAATCACTGTGGGACGTGGAGACTGGTCCTTCGGATGAGATCGTATAAAGCGAGGTCCCGTGTCGCAGTATAGGTGCTACATGAAGTACGAAAAAGACCCCTCAATGGCCGTTACAAGTGCTGTGCATTGGAAAAGATTTTCAGCTCTCCACCGGCAAGTGTTGGAGTCTCCATATGAGTGAAAACTCTCGAGAGGGACGAAAAACAACATACAATCAAACGAAAATTCACCGAATGATAAAAGTGTTTTTTTTGTCAACTTCTGTTGTCAGCGTTATAGCATTGCTAATCCATGGGTTCTTTTCTTGATCAGCATCTAATGAGCCATTAACAAAGAAAAATATTATTTTAAACAGCAATTGTTTGAATCCACAGAAACCGTTACATATGAAATAAATCAGATCTATTTCAAAAAAAAAATTTTCATTGAAAAAAATATATTGTATATAATCACCATAAATGGTGATTTTCATCCAATGTTATTTACACTTGCAAATAATTTTGCCCTTTTTAAAATCGCCCAATTATACTTCCGATTTAATTCATTTCTCCCACCTGTGGTAAGGGCGAAATGGACGAAAATAAATCGGGAGGGAAAAATTCCCCGTATACAATTAATATTGAAAAATATTTACTTAATGACGTTTGATCAGCATCATTGTTCCCCGTACATCAAGACCTCTCATCACTGTAGGATTCCATGGGTACTGCCAGAAGTTGGACAACCAGGGGCCATTAAGGAAGGCGTGACGACAATTGTTAAACCACCACCCCCCGTAATAAGCCGAGGCACAGTTACTGCTCCATCTGTCGTTATCCTTGTCATAGGTGCTAAAGTACATACCGGATAAATTATAGGCAGGATTGGCTGTGTTCATCATACTGTCACCTATGGAATGGAAAAAAAATATCAAGATATGAATAATAAAATGCAAGGGGCAAAGAAGACATCCTTGTTTGACGCATGTTTTATTTAGATATGACACACTTTTATTGTTTATAGTCAGATCGAGGACAGTGGCAACTATATTCCCTACGAAGAGAACGAACTGATCTGAATAAGGTTTACCATGTGCACATAGAAAAATGGACATACATGTGTAAGACAGCCTTGTATGATGCAATGTTTTTAAAACAAAATATAACACGCTTACTATTAATAGTGTAGCTGAGGACTATGGTAGATAGATACCTGAATCAAGAATTAAATGATCTGAAAAAGTACGTGTGTCACGCATACATACAGAAAGGGACATAGAAGACCTTCTTGTTTGATGCCGTCATTTAAAATATAACTCAATTATTGTTGATAGTCAGAGTGAGGACTACTGGGTATTGGAAATAGATACTTGAACTAAGAAGAAAATTATTAATCATGGAGATAATGAACAGTTGAATAAATAATTGAAAATAATTCTCTCTCTCTTTCTCTCTCTCCTGTTCAGTATGTACATAATAAATTAGTTTTTACTTACCTAAGGTTCCTGTTGCAGGACCCGCTAAAAACAATTTATATTTCTCTGCCTCACTGGCAACAGAAAACTGATCATACAGCTCATACAGATTCCTTCCGTCCTCTAGTGTGATCCAAACATAGAGGTATGAAGGTCTTCCATTGGTCAATTGATGAATTACGTCATTTCCTGTATCGTGATATATTTTGAATAGTCAATAACTGTACTTCAGTAGATTTAGCTATTTGTGATTATTAAAAAGTAAATACATGTGAAGTTTAAAAAAATATTGATTTAAGTATAAGTCTTAACCGCACGTTAGAACATTGTCTTTATTATAGTCATTTTTCATTTTCATACCCTTTGGATGTAGACATGACAGCTTTTACTTTTTCTGTATCTCTTTCATTTAGTTCTTTTTGCATAATCTACATTCTTTTAGATATCAAGTGGACACAGTGAATAAACTTCACCAAATGCACAAATGCATGATTATGCAGTCTTAATGTAGACTTTTGATAAGCTGGTTAAATATTAGTATATATGTACAATTATCATTTGGCCTATGTTGAGGCGATCTAAGATTTAAATTTACCAATCCAAACATCCAATTCCGGCATACCAAAACCATTCTTATATTCTGCCCATTTCCTCTTAAAGCTTAGAGTCCCATCTACTCTCTTCTGGATTGCCTGTAAAATGTATATCTATTCATGAAACATATGGAGATAAAGAACAGAATTCAAGCTAAGCGTCTATAAGATGTACAAAATTGGAGCAGAACAAACACGATAGAGATAGCGATCAGTATTCAAGCTCAAGCGTCCATTAAACTGTACAAAATTGGAGCAGAGCTAGCAAACAAAGGCCTCAAAAACATCAGAGGTGGGATCATGAACCATGGAGGAATGAGCATCCCCTAGCGATCAGTTATATCGGCTCTTTGCCTCCTTATCATGACCGAAAAAAGCAGAAATTTTTTTTCGTAAATTCAGTGATTAAATAATGGCCTAATCGTTAATATCATACAATGCTTATACATAACATACATGAAGTATTTATGTAATGAAGATTGAGTGAACTTGTTTCTTGTATCTTAGAAAAACAAAACGTTTTTATCAAATCAGCAACTCCATTTGTCCTCTTTAGCGTCGCGACCTGAAATTCAACTGCAGGACAAGGAGATCGGTCCATGGGATGGGGCTGTATTAACCGATGTTCCCTGTTGTAGTAGGGGCTGGCACAAAAAAGAATCCCCAACGCAAAAAACAAGAAATGCTGAGTACAGATCTTAATTTGTAGACCTCTAGTGGTGTAACGACAAGAACTATTCAACCCTCATAAAATATTTATTTTTCTACGTAAAATTAAAAAACAAACAAACCAGTGAATAATCATTTAGGGTCACATTTCGTCGAATCGCCGGCAAGTGGTGGTGTCTCATTACAAGTAAATTATTCTAAAGGGACGTTAAAAACAAACAAGCATACAAACAGTTACGTTTACCGTCCAACCCCCGTTTTCTGTTTCCATATCACAGTAAGCACTGGTAGAACCTGGACTGGTACAACTGGGATAAATATCGAACACTCCTGAATAATTGTAACCATTGTCAAGAATGTCCTTACAATCTGAAGGAAGAACTGAAGGAGAAAAAACAGCTGAAATTTGTTTTATACAAAAGTTTTATGAAAAAATAAAGACCTATTCAAAGAAGATTAAGACATTGTAAATGCAGAAAAAGTTGTCTTGTTGCGACATAATTGGATAAAGAATTTTATTTGATAACATTCCAGATTAGACCAAATTTTAACCATTTAAAATAACAAGTACAAACTGAAAATTTATACCGTATTAGGCAAGATTCCGGTTTAAATTCAACAATGTCATCAACATAATTTTGCGACATTTTTACCGTTTGTAAAATTTGCAACCTTGTTTTAAACCTTTTTCTGTGTGAAAAAAATTAAAATTATTAAAAATAAAGATCATAATGATTTTCCATAATCTCATTATTATCATTTTGTAACACAAATACTACAAATGTACAATGTATAAAACTGCATAAGAACCAAAAATCATTTTTAAAAATAATAGTATCATTAAAAACATAATTGAGTCACGTCGTCCTACTTTAGATCAATTATCTACCGTATTACAAGATTGTTTTCAAGATTTGGGTGAAAGAAAAAAAAATCTGCAAATTAAAATTGATAATTACCAATCTATCGTATTAAGCGTTATGAATTTTATTTAAGAAACACTTAGAAAGAGTTATGCTTACAGTAGTAAGTCCATCCGTCTTCATTAGAACTGCCCGACGTCGTGAAGACAGTCTGATGAGTACGACACTTTCCCTGGTGAGAATGATATCCGAATAAGCGAGCACAGTCCGTCTGACATTTCATAGCGCATTCGACCAACGTATAAGTATTATATTCTCCAATAATTTCTCCATTCGACTTTTTATTATCAAGCTCTGGTGTTGCCATCAATATCCGTGAAATGAAATTGGTAGCTTGTGATATTGTAAGGAAGGAAACAATAGAATAGAAAACACAGAGCACGCTCATGTTGTGAGTAACTTTATTTTCGTTTTTGTGACACTTTGCAAATTGATACTCCAGCTTTAAAGCATAAATTTCTGTATAAGTACCCATTATGTGAATTGATTTTTAAGAAAACATATAATTGGCTACTCGGTATTCATGACTTATTCTCTTTTTTACATTATCCAAAAAAATCAATAAATTTTTTAGAGACCCCATCCTTCAAGAAAATTTGAAATAAATATTTTATTTAGTACTCAATGATTTTGAATACGTTAACATATGTTAAGTACAGTATTTAATGAAAACTTAATTAATACATTGCAATGGTCTTATCTTTGGGGCAAATTGAAAAGGCACAGTTTTAGTTTCATTCAATACACAGCGATTTATCTTACACATTGTTCTAGTCTTTGCTTTGGGGCTTATTGAAAAGTTTTAATTTTAACGGGTTTGTAGTAAGAGTATGTTTATGACACATCTTCACAGATATGTTTTGTTTTTAAAATGATTGAAAAAAAATAAAATTCTACTCAAAAGTTCATTTGAACAAGGTAAATTGTGAACGAATCATTCGCCATTCTTGACACAGACGGGAAATAATTCAGCGTGAAAGCAATACTCTAATAATTGGTTGAAAAACGTCAGACAACATTAGACGTAAAATTGGATTAGATTTCTAAAAGAAGGACACCATACTACCAAAGGTTTTTTTTACTAATTGTTTACATTAAACCGGACAGTTGATATTTTTGTATCTAAACTTATTTGTCATTAGCTTTCTTCTTAGCTTATGTTAAACACACTTTTGCATTTCAAATTAACTGGTATAGACATAGAGCAGGTGATAATGGTATACTGCATAAATTATTTTTTGAAACAGGTTAAGTTTACGGTAGAAAAGTTTATTTATAACGATTTAGAATATTTTGTTAATAGTTTTCCCTAAGTGTTCTTTTTAAAGTTAAAACTCAAAATAGATATCATAGATCTCAAAAAGTACAGTGCATTTACATTTCATTTCTTTTGTATGTTCTTCCAGTATTCGTAAGAAAAAAGCAATCTTACTAAGCGTTGAGACCCTAATTTTTGAAGCATCTCTTTAAAAATTTGTATTTTCTTATAGGTACATTATGTTGAACTTTTTTCAACGAACTCAAACTTAAAAATTCTTTTCTAGGTTTCGCATTAAGAAAAAAAATCATTTATTAGAACCATATATATACATTGTTAAAAATGCACAAAGAAGAAAATCTTTAATTATCCCTCTATTATCCCGCATAAAATTCGTATAAAATATATAGAAAAGTCAGAATTCAGTTAAAAAATAAATAATAAACGGATAGGAAAAATTGTGTATAATTTGTTCCAAAAAATAGGATTTTTAAGCTTTAAATTTTTCCTATAATAACTATATTGTATTTCCTATAATAATGATATTATTCCTATAGTTGGGGAGAAACAGCCAAACATTTTTTCTTTTTAGAATAATAATAAAAATTTAAAGTATGCTCTTTTTAAAAAAATAATTTTTCTTAAATACGTCTCATTAGTGCAAACTTTTAAACAAAAGCAGTAGATCTTCTGTTCATTTTTTAATTAATTATTCTTTGTGAAGCTGATGTATAAATCAGACTTGCAACAAAGATGTTTTCAGAGGGATGATTACTTAAAAACCAATTAATATTTATCTAAACAAAATCTTGGATGATTACTTAAAAACCAATTAATATTTATCATAACAAATTGTTCAAAAGGACAAACTTTACACTTAAAATTTTTACTAACAGATGAGTCATTTTTATTCTCTTTGCTAAAAGCAAATTCAAAGATTTAAATTGAAGATGGCAGCAAGAATTTTCACATTACTTAATTAAATGTGTTCTACCTAGCATCAATCTTTAATTTGTTAAAAAAAACACTTATCCTCTTTATTTCACCAAAACAACTCGTGAATATTTTATAGAGAAATAGAAAGAAACCCCACAACAGACATTTCATTCAAGATGAAAAGTAAATTCTAGTAAATGATGTAAACTTTCGTGTTTATAAGAGATTTTTGTTAGTGTCTGAACAAATGTATAGCGACATTGGCGTCAAAATTCTAGCTTTTTTTGTAAACAAACAGATATTAACCACTATTGAAATACGACCACTATTGAAATAATTACTTCAATGGTTGGTGAGAGTGCATTTCAATATGATAACTATAGGTTTCAACCACTATTGAAATACGAGCACTATTGAAATAATTATTTAATAATGAGGAAGAGTGCTTTTTGATATGATTACCAAAGGTTTCAACCACTATTGAAATACGACCAGTATTAAAAGAAAAGTTTCACCGCGTAATTTTTTATTTTTTATCCAAAATTTCACAAAAAATTGGATTTGGGGTGAAAAATATATAGATTAATAATTAAAGTGTATGGATTAATAAGGATGGTTTTACTTAGGCAAAATTTTGAACATCACAGAGGGTTTACAATTTCTTTATATTCTAGAAATTTATTATTTTTCTCATTTTCAATGAAATCAGACCAAAAAATATATACCACTCCAGGCATCCATATTCTGTTTGTAATTATTTCAATAGTGGTTTTACACATGTATTTCAATAGTGGTTATCGACTATGTTTGTTATTGAAATACACTCTCAACCACTATTGATATAATTATTTCAATAGTGGTTACTAACTATGTTTGCTATTGTAATACACTCTCAACCACTATTGATATCATTATTTCAATAGTGGTCGTATTTCAATAATGGTTAGAATTATAGAATATCTCATAACAATGATTTTTCTGAATATTTTCCTTGTCAAAACGGAGTTCGCCAGGGTGCAAATTTGTCTCTTTTTCTCTTTGCATTGTATCTAAATGACTTAGAAGAATTCTTAACAGAAAAAAATGTTATTGGATTGAAAAATCTGTCTGAAGAAATTGAACAAAAGCTAGATGTATACTTAAGAATTATGATTATGCTCTATGCAGATGATACTGTAGTGATGTCTGAAACTAAGGAAGATCTCCAATATCAACTCAATTGCTTTCAAAAATATTGTGAAAAATGGAAATTACATGTGAATGTTGATAAAACAAAAATTTTAATTTTTGGTAAGGGCAGACAATCTTCTAATGTAGTATTTACTTACAATAATAATGAGATTGAAATTGTAAAAGAATTTGAATATTTAGGAGTGTTTTTTTTTCAAGAAATGGATCATTTTATAGTACAAGAAAAAATAATGTGCAAAGAGCAACAAGAGTTATGTACACCATAATAAAAAACGGACGAGAATTGAATTTGTCCATTGATTGTCAAATTGATATGTTTGATAAAATGGTTATCCCAATCCTTCTTTATGGTTGTGAGATATGGGGATTTGAAAAAGTAAACATTATTGAGAAACTTCAACTAAAATTTTGTAAACTTATACTTCATCTTAAGACATCTACTCCAAATTATATGGTTTATGGCGAGCTTGGTAGATATCCATTGAGTGTAAATATTAAAATGAGAATGATAAAATTTTGGGTTAAACTGTTGAAATGTAAAGAAACAAAATTATGTCACATTTTATATAGTTTTCTATACAGTTCATCAATGTACACAATGTTAATTGTATTTCTAAATGGATTGAATGTATACAAAATATTTTACAAGAATGTGGTTTGAATTATGTCTGGATGTCTCAAAATGTAGAAAATGAAAAATGGTTGTTAAATATAATTAAGCAAACACTCATTGATCAATTCATACAAAATTGGAATTCAAATTGTGATGCAACGAGTAAAGGCAAAATTTATAAATTGTTCACTAATAGTAATTTTATATCTAGGCAGTATTTAGATATCAATGTGTCAACTAATACTATAATTACATTAGCAAGATTTAGAACCAGTAATCATAAATTACCCATAGAAATAGGCCGATGGAGTAATATACCCTCAAACCAAAGACTATGTACTCTATGTAATAATGATATTGGAGACGAATTCCATTATATTATGTCATGTCCAGCTCTAAATGATAGTAGAAAATTGTTAATCCCACCAACATATACAACTCGACCAAGTGCTTTCAAGTTTTCAAATTTTTTTTTATGTAAAAAGTATCCGTTATCAATAACCTTTGTAAATTCATTACTATTATATACCAGTAGTTAATAAGAGAGTTGCCCCTCCAGGTTAATGTACATACTATACAAATACTTAAGTTTTGAGTCCGAACATTATTTAATCTAAAACAATAAAATTCAACTAGTTACACTATGTAAATCTATTGGGTCTATTATTGAGAGAGATGGTTGCTTGATTTATGAAACTGTCATTTTTCATCGTTTGTTTTATTTTTCTCATGCATGCTGTATTATATGTATTGTACATAATTTATGTTTGTATTTTCTCTATACTGTTGTAGAGAATAAACTATTGAATTGAATTGAATTGAGTTACTAAATATGTTTGCTATTGAAATGCACACTCAATCACTATTGATATAATTATTTCAATAGTGGTCGTTATTTCAATAGTGGTTGCAACAAAGCCATAGAACGACATCTACATGTAATGGCAAGGAAAAATAATAGCATCTATAAACTTAAAGAAATTCAATATAGATACGCTAATTTTTTTAGGAAAACTTTGGTGCTGCTATTTGAGTTGGGTTACCTAGAATACAAATTAGATCGGGATCGGGATATCTCAAATTCCACCTCTTTGCCCTGGATCCTAAATTCATTGAAGTTTGAACAGAACAGGTGCCTTTGGATCGCTTAAAACATTTGTGTTAAAAAAAAATTTTCAACACCTCATTTTTTTCTAAGCGATCTAAGATCTAATATGTTCTACGGTGCGACCGTTGGGGCGAGCGCAGTTACCTTTACACAGCTTTATTTTATTTCTAAAGGAATCGGGATCGAGATTCCGAACTTTTCGGAAGTTTCCGACAAAATCGGAAATACCCAAGCCGTTTAAGTGACGAAAGTATGACGTCAAATAAAAAGTCTTGTAGACTTAAAACGCAAACGATAGTTTTGTGGCAAGGATATTGCATAAAAACGTTGTTTGTAATTTTTTTCAAGTAAGTTGTTGCTATGTTCTAGCCTTCTGGTTGCTATGCACCGCAAAGGATTACTGGGATATTAGAATTTTTTCACGCGGTCAGATAAAAATTTCTTGGAACAATGTGCAGATTTCAACCCGAATTTCCTCCGTTCGTACACGTTAGTCTATTGAGCTCGCTACGCGAGCGGCGCTTCGCGCCGCCTCGCTGCGCTCGCTATGATTGACAGGTACAAAAATTTTGCACTACTCGTACCCCGCACATAACATGTTTGAATGGAGTGTAGCAGAGTCAGCCGAGGATTTCCGATTGCAAATTTTGTAGCAGACAGCATTTTAAAAAAAGTGCCGCGCCACAGCATGATATGCCCGTCAAAAAATTACAATTTTCTTGAACAGTTTAGGTACAAGAAAATCACATCAACCTTGATTCTAAGATTTTTGATGATTTTTCCATTCCTTAAAATATTTATCCATCCCCTGTGATGTAGGCATCAATTATAATAAATATTACATCACTGATAGATTTCTGTGCTGGTTGTGTTAGACCTTGTCAAATGCCCATCATCAAATTAGTCTTAACAACTTAATCTCCAAATTAATTTTGAAAAAAAAGGCTGGCCATCAAATGACATAATGTTATAAACTGACCAGCAGTTCTTCTGTCTAATCCCCACAGGGCTGCTTAATCAGAGCGACTGAGACAGCTAGCCTTCCTACATTGAACTCATTAATTAATCTTTAACTGGATGCTTGTCTACTCATTACTACCAAGAGATGAATGGGTCTGCACTATCTACTATAATTTTTTTTAAAAACATATAAAATACTCTCAGATTTTTTTTTTTGGTTGAGATTTAATGTCCGACAGGTTTTAGTATGTAATTCATATGGACATGCTGATTCCACCCCATAAAATTAGTTTTTAAATTCATAATATTACATAACATCAGTTTAGTCTATTATGCAATATCAAATTAGTTTTAATTACTTTTCATCAAATTCATTTCAAAACTTAAGCTAGTCAACAAGAGCTATTTTTAATCAAACAGGCTTACCCATTTGCCCAATTCTCAAGGGATATAGATAACGCCAATGCTCTGTCAGT
>PRKT01000003.1:883008-949064 GCA_003671525.1 Saccostrea glomerata | reverse complement strand
TTAGTGGATTACATACATGCCGTTGGGTTTGAAAAATTAACGCATTTCACACGTTAAAAGTAACAATCAGGCAAATATAAAGTATGAATAAGTCACAAATGTAAATATAAGTAATAAGGTATCATTTTTTGAGTTTTATTGAGATGTAAAACGGGTTGACACATGATCAAATCTTCCATAAAGCCCTTCCCGTTTTACATCTCAATAAAACTCAAAAAATGATACCTTATTTCTTAAATAGTGCTGATTATGAACCTTTCTTTTTGTTATATTGAGTTTTTTAATTATATATGTTGTTTTCTTGTAATAAACAGAATTATCATGCCAAGTTTTTCATCATGTTGTAATTTTAATGTGACATGCTATCTTGAGTAAAATCACATATTCGTACTTTTCTGTTTGTTATATTTCTATGGATTTTATTCTGAAAACAAGAGGCCCATCCACATCGTTCACCTGAGCAAATCGGCTTGGAAAAAGACAAATAAGATCAAAACTGAAAAGTTTACTGAAAGGGGGGGGGGGAGCTTTAATTTTAATACTATGTGAGAATACCTTCATATTAATACAGCATATGACTTTGTTGTTCTTGATAAAAAGATTTTATGATATCATTTTCTTCCTATAGATTACTTCGTTATAATTTGAATTTGATTCCCCATTATTTCACTTTCTACCCAAAAGGGCCATGATTTGAATAAATTTTGATTTTTAATACATGAGAATGCTTACATGCCAATATGACTAAACATTATAGCTTTTCTGTTCTTGCGATTTTTCCCTTTATTTTTCTACACTATCCGATAATGCTTCCATATAAATACTAGTATCACTAATCATGGCTTTGCTATTCTTGAGAAGAAGATTTTTCAAATTATATATTTTAATGTAAACCCTGGATCCCCAATTGCGGCCCCTCCCTATTCTGGGGTTGTGATTTGAACAAATTAGTATCTAAACTACCTGAGGATGATTCCATATCAATATCACTAATCATGGCTTTGAAGTACTTAAAAGTTTCATCTCTCCTAGCCCAGTGGTTCTTGAAAAGAAGATTTTTAAAGATTTTTCCTATATATTCCTATGTAAAACTTTGATCGGTCATTGTGGCCCCACCTTACCCCCGGGGGTCATGATTTGAACAAATTTGAATCAACACTACATGGGAATGATTCCACATGAGTTTCATCCCTCCTGGCCCAGTGGTTCTTGAGAAGAAGATTTTTAACAGTTTTCCCAATATACTCCTATGTAAAAATTTGATCGGCCATTGTGGCCCCACCCTACCCCGGGGGTCATGATTTGAACAAACTTGAATCTACACTACACGGGGATAATTTCACATGAGCTTCATCTATCCTAGCCCAGTGGTTCTTGAGAAGATTTTAATTTTTTAAGGTTTTCCTATATATTCCTATGTAAAACTAAGATCGACCATTGTGACGGCAGGCTACATCCTACCCCGGAGGTCATGATTTGAAAAAACTTGAATCTACACTGCATGAAGATGATTCCACAGGAGTTTCGTCTTTCCTAGCCCAGTGGTTCTTGAGAAGAAGATTATTAAAGATTTTTCCTATATATTCCTATGTAAAACTTTGATGGGCCATTGTAACCCCATCCTACCCCCAGGGGTCATGATTTGAACAAACTTGAATCTACACTACACGAGGAAGAAGGATATGGAGATAACGAAAAGTATTCAATCTCAAAGTCCATTAAACAAAACAAAATAGAAGCAGAGCAAACACGGACCTCCGAAACATCAGAGGTGGGATTAGGTGCCATGGATGAGTAAGCATCCCCTGCTGACCGGTCACACCCGCCGCGTGCTCCTTTTCAGGATCAGGAAATAACGGAAAAATCCGTCGTCAATTCAGTGTATAAATAATGGACTAACAATAAGTATGAAAAACGTCAATCAGCATTTGACTCAATGATAAATTGTATTTGCTGACAAGGTCAATGTATCGACCATAGAACTTACAAAATGATGCCTTTAAACGATACAGCTGATATTCTTGTTTCATCAACTTGCTTGTCAATAATTTACTTCGTTTTAGAAATTGTTCATACGTAGAGCAAGCTCTTGCGTATCGAATCAACTGAGATATATACACTCCATATTCAGGTGACGAAGGTATATTGCTGCATAAGTAAGGGAAGTTGACGATAGAAAAGTTAAAGTCATCAGGTTTATCATATAGCTTGGTTGTTAGATTACCATTAATGTCTTTTTAAAGTAAAATATCCAAGTTTGAAACAGATGTGTCAGATGAGGATGATTCTACATGAGTTTCATCTTTCCTAGCCCAGTGGTTCTTGAGAGGAAGATGAAAATGTGATAAGCTTACGACGACAACGACGACAGACAACGGACAAATTTTGATCAGCAAAGCTCACTTGAGCCTTCGGAATGAATTAAATTCCAAGTATATTTATTATAATTTCAACTTACGGTGCCAGTCAGTTATTCTTTTCCTACTACGCTTTTATGTTTCTCTAAATGATGGAAAACTACGAGATAACACTTTCTTTTCTCTTTCTCAGTTAAAGTAGTCTTATTCTAGTTAACAAACGAAAAAGAAACTCGGGATACATCGGCAGTTTCTTCCTATAGTAAAGATAAAAAGCGAGGGTTTCCGAATATACACGATAAACGCAAAACACGATACACGATAGAACCTGATAAACGCAAAACACGATAAACGCAAAAAACGATAAACGGAAAACACGATAGAATGCAAAACCTGATAAACGGAAAACACGATACGATAGGATACACGCACGATACCATGGGATACACGCACGATACCATATGATACACGCACGATAGGACACGATAGAATTGTAAAGAATAAAGATGCGGGTACTGTATACTTTTCAAGTGGGGGTATAAATATTTGTTTTTTAGCACTAACTGGTATCCATATATCGCTTTACACAAATGATGTTAAGTACAGTGTAATGTCCTAGAAAATATCACCCGTTCTTAAAAGTTCTCTAGTTATGTGGGCATTGTGATAGCGCTATGTCATTAAAAAATACAGACGATTTATCAACGACAATCCATCGAAACGCTTCATTCTAAATTAAAAACGGGTAAGTCGGTCTTTTTTGTTGCTGGTCTGAATTTATTTTTGTACATGACTTAATATTAGACTAATATAACTTATTTTCTTATGATTTCTTTTGTGTAATCTCTTCGTATGAAAAGTATATGATCAACAGTAAAAGTAGACGGTATAAAAGATTAGAAATCGTCAAATTTAATCAACCATATGCATAAGTAAAACATTATATTATGTAATCAGCACAAGGGGTCGATCAGTGTCATTTATAAAATGTCATTAATTTTGTATAAAATATGGGTCATACAACATGTACAAGGTCCTGAAAATAATTGATATATATGATTAACTTAGATATAAATAACATGTATTTATTTCTTACTGACAGTAATATTTAAAAGAGGAGTTTATTTACATTGGCATCGAATAATTCTTACCTATGGAACACTGTTCTTATCACAATTACACACAAAGAGATTAGTCTCTTTCTACTTCCGAGTTGTGTGTATGTACATTATCATATTTCATATGTTTACGATTAATTCAGATTAACTCCCTTTTTTATTAAAAAATAAATTTACTTGATTTTAATTTGATAATATTTATAAAATCGAAAAGGACAGTTAGACGAACATATGATATTAATTAATTGTATACTTTTTTGGATTGTATGTTTTCCATCATATCCAGTAAATCCGATTTTCGTGATACTTTTTTATTTCATTTTACTCACGGCATTCCAAAGTGATGTGCACAAAAGTGATATAGATAAGTAAAATGAATATAAAAAGGCTTCAGATTGAATATCATTAATATTAACAAATCGTTTTCAGTTGTCTACCATCTTGCAGAAAGTTGGAATGAATATCATACATATTCTATGAAATAATTTATCCTTTTGGAGTCCTTTTAATAGATATCGGGTTTACATTCGTATTATGCATGGAAAAGTCAAAAGAAAATCTATTTTCTTGTCAATTGCTTGGGCAAATGAAATATGTGTCAGACGAAATCTTTGGTTTTAACATATATTTTATTGTAATTTCTTAATATTACAAAGAGATTGGGCACAAGTTCTAAAAACATATGACACCACATATAAATTGCAAAAATTTTATTAGGTCACAGTTGAATATGTACAATATTTGCAAAATTTACGAAATCTTTAGCGAAAATCAACTATATTACGGAATCTTGCAAACTCCGAGTATTTTATGATAAGACTGGATAATAAGTTTTTTTCTTTCTAGTTTCTTTTCAGAAAATAATGGACAGTACAGAAGAAGATCTAATTCGTCCCATATACAAAAACGGAAGATATGAAAATCCGTTTGACACATGGGAGGGGCCAAAATTGATCAAGAATATCAGCAGTTTCCTTTAAGGGCTTTGATTTCATTGGAGATTTTTTTTTACTCTACTGGAAAGTTTGTAAGTCTCGATTACATCACAAATCTACATCTAAATGTAAAAACTAGTTTTGTAGAATATACAGGTTTAAAAATAGCTGTTACAAACATCTTGAACAGTATTGATATTGAGAAAAGGGAAGATAATAGAAATTTCATCCCAAAATCATTATTTTATAAAAGCACAAATGGTTGTTAAGATATCTACAATATCCTTATTAAGAAGAAAAAGCAAGCAATTAAGGCACTTGAAAAATGGAGAAATATTGGAGTATTTTTGGCAACTCTGAATGAAACAGTATACTTGAACCTCCTTTTAAAGCTTAAAAAAGAGGCAAATATCTGCAATTTCAAATCATGCACAAGATTATTGCAGAAAATAAATACATTCATAAACTCAAAACTTATTGAGTCACCTGCTTGCTCTCTTTGTAAATAGGAGGTCTAAATGATTAAACATTTATTTTTTGTGTGCTTTTTAAGGTTTAAAAAATATGGTGTCACATTGAAATAAATGTCATTTAACTATTAATTTAATAGACAGTATAAAACTAATGGAGATATTTCATATACTTTTTGGCAAATTCAACGATAAAAACATGTTTATATTACACAATATAATAATATATACTGTTAAACAATATATTATTTCCAGTAGGTTTAAAATATGCCTTAACTAAGTATCTCAATGCTAGAAAAAATATTGTAGATAGAATATCAGTTGAAAAGCTATACTTTTAAGAATCTGTCAATTTGTCAGAATACTAAAAGTGCAGGAAAAATAATTCGTGATATACTAAAATGTATTTATTTTTCCGAATGTATATACAAATGTACGAGTAAATTTGCGGGGGCTTCAGTGTGTCACAAACACATCTCTCTTTTTCAGTAATGACAAGAAGCTCCCTGCAGATTTGACCTCGGAAACAAGGGTTTCTTTCTTCTTTTAAGTTGTGATACGCCCCTTATTTGCATGTTTGTTCTCCTCCTGATCAGTATCGATTAAATGAAGTTTTGTATTTGATTACTATTCGTTACTTCATTATATTATTACACAAAATGTTTGAAAGTTATTGATTTCCTTCTAGGAAAGAAAATCGTTTGAAATTTTCAAATATTTAACAATACATCGACTAATCAATTGACTATGGTGTCATGTCAGCAATAGTGTCTCACTCAGCATCGTTCAAAATTTGAGAAATCTATAAGATCCGTAGAGGTATAGAACATGTTCTTTCAGGAAAACAGGCTAAGTGTTAAGTCTCTATCTTTCATGGTTCAAAAGTTATGGCAACGGTTTTTGCAGACAAACAGACAAACAGACAGACAGGACAAAAACAATATACGCCCCGGATATATAGATCCGGGTGCATAAAACATTATTTTTGTTTTGTAGAATCTAATCATTGACTTTCCTGACCTTTCAGGTGGACCAAAGGTTTTCAAAGAAACAAGGTAAAGTTTGTTACAGTTATGATGAAAACTATATTGTTGATTAACATTTAAGGTTTCGCCTTCGTGGCAGAGTCATGAAGTAATGAGTCGAATCCCACTGAAGGACGTGGAGATCGGTCCTTCGGATAAGACCATATAAACCGAGGCCCCGTGTTGCAGGAGGTACTGACACGAAAAAAGATACCCCTTGCTTAATGGTCCTGTGTGCCGTGTATAAGATAAACTTTGCACATTTCCACCGGCAAGTTGAGGCGTATCCATATGCGTGAAAAATTCTCGAGAGGGACGTTGAACAATATACAATCAATTAATACATTTAAGGAAGTAAACAAAGAAAACCTTTACTGTAAGACCGTTGAGCACAACTTCGCTTACGTCTCTTTGAATGGTTAAAAAGTCGCATCACATTAACATTTCTACACTGTGGACTAAAACGATTTCCAACACTTTCGCCATTGTCATTACATCAATAGGGAAATTGTATCCAGTTCTACTACAATCAATGAAATATTCTTCTTTAGGTGAAGGTTAACTTAATAATGGATTATTAATATCATGAGTTTATCTTTTCTACAATTTTTATCGCAATGAATAAAATATAATGATCAGATAATAAAAGTGTTTGTATAGAGACTGATCCTCATGTTTATTTGAAATACATGCTTATATTTGTTTATTAACTGAAACCTTGTTTTTACACGCATAAACAAATCACAATTATTACAGTCTACAAGATACCTCACTGCTCTATGCCCGTAAATGCCGAGAATAAAACAAACTTTGCTTTACTGCAATTTTGGTTTGTTTAATGGACAACAAAACATTATTAATGTTCATTTTTATCAGTATGAATAAACGTTGCAATAAGTCAATATGCGAACATGTTTTCAATTTTAAGCTTTGAGTGTTTTTTTAAATATATAATTGCTTTCAAAAATTGTGTTCTCCTAAGCATTACCTGTCACAATGTTATAAAATTTTGCAGAGGCTTATATACCTGGAGTAGTCTCTCTCTTTCTAATATATACATGGGCCAGGCAAAATTTAAATTGTTGATAAACCCCTGACCCTTGATCTCAAAGACCAGTGAGCTCATCTCTTAATTCTTATGTCCGTATTGGCTCTGATTCATATTTGTTTCATTACACCTTGGAGATTGAATACTGTTTGTTATCTCCTTATAGTACTGATTATGAACCTTTCTTTTTGTTATATTGAGTTTTCAATTACATATGTTGTTTTCTTGTAATAAACAGAATTATCATGCCAAGTATTTCATCATGTTGTAATTTTAATGTAACACGCTATCTTGAGAAAAATCACATATTCGTCCTTTTCTGTTTGTTATATTTCTATGGATTTTATTCTGAAAATAAGAGGCCCATCCACATCGCTCACCTGAACAAATCGGCTTGGAAAAAGCACAAATCAGATCTTAACTGAAAAGTTTACTGAAGGGGGGGGGGGGGGGGGGGGCTTGAATTTTAATACTATGTGAGAATGCCTTCATATTAATACAGCATATGACTTTGTTGTTCTTGATAAAAAGATTTTATGATATCATTTTCTTCCTATAGATTACTTCGTTATAAATTGAATTTGATTCCCCATTATTTCACTTTCTACCCAAAAGGGCCATGATTTGAATAAATTTTGATTTTTAATACATGAGAATGCTTACATGCCAATATGACTAAACATTATAGCTTTTCTGTTCTTGCGATTTTTCCCTTTATTTTTCTACACTATCCGATAATGCTTCCATATAAATACTAGTATCACTAATCATGGCTTTGCTATTCTTGAGAAGAAGATTTTTCAAATTATATATTTTAATGTAAACCCTGGATCCCCAATTGCGGCCCCTCCCTATCCTGGGGGTTGTGATTTGAACAAATTAGTATCTAAACTACCTGAGGATGATTCCATATCAATATCACTAATCATGGCTTTGAAGTACTTAAAAGTATGCTTTAAGTTTCATCTTTCCTAGCCCAGTGGTTCTTGAAAAGAAGATTTTTAAAGATTTTTCCTATATATTCCTATGTAAAACTTTGATCGGTCATTGTGGCCCCACCTTACCCCCGGACGTCATGATTTGAACAAATTTGAATCAACACTACATGGGAATGATTCCACATGAGTTTCATCTCTCCTGGCCCAGTGGTTCTTGAGAAGAAGATTTTTAACAGTTTTCCCAATATACTCCTATGTAAAAATTTGATCGGCCATTGTGGCCCCACCCTACCCCGGGGGTCATGATTTGAACAAACTTGAATCTACACTACACGGGGATAATTTCACATGAGCTTCATCTATCCTAGCCCAGTGGTTCTGGAGAAGATTTTAATTTTTTAAGGTTTTCCTATATATTCCTATGTAAAACTAAGATCGACCATTGTGGCGGCAGGCTACATCCTACCCCGGAGGTCAACTTGAATCTACACTGCATGAAGATGATTCCACAGGAGTTTCGTCTTTCCTAGCCCAGTGGTTCTTGAGAAGAAGATTATTAAAGATTTTTCCTATATATTCCTTTGTAAAACTTTGATGGGCCATTGTAACCCCATCCTACCCCCAGGGGTCATGATTTGAACAAACTTGAATCTACACTACACGAGGAAGAAGGATATGGAGATAACTAAAAGTATTCAATCTCAAAGTCCATTAAACAATACAAAATAGAAGCAGAGCAAACACGGACCTCCGAAACATCAGAGGTGGGATTAGGTGCCATGGATGAGTAAGCATCCCCTGCTGACCGGTCACACCCGCCGCGTGCTCCTTTTCAGGATCAGGAAATAACGGAAAAATCCGTCGTCAATTCAGTGTATAAATAATGGACTAACAATAAGTATGAAAAACGTCAATCAGCATTTGACTCAATGATAAATTGTATTTGCTGACAAGGTCAATGTATCGACCATAGAACTTACAAAATGATGCCTTTAAACGATACAGCTGATATTCTTGTTTCATCAACTTGCTTGTCAATAATTTACTTCGTTTTAGAAATTGTTCATACGTAGAGCAAGCTCTTGCGTATCGAATCAACTGAGATATATACACTCCATATTCAGGTGACGAAGGTATATTGCTGCATAAGTAAGGGAAGTTGACGATAGAAAAGTTAAAGTCATCAGGTTTATCATATAGCTTGGTTGTTAGATTACCATTAATGTCTTTTTAAAATAAAATATTCAAGTTTGAAACAGATGTGTCAGATGAGGATGATTCTACATGAGTTTCATCTTTCCTAGCCCAGTGGTTCTTGAGAAGAAAATTTTCCATATATACTCCTGTGTATAAAACTTTCATCGACCATTGTGGCCCCACCCTACCCCCGGGGGTCATGATTTGAACAAATTTGAATCTACACTACCCGAAGATGCTTCCAAATGGGTTTCATTTTTCTTGGCCCAGTGGTTCTTGAGAAGAAGATTTTTTTTTAAATAACATTAATTTTTCACTAATTCAAACTTATCTCCCCCTAGAAGAGGGTGTGGCCCTTAATTTGAACAAACTTGAATCCCCTTCACCTAAAGATACTTTATGGCAAGTTTGGTTGAAAATGGCCCAGTGGTTCTTGAGAGGAAGATGAAAATGTGATAAGCTTACGACGACAACGACGACAGACAACGGACAAATTTTGATCAGCAAAGCTCACTTGAGCCTTCGGCTCAAGTGAGCTAAAAAGTCACAGAATGAATTAAATTCCAAGTATATTTATTATAATTTCAACTTACGGTGCCAGTCAGTTATTCTTTTCCTACTACGCTTTTATGTTTCTCTAAATGATGGAAAACTACGGGATAACACTTTCTTTTCTCTTTCTCAGTTAAAGTAGTCTTATTCTAGTTAACAAACGAAAAAGAAACTCGGGATACATCGGCAGTTTCTTCCTATAGTAAAGATAAAAAGCGAGGGTTTCCGAATATACACGATAAACGCAAAACACGATACATGATAGAACCTGATAAACGCAAAACACGATAAACGCAAAAAACGATAAAAGGAAAACACGATAGAATGCAAAACCTGATAAACGGAAAACACGATACGATAGGATACACGCACGATACCATAGGATACACGCACGATAGGACACGATAGAATTGTAAAGAATAAAGATGCGGGTACTGTATACTTTTCAAGTGGGGGTATAAATATTTGTTTTTTAGCACTAACTGGTATCCATATATCGCTTTACACAAATGATGTTAAGTACAGTGTAATGTCCTAGAAAATATCACCCGTTCTTAAAAGTTCTCTAGTTATGTGGGCATTGTGATAGCGCTATGTCATTAATTATTAAAAAATACAGACGATTTATCAACGACAATCCATCGAAACGCTTCATTCTAAATTAAAAACGGGTAAGTCGGTCTTTTTTGTTGCTGGTCTGAATTTATTTTTGTACATGACTTAATATTAGACTAATATAACTTATTTTCTTATGATTTCTTTTGTGTAATCTCTTCGTATGAAAAGTATATATGATCAACAGTAAAAGTAGACGGTATAAAAGATTAGAAATCGTCAAATTTAATCAACCATATGCATAAGTAAAACATTATATTATGTAATCAGCACAAGGGGTCGATCAGTGTCATTTATAAAATGTCATTAATTTTGTATAAAATTGGGTCATACAACATGTACAAGGCCCTGAAAATAATTGATATATATGATTAACTTAGATATAAATAACATGTATTTATTTCTTACTGACAGTAATATTTAAAAGAGGAGTTTATTTACATTGGCATCGAATAATTCTTACCTATGGATCACTGTTCTTATCACAATTACACACAAAGAGATTAGTCTCTTTCTACTTCCGAGTTGTGTGTATGTACATTATCATATTTCATATGTTTACGATTAATTCAGATTAACTCCCTTTTTTATTAAAAAATAAATTTACTTGATTTTAATTTGATAATATTTATAAAATCGAAAAGGACAGTTAGACGAACATATGATATTAATTAATTGTATACTTTTTTGGATTGTATGTTTTCCATCATATCCAGTAAATCCGATTTTCGTGATACTTTTTTATTTCATTTTACTCACGGCATTCCAAAGTGATGTGCACAAAAGTGATATAGATAAATAAAATGAATATAAAAAGGCTTCAGATTGAATATCATTAATATTAACAAATCGTTTTCAGTTGTCTACCATCTTGCAGAAAGTTGGAATGAATATCATACATATTCTATGAAATAATCTATCCTTTTGGAGTCCTTTTAATAGATATCGGGTTTACATTCGTATTAAGTCAAAAGAAAATCTATTTTCTTGTCAATTGCTTGGGCAAATGAAATATGTGTCAGACGAAATCTTTGGTTTTAACTATATTTTATTGTAATTTCTTAATATTACAAAGAGATTGGGCACAAGTTCTAAAAACGTATGACACCACATATAAATTGCAAAAATTTTATTAGGTCACAGTTGAATATGTACAATATTTGCAAAATTTACGAAATCTTTAGCGAAAATCAACTATATTACGGAATCTTGCAAACTCCGAGTATTTTATGATAAGACTGGATAATAAGTTTTTTTCTTTCTAGTTTCTTTTCAGAAAATAATGGACAGTACAGGCGTCGAATCCTATTGTGACGTCAGCAAACCCGCGATCTACCTTAAAGGAAAACATTTGCAAATGTAAATATAAGGAGATAACAAACAGTATTCAATCTCCAAGGTGTAATGAAACAAATAGGAATCAGAGCAAATACGGACAGAAGAATTAAGAGATGAGCTCAGGTGCCATGGAGAAGTGAGCATCCTCTGCCGACCGGTCACACAAACCGTGCGCTCCTTGTCATGATCGAAAAAAGGAAAAATCCGTCAACAAATCAATGTATAATTAAGGCCTAAAAGATAGTATGAAAACGCCAGTTAACATCTTGTACACAAGAGAGCTTTTCTTAAGATTTCTACTCTAAGAAAGTAAATGACAGGATTTGACACATATTGTGCACCAGAAATAATAAAACATACATGCTTGACAGACAGTGGAACAACACTTTTATCTACATAAATTAAAACTCTAATAAACCAGAAGGGAACATTTAAACATAAAACGACGAGGAGAATGAGTAAAAATGTCTTAATAACTTCAATTTTACGATTGCAATTTGACTTTGCCATAGAAACCGAAATTGAATTCTTTCTCGAAAGTGATAAATGTTGTTTTCTTGATTGCTTATAAATTTTCTGCGTAATTTGATTACATGGCAGAGTCCTTTTTGAATTGGATGGTAAATCATGAGCCGTCAATTCTATGGAATTCAATGTTGGAGTTGATTTAGTGGATGTAGTTGGTCTTTTAATAGACGAAGTTGATATAGGGCAAAACCTCAACATGTCTTACTTAGGCTGGTATTTTCTGTGGTGATATTTGTTGATCGCTAGCGTACATTGGCTGGAGAGCCCGTCTTTTATTTAGGTAAGATTTTATCACACGGTAACTGCAGACAGAAGAAGGAAGTATGATAATTGTCAACAGCAACAGAGCGGTACAACTGTATATAAAAAGTATGTAATCGTGCTTTTTCCGTACGAAAGTTGTGGGTTTCTTGCATCAAATTCGTAGTTTACTCCTACAACACTTGATGCAAAGGTGCCAACTATGATGTAGCTGAGAATGAAGTAAACAACCTGTCTCTGTGACGTAAAATAATTTCTGTAAGTATTAAAGCTTTGTCCAGTTGCAAAGAAGCGTTCTGTGGCAATTATTCCTTGATGCAAATATGACTGTAACAGCAAACAATCATAATGAATTCTGATTATAGAAAAATCCTCTACTGGCGTTATTTTCCGAAATATGGTAGCCGTGAAAAGAAACGGGCTTGTCAATATGACGTTAATACTAAGACTGATTAAGAGTCTACGAAGCGATGTTTTCTTAGCTTGGAATTTCTAGCCAGTACTATTAACGGTATCAAGTTACTGACAAAAACTGCCAAAACGACAACAAAGCCGACCCAGACATATACATCACCAAGATTATTCGTAGCGTTTCCAGCAGTGCAGTTATAACACAATAAGGTTGAATTGTTAACCATTTTTGCATGAAGCATAAGTGATAATCAAGGGAATCCTATCTGCTTTAATCCAGAGAGAATAGATCGATAAATAGTTAAGAAAGCAGAGTCAAAAAGAACAAGTGAATATATTGATATATATTTTAAAATTGTTTAGTAAAAGATATGTCAATGTCTTATGGAAAATGTACAAACCTTTACACATGGGACTTTACTTAAGACCGCGGAACATTAACTCACAGGATTGGCCATTTGCAGCTTACGTCATTTCCATCTGCTACAGTCAAAACATTACATGATAACAATGAAATGAGCAGGTACAATTCGACGGGGACGGCCGAGAAAACATTGGATTGAAATTCTAGTTTGAAATTCGTTTTCAACCCAATTAAAATGTTAAAAAGTTACCGATAGGCCTCCGATAATTATGGCGTGGTTGCCGACCGGACACCTAAAGTTATAGGACGGTTACTGAGGCCATTTGGCGAATCGGTGAGGGTCATCGGTAGAAAATAATTTGTTGTTAAAAATCAGCGATGCCTCCACCAATGCTCTTCATCGGCAACCCATCGACAATGGCCAAACATTGTCAAGTTTTTGCTGAATCTGTGGTCCTCGTGGGATTGGGTGGTGGAAAACAGACAGCGGCCGATAATTCTTCTATGTTCGACCAAACATTGGCCCATAGTCGCCCGACATACGAAATTGTTCACAAATGTATAAGCGATGTAATTATATACATTGGCCGATTACCCTGTTACATCTTTTTTTTAATTAGCAATGCATCGCTCGGCCTTTGTAAATCCGGCCTGCAACCAGTCCATTTAATAAAAAAAAACGCATTCTTTGCCCATCGTATACACCATTGCTTGATAACCTGAATGATACTGTAAGGACTACTAGGCCGATGTGAACCGATGTTTGGGCATCGCTCACACCGCCGATTATTACCGGTCTACGGTTACCAGCCGGAACATGTAACTAAGGCTTTAACAAACTTACGGACTGGTCACCCCTACTATTGTTATTGTGATTTAAATTCACGGCACGTGGTTTGGGTTGACCTATTCAAAGATCGTCAGGGTAGAACCTGTTGTATTAAACAAATTGGCAGTAAGCAGGAAATTTCTATAGTCTGTTTCTTTTTAAAACATATCCTGCGAAAAGTGTTTTTTCGGGCCTTTCTGAAAGACATTCATGATTTTCAACAGAAAAGGGTGGCTAAATGGGGTTGGGGTTGGTAAAATAACATTGATATCTCTTATCATAATTTACGGCGAAAATTAGAGCTCATTAGAGCGCACAGAGGATCTTACGACGAGCAACTGACCAATCGTTGAATTAATAGCAACGTTGACGCCAAACGCTTGACTTTTTTGTTTATATTTTACTTTAACAAGTGGTTCAGGTCAATCTATGATCATGTCAACAAAGTGTAAAATACATAAAATGTTCTTATGAACATAATACAAAGATTAGAAACTATGAAAGATATCACGGGTGTTTTTAATTTGTTGTTAACTAGAAAAATATATTTGATAAAATGCAGTTTGGGTCAACTTCAGAACCAGCGCTGCCTGTAGTATTCGTAGTAAGCCATAATGCAATTCTCATTCAGCTGATTTGTCAGTAAAAGACATGTTGGTGCCTTATTTGCTAATCTGACGCCAAAAAATATAGTCCCGATTGCATTTCTAGGGATGCCATTACTAGGCAGTAACTTGATGCGTTGGCTCCCTTATTTTATTAAGCGGCCAACATGAAAACATAATAAAATAGTACTATTTCTATTATTGAATATTGTTGTTTGAAACAGAAATTAAATTGGCATTCCCTGCTTTCAATTAATGTATACCTTTAATTAGATGACAAAAAATTCCACTGATAAGAACGAAAAATTACCTATTGCATAGCGTGCACCTGTGATTCTTGTGTTAAATTAAAGTTTCAAATAACTAAATCAATGACCTACTTTTCATGTTATTGGCCCCTGAGTATTTTCTAAAAAAAAAATACCTCAATTTTTCACACTGATTTTTTTTCTTAAATAACAAAATGTTATAAGCAATAAAACACTTTAAATAAGAAAATATAGGAACAGAAGAGGTTGCTTTGTACAAATAAACGATTAGAGTGTTGGTCATAGACTTATTAACAGTAACAGTCTAAATTTCCCCACTCATATTTTCTATTTGTCTCCCATTTTTAATTGAATATTACAAAAATCTGAATGATAAGTACTCTTATTTACTATAAATGTATTATATTAAGCATGTTCGATATTTGGCGGAAATAGAATTATGAACTAGTTAGCGGAAATTTGATTTAGCGTATCTCAGTAATTTCTTTTTTATTTGCATATGTACAAGACATTTAGCGTTGTACTTGAATTAGCGGAACTTGCTTTCCGCAAAAAGCACTAAAAAATACCCAGCCAAATGTAATACGTTTACAGTATTTATAGCCTAACGTTATTTTGTTGCCTTTATTCTTAAGCCATTAATATTATATGAGGTCAATGATCAAACCATTGAGCTATTCATATGTTGTCTGGAATGGTTTTTGTTCATATTTTTGAATTTTTTTTATTTCATAGCATTCAATTATTTGAAATAATTCATGAGCTTAATTAAACATGCATATATGATAATTTCAATTAAAAAACAAACATGCATATATGTAACCTTTGCATTATAATTGATATTGCCAGAAATAATATTTTTTGACAAAAATGAAAAAAAAAAAATTTAGACAGAATTGCCTGTACATTTTCATATATTGAGTTTTGTTCGTGTATAATTTCTTCAAATTATAAAATATATAATTTTAAGATTAATGTTTACTTAAAAATTGGATACTTTAGACATTTAAATAATTTCTGAACTCCGGTAAAGGATACCACAGAGACTGACACATCTGTTTCATACTTTGATATTTTACTTCAAAAAGACGTTAATGATGATCTAACAATAATCTCTATGATAAACGCACAGGCCTTTAGATCGCTTAGAAAAACAATTTGATGTGTTAAAAAAATAACGGTATGGAACTCTTTTCATAGGATACCTACTTTCGCCAATAACATTCTTTTAAATCAAATGCTTTACAATTTTAGATTCTATCCATTTCTATTCATTTATAAACAATCTTCATTACTACTAAAGTTCATTCCGTAATTCCTTATACTTCTCGATATATTCTGAGATGATTTCAAAATTGACCTTAATATTATTTAACATGAGTTTGGACCTTTGAAAAGCTACAATAATTGTATAGCGGGAATAACGGGACACATTTTCCCCGGAATTTATTCTATACTCAATGATTATTTGCTCATTTGCATTCGAACTTTACAAAATTTTCTCTAATTGGATCAGATGGTCTTACTAAGTCACCAACAACATTTTAGCGGTCAAATTGATTTTCAAATCGAGAGGTCTAATTTTTATTTCCGGGAAAAATTCGTTCAGCCAAGCTTCTTTTACGTTCATAATCAACATGGTGGTGCAGTTGTGTATGTAGACGTTTTCAAATTATTTTTTCGCCAAAGGAATTATTACGGACTTAACCTTACAATCTGGAGTAAGAAATCCACTTGAAAATGTTGACAGATTTTGCAAACACTATGCAACTCTTGTCTGCACTTCAAACGTCGTCTGTTTACATGTGAATGACCAGGGGCCCAAGCTAATTTCGAGTAAAAAAAAGGTAGGTCATTTTTTAAATTGTTTTCAAAATATCTCGAGAAGTATATGGAATTTCGGAAATGAGCCTAGGTAGAAATGAAGATTGTTTATCTTTGAAAATATTTAAATAGGATGTAGAATTTAAAAATCATTTTATTGAAAAATATTTTATTAGCGAAATTGGGTACCCATTGTGAGAGTTCCATACCTTATTATTTTTTTTACACACACAATTTTTAAGCGATCCAAAGTCTTGTGGATGAACGTGATGACTTTAACTTTTCTATCGTCAACTTCCCTTACTTATGCAACAATATTTACACCCACTAAATATTTTTTTCCTTTATTTCTTTTGAAGACCATTGCCATTAATCAGTACTTGAACAACGATGAGCAAGCCACTTGTGAGGTTTCTCCCTTAGTTATCCAGCAATATACCTTCATCACCTGCGTATGGAGTTTATATATCTCAGTTAATTCTATATGCACGTTCTACGTATGAACAATTTCGAAAACAAGGTAAATTATTGACAGACAAGTTGATGAAACAAGAATATGAGCAGTCTCGTTTAAAGTCATCATTGCGTAAGTTCTATGATGGATACAATGACCGTGTCAGCATAATAAAATTCATTTCGTTGTTTACTTGCTTAAAATATTCATAGACCAAGTGATTAGGTAGCTATAAGTACTGTGACATTGAGTCATACGCATTCTTTTTATCGACTTTCGCTGTAACCTCGATACACGTATATTCACACTGAAAAATGAGATTTCAGGAATAGGATTTATTTTCTAGTTAAATACCAATATATGCATGTTTAGTTAATCGAAGTACATGTGTAAATTAATATCATAATCTTGTATGTCAATTAATTAAAGTTAATAGCGAGTAGCACTCCTAATTTGGTCTTTTTCTTATTATTACTTTGAATAGAATTAATTTCTTTTCGGACGAACGAAGTGAGGGAGAATATAATACAGTTTATCATATGCTGAGTGACATTTTTCATACTAATTATTAGTCCATTTTTTATTTACGGACGACGGATTTTTCCGTTATTCCTGATAATGACAAGGAGCACACGGCGGGTATGCTGGTTGGCAGGGGATGCTCACTCCTCCATGGCAACTGATCCAACCTCTGATGTTTTGGAGGTTCGTGTTTGCTCTACACCTATTTTGTATTGTTGTATTGACTTTTGATATTGAATACAGTTCGTTATCTCCACATGTTTCCATAAAATCCTTATATTTATTACATTATATTATTTTAATCATATATTCCAAGCTCTCTGATTGGCTTAAACTTGGTCACATGATTTAGTATATAACAGCATATAGACTTGAGTTACTATTTATAGAATCTGAAATGCATATCGACTTGATGTTTCTTAAAATAGAGGTAATTTTCTGTAAAACAAAAAATGAATAGGAAAAATTTCACAATTATAGCTAATGCAGTATATGACTTGATGTGTCTAAAAAAAAAATATAATATATACTTCAACTTGTATTTAAATTTGTAATGTTCTGTAACTCATAAGACGGCGAATCAGATTCAAGTAATTTACATGAAAGTATAATATATGTCATTGTGTAAATATTTTGTATTATATGTTATTAAAATAAGATGTTTGTCGTAAGCAATGAATTAATAATAATTAGATGTTGTTTGACCCTTATAAATTTGTGCTTCGCCACAAGATATTGATGTGTATTTAGTCACTGATTCTCAAAGTATGGTCTCAATTCGCTTTAAATAATGTACCGTGTTTTAAGTAACATAATATTTCAAATACATTTTTTTCTACCAGTCATATGAACCATTGTTGGTAGCTTATTAAAATACAACAACTGTTTGCTGTAACTTGAACGATTGTCTTAGGAGAAAATCGCATTTTATAGCAGAAATCGATATTTACGTTACTGTCGCCGATCATCGTGAAGTTTTTATTTTAAACCAAGAAGAAGCTTCAAATCATTCACATAACCCTTTTCTTAGTAAAATTGTCCTACATTTGAGTTATATTTTCGACGTCAATTTAATTTGTAAATGTTGGATTAAAAATCTGTTTGTTAAAAACTTCAGTCAACATTTGACTCAATGATGAATTGTATTTGCTGACAAGGTCATTGTATTGACTATAGAACTTATGAAATGATGACTTTAAAAGGATTGCTGATATTCTTGTTTCAGCTACTTGTTTGTGAATAATTCACCTCGTTTTAGAAATTGTACATACGTAGAGCATGCTTTTGCATATCGAATCAATTAAAAAAAATATTAATTCCGTTTTGTAGGTGATGAAGGTTAATTGCTGCATAAATAAGGGAAGTTGACGATTGAAAATTTAGTTTTCATGTTTTTCATCAGGCCTGGTTGTTAGATTACCATTAACGTTTTTCACGTAACAAAAACATCGATAAAATATTATATTTCCATACAATCAAACTAAAGGAAAAGAATTGTAGATAAGAAAGCAGTTCCTGTATATTGAAATACTTTTTTTTATCTATTTGAACTTGATTTCATCACTGATGCATTCAAAGGCCCATGATGCGCTCCATCTTCGTATTGGTCCATTAAGCTTGATTACCGTGTTTACCGTGTTACAAGAATATAAAAGCTTAAAAGTACCTTCTAACATTATAAATTGGAATCGGGGCTAACATGGACCAACAGAATATCAGAGGTGGGATCAGGTGCCACGGTGGAATAAGAACCCCGTTCACTCTCTCCAATACTCTAGATGCAGGTAAAAGAAAATAAAATCTGTAGAAAATTCAATGTGTATGAAGTACATGGAGATAAAGAACAGCATGCAAGATCAAAGTCCATTAAACAGTACAAATTTTGAATCAGATCAAACACGGAACGCTCAATCATCAGAGGTGGGATAAGGTTATGTAATGTTCAAACAAATGGTATGAAAAACTTAAGTTTGGATTTTACTTATTTTACCTTATGATAGATTAAATTTGCTTACAAGGTCAACTTGCAAAACACTGAGTTAAAACGAGATTGTTTACATCTTTCAATCGGGAGACATTAACCCCAAACGATGGTGAAAAGGAACCATTGGCAAACATCAAACGGAAGACTGGGGTCACCACGTATTTACCTTCACACTGCATTCATGCTAAGAGTTGTCACTGATAAATGTTAAAAAATAAAACTTTTATAGCTATAAGTCTGTATTCTTTTGTTTCTTAGGGAAACTTTTGTATAATACCTAAACAAATATCTTTTTGCTTTTTTTTTTAAATATTGATACGATCTGGAATCTGTAGGAAAAAATGAAATTATTCTGGTGAAATATAGAAGAAAATCGTGTCAATTTCTGCCAGCAACACGTGAGGAGCTTTCCAAACTAAATAGTTTAAAGTAAAAAAAGAGATCATGACACGTGTTTATCTGAATAAGGAAAAAATAGTAAAAAGATCGATGTCGTAAAATGATCATTCTAAATTAGATTTAAAATATTATTAAGATACACTTCTCAGCTTACAAGTCCTTGCTTATCACAGACAATTGGAGGAGTAAAAACAATCCTGTCCTTGATCCCGACTGAAAATATATAAGAAACTCAGATTGACCCTTTAAAAGAGATGGTTAAACAATACACAAACAAAATTAATTATATTTACGTGACCAGTGATATATTATTCAGGAGGACTATAGTTGAGATCCCTTATAGGATGAAAGGGAATGGGAACACAAAGTGAGGAATATGATTCAAATATTCGTCATATATAGTCTCTATAAAGTCTTCTTGTCTAAAAAACCAAACTCTTTGATAAACGTGATAATTTCAACTTTTCAACTTCCCTTATTTATGCAGCAATGCATCTTCATCACCTGCAAATGGAATATATATCTCTCAATTGAATCGATACGCAAAAGAATGCTCTACGTATGTACTATTTCAAAAACGAGATAGATTATTGACAAACAAGTTGATGAAACAAGAATATCAGTAGGATGAAAGTCATAATTTCGTAAGTTCTATTGTAGAAACAATGATCTTGTCAGCAAATAAAATTTAATGCAATGCTTTATATATTGATTTGACGACGAATGTGTTCGCTATTTCCCGATCATGTCAAAAAGCACAAAGCGTGTATGAACTGTCGGCTGGAAATGCTCCCTTCTCCATGGCACCTGATCCCACCACTGATGTTCCGGCGTGTTTGCTATGCTCTTATTTTGTATTGTTTTATGGATTATTGATCTTAAATATTGTTCTTTATCTCCATATGTTTCATTTCAAAGTTTGTAAGCAATAGGCAATGCATATTTGTATAAAATTTACGAAATACAAGTCCTCAGTTTGAAATATGGTGTAATTCAAGACTTGATTTTTTTTTCAAAGTTTTGCCAGAAGATAGTTGCTCTAGTGTATTTTAATGTATTAAACGTAGCGGTTAAAAATAGACATAACCACAGATAACAAGATGTGTTTGTGAAACTGTATGCGCCCGGCGGCAACAAAGTTCGAAAAAAGCCTACATGTCACAGTCACAGTCAAGGGCATTTGAAAGAGCTTGATTAGTGAAGTATACATACAAAATATAAAGTCTCTATCTCTTACGGTTCTAAATATATGGTGAAGGTACAAAAAGACTGTGTTTTAACATAAAGTTCACAGTCAAGGTCACAAGGTCATTGACCTTGGTGTCATTTGAAAGAGCTTTTAGTGGAGCATGCATACTAAATATATGAAGTCCTTAACTGGTTCAAAAGTTATAGTGAAGGTACGAAAAAGCTGTTTTTTAGCATATTGTTCACAGTCAAGGTCACAAGGTCATTGACCCTGATGTCATTTGGAAGAACTTTATTAGTGGAGTCAGCACACGAAATATTAAGTCTCTATCTTTCATGGTTCAAAAGTTATGGCAACGGTTTTTGCAGACAAACAGACAAACAGACAGACAGGACAAAAACAATATACGCCCCGGATATATAGATCCGGGTGCATAAAACATTATTTTTGTTTTGTAGAATCTAATCATTGACTTTCCTGACCTTTCAGGTGGACCAAAGGTTTTCAAAGAAACAAGGTAAAGTTTGTTACAGTTATGATGAAAACTATATTGTTGATTAACATTTAAGGTTTCGCCTTCGTGGCAGAGTCATGAAGTAATGAGTCGAATCCCACTGAAGGACGTGGAGATCGGTCCTTCGGATAAGACCATATAAACCGAGGCCCCGTGTTGCAGGAGGTACTGACACGAAAAAAGATACCCCTTGCTTAATGGTCCTGTGTGCCGTGTATAAGATAAACTTTGCACATTTCCACCGGCAAGTTGAGGCGTATCCATATGCGTGAAAAATTCTCGAGAGGGACGTTGAACAATATACAATCAATTAATACATTTAAGGAAGTAAACAAAGAAAACCTTTACTGTAAGACCGTTGAGCACAACTTCGCTTACGTCTCTTTGAATGGTTAAAAAGTCGCATCACATTAACATTTCTACACTGTGGACTAAAACGATTTCCAACACTTTCGCCATTGTCATTACATCAATAGGGAAATTGTATCCAGTTCTACTACAATCAATGAAATATTCTTCTTTAGGTGAAGGTTAACTTAATAATGGATTATTAATATCATGAGTTTATCTTTTCTACAATTTTTATCGCAATGAATAAAATATAATGATCAGATAATAAAAGTGTTTGTATAGAGACTGATCCTCATGTTTATTTGAAATACATGCTTATATTTGTTTATTAACTGAAACCTTGTTTTTACACGCATAAACAAATCACAATTATTACAGTCTACAAGTATTTTGTTGATATATACCAGCACTAAAAAGATACCTCACTGCTCTATGCCCGTAAATGCCGAGAATAAAACAAACTTTGCTTTACTGCAATTTTGGTTTGTTTAATGGACAACAAAACATTATTAATGTTCATTTTTATCAGTATGAATAAACGTTGCAATAAGTCAATATGCGAACATGTTTTCAATTTTAAGCTTTGAGTGTTTTTTTAAATATATAATTGCTTTCAAAAATTGTGTTCTCCTAAGCATTACCTGTCACAATGTTATAAAATTTTGCAGAGGCTTATATACCTGGAGTAGTCTCTCTCTTTCTAATATATACATGGGCCAGGCAAAATTTAAATTGTTGATAAACCCCTGACCCTTGATCTCAAAGCAAACTGTCCTGGATTTAGGACATCAAGTCAAGGATATACCCGGGTAATTTATGCTATATACCTGGGGTATCCTATTTCTTCTCCTTCCCTTCCTAATATCTACATGAGGCAAAAAATAAATGTCAATGACTGTTCACATCTATGACCTCAAACAAACTGTCCAGGTATAAGGACATCAAGTAAATGTGTAATTTAAACCACAGAAATGCCTCAACACTGATTTTATTCTAGAGGTGCTATCTGGATTTAACGCGCATTTGAAATGAAATTTGAATA
Organism: Saccostrea glomerata; assembly: GCA_003671525.1. Lineage (NCBI taxonomy): Eukaryota > Metazoa > Mollusca > Bivalvia > Ostreida > Ostreidae > Saccostrea > Saccostrea glomerata. The sequence continues at coordinate 925,925 of PRKT01000003.1, read as the reverse complement.
CTATGCAGATATAAACATCACAAAACGTTCGAAAAACACGAGATTGATGACTGGACATTCCATAGTTGAACAACCTACCGGGGTATATATCCCCATATCATGATACAAAAGTTTGGCCGCTGCTCTTCTTATCTGGTGTTACAAACCATTTTCTATGCAGTTTCATCTGATCAGGGCATTTAATTAGACATATCAACGACGTATTTCATTTATCAATTATTATTTCCATTCTTATGTCAATACGATATATCACTGGGAGCTTGAAATAAATTAGATCACAGAGTCTGACGCATATGTTTTATATTTGGATATTTTACTTGAAAAAGACGTTAATTGTAATTTTACAATTAAGCGCTATGATAAAAGTGATGACTTTAACTTTTCAATCGTCAACTTCCATTAATTGTGCATTAAATATTATTCATAATCCGCATACGGATTCTGTCAGTTGATTCGATACGCAAGAACATATAAAGAGGGGTAAATATTGACAAATAAGTTGATGAATGAAATATATGAAGATACCGAACATTATCCAAGATTAAAAGTCCATAAAACAATGCAAAATAGGAGCAAAGCAAATACGGTTCTCCGTAAAATCAGAAGTGGGATCAGGTGCCATGGAGGAGTGGGCCAAAATTGATCAAGAATATCAGCAGTTTCCTTTAAGGGCTTTGATTTCATTGGAGATTTTTTTTTACTCTACTGGAAAGTTTGTAAGTCTCGATTACATCACAAATCTACATCTAAATGTAAAAACTAGTTTTGTAGAATATACAGGTTTAAGAATAGCTGTTACAAACATCTTGAACAGTATTGATATTGAGAAAAGGGAAGATAATAGAAATTTCATCCCAAAATCATTATTTTATAAAAGCACAAATGGTTGTTAATATCCTTATTAAGAAGAAAAAGCAAGCAATTAAGGCACTTGAAAAATGGAGAAATATTGGAGTATTTTTGGCAACTCTGAATGAAACAGTATACTTGAACCTCCTTTTAAAGCTTAAAAAAAGAGGCAAATATCTGCAATTTCAAATCATGCACAAGATTATTGCAGAAAATAAATACATTCATAAACTCAAAACTTATTGAGTCACCTGCTTGTTCTCTTTGTAAATAGGTCTAAATGATTAAACATTTATTTTTTGTGTGCTTTTTAAGGTTTAAAAAATATGGTGTCACATTGAAATAAATGTCATTTAACTATTAATTTAATAGACAGTATAAAACTAATGGAGATATTTCATATACTTTTTGGCAAATTCAACGATAAAAACATGTTTATATTACACAATATAATAATATATACTGTTAAACAATATATTATTTCCAGTAGGTTTAAAATATGCCTTAACTAAGTATCTCAATGCTAGAAAAAATATTGTAGATAGAATATCAGTTGAAAAGCTATACTTTTAAGAATCTGTCAATTTGTCAGAATACTAAAAGTGCAGGAAAAATAATTCGTGATATACTAAAATGTATTTATTTTTCCGAATGTATATACAAATGTACGAGTAAATTTGCGGGGGCTTCAGTGTGTCACAAACACATCTCTCTTTTTCAGTAATGACAAGAAGCTCCCTGCAGATTTGACCTCGGAAACAAGGGTTTCTTTCTTCTTTTAAGTTGTGATACGCCCCTTATTTGCATGTTTGTTCTCCTCCTGATCAGTATCGATTAAATGAAGTTTTGTATTTGATTACTATTCGTTACTTCATTATATTATTACACAAAATGTTTGAAAGTTATTGATTTCCTTCTAGGAAAGAAAATCGTTTGAAATTTTCAAATATTTAACAATACATCGACTAATCAATTGACTATGGTGTCATGTCAGCAATAGTGTCTCACTCAGCATCGTTCAAAATTTGAGAAATCTATAAGATCCGTAGAGGTATAGAACATGTTCTTTCAGGAAAACAGGCTAAGTGTTAATACACAGAAACACATGAAATGGGGGTCTAAAATTGAAGAACAAAATCCCGAAATGTTAACCTGTAGTTTTGTTCTAATTTTGTTTACGTAATTAGCAAAAAAAAATTAAACCTATCGATTTATGTCCAAAAATTTGGTTTTTGGTGATATTTCCCCTGAATAATTAAGTTAAACATATGAAGATAACGAACAATATTCAAGATCAAAAGTCCAAAGCAAACACGGACCTGAATAAATAATTTTAAAAAGTAAAGTTCATGGCTCGAAAGAACTGATACATGGAACGGTCATCAACCGGATGTCCTCAAAAAGACCTTAAATTGATATCATTTACTTCTTGCGTTAAGTCGGCTGTGTTTAGTTCTAAAAGAAGTCTTTGGGTTTAAATAAAGAAAAAAATGGTTTCAATAACAACAGGTAGAGATGAATAAGCATTCAGATAATTGGTTTTATTTATTACATACATGTGTATATAAGGTCTCTACGTATCCATTACAAGATAAATAGTGAAAATGTTTCCTATTTTGGATAGACATTAATGTCATTCAAGCTATAAATATGATGGTATATCATTAAAGTACATGGACGACAAGGACATGGAAATCTATTATTAAAATTTGTATTGTAGACCTTATTCCAGAAGTTAGAACTTTGGATAAATCAGAAAATGTAAGTTAAACACTTTTACTATTGTTTTATCATTTTTTTGAACTTTCAAACAATGTATTTACATCTTAAATCTTAAAGACAAAATAAGTGCCACAAGTTTTTTTTTCTTCAAACTATTTGTGTTTGAAAGTAGAAAATGCATTTAAACTATCTGCAGCTACAAAATGGAGCTGTATAAGGTATTTTACGTGCAATTGATTTCGTTTGAAAAAAAAGTGAACGTTACAAAAGGAATGGTCATTTATCAGTCTGTCCTCTTTATAAGGTCATGTTTGACCACGGGGTGAAAGCTTTCTTACCTTTTTTTCTAAAAGCTCAATACAGTTCAGTAGGTCATCACGATTCAACTTTGTATCAATCTTCAATCGTAGAAACCGAAAAGCAGTCTCGGAAAACTGACAGTATATGTATGTTGCCTTTTTTTATTCTTTCTGAAGATACAATTTCTTAATCTGTTTAAAAAAATACTTTATTCAATTTTCAGAGAAAGAGAGAAGATCAAGGATGTTTCCTGCAAGTAAAAGATTGCAGGCAATTCGCAAACAACTGAAACAAATCAACGAAGAGTATAAAATTGCAGAAGCTGAATTTGAACAAGTAACAATGACAGAATCAGATGCAAGCATGGACAAGAGGAATGCAAATGCCCATGAGGTAATCCAATAAAATATTCAATACTCAACTTCCCGTACTTATGCAGCAATATACCTTCAGCATCTGCATACGGAGGTTATATGTCTCAGTTGATTCGATACGCAAGAGCATGCTCTATGTAAAGTCATCATTTCGTAAGTTCTATGGTCGATACAATGATCTTGTCAGCAAAAAAGATTTATCATTTAGTCGAATGCTGATTGACGTTTTTCAACCTAATTGTAAGTCAATTAATCGTACTTTTGATTGACGACGATTTTTTCCCAATATTTCTCGATCATGACAAGGAGCACACAGCGGGTGTGACCGATCGGTAAGGGATGCTCCCTCCTCCATGGTACCCAATTCCACCTCTGATGTTTTGGAAATTCGTGTTTGCTCTGCTGCTATTTTGTATTGTTTTACGGACTTTTTATTTTGAATTCTGCGTTATCTCCATATCCTTCATCTATAAATAATATATATGTAAGACTCCAAAGTTCGATGGTCTCACCAAAGTCCGGTGGCTGCGCATACTTTTGTTGTTTCGATGTTTTTACGGACACCAACGTCCAATGGTCACGACAAATTACGATAGCTCTTTTCTAAAGGGATTCAATGCGCTACAGTGTGAGTCTGGGGCCCGTTTTACGAAAGAACTTACAACTAAGACCAAAACCTTAAGATGATTGTAAAGTTTTGCAAAATTAATGATTCTTTGAGAAATTTTTTTTCTGTTAAAATATCTTACCACATTCCTTTTAAAAGGTTCAAAATAATTTTCAATATAATGTTAATTAAAGAGTCATGTGAAGAATTAACGTTGGTCTTACGTCGTAAGTTCTTTTGAAAAACGGGCCCCTGACACGCCAAGGTAAGATGGTTTGGAGAAACAATGAACGTTTATGACGTCACAATAATCCGACGCCAATCGTAGAAGCCGTTTTCCTGCATTCAAGAGCTCGTATTTCCGCATATGTCCTTGCGTACAGTTTGACTGATTTTGCACCAACTAGAGACATAATGATTAATCTTCCTAGCTCCTGGCTCGCTAGTAGATACTGTATTAAACTGGTATAGTTTTGCAGCAACCCGAGAAGTTAAGGGTTAGTCCTTTCACCATATTAAACTGAATTGGGTTATTTGTGCAAGAAGTGGGTTATAGCTTCTCCACACGTTTCGACTTATTTGAGAACTTAATTTCTTGTAGGAATAATAAATCTTCACTATATTATACATCCCAAAACACATTATCTGCTATACAGTCAAAAATGTTTTAAATAAAAAATGCATTGTAACTATCCGTTCATAGGATCCCCCTTCCACAGAGCTCAAATACTGAGACCATACTGTTAAATATTTTGGAGGATCCACTTTTGATTATCATAACTGTGAACTTGAACCGTTTGTTTAATAAACAGGAACAGAGAAAAGGGGCATATAACTAATACATTTTCACTATATTGTAAATAGTCTTTCTCCTGCCAAACTCCTGAGATTAGAGCTATGAAATTTACCTTTTTAAGGGGACCGACTGTGGTTTCCATTGCGCAATATTTCGTGCATCATAGTAAAATGAAGCGTATTTACTGTATAAAAGCACCTCTTTTTTGCTTTATTATTAAAATTTAACAAAATTAAGAATGTATAGGTATAAAAATGTAATTACCACTTTATAAAACTGTTTTTTAAACCGATTTCGCAATTAATAGATAGTTTGACATCGTAACAGTATGTTTATGAAGTTTTAATAAACTGAAGCTTTTAAATAAAGGGGTATAATAAAAAGGTTATTAAGGAAAAGTAATAAACATACGCTCTTGAAAATTTAAAACATAAAAATTTGAGAATATCTCCTCTACTTTTTTAATGTTTTCATATGAATCCTTTGTTTTCGTCATATTTTGAAGTACTCCATAATATCAGGAAAATTTAGCTATTTCTTGCCATTTTGAGAAGCCCCCTCTGGTAACAAGACGGTAGAATTTTGTGATACTTATATATATAATAATATTCTATTGTATGATATAGTATTACTCATCAAATACTATAGCTTGAACAAAAAGTCTATTGTAGTATTTATATAATTTGCTTTAAATAGCTAAAATTGGTATTTCCTATATATCAAATAGTAAATGTACCTGTATTTTGAGACTGTCCCTCAAAAATACCTGAACGGTAGATTTCCCCCAAACTTTGCATGTACACTGAAGTTAATGTAAGTTTATATATGGTATACAGATGAAGAGTTTCTCTATTGTAGTTTTCACACAATAAAACCCCACTCGACCCCCTTAAAAAAGCACTGCACTTATATAACCATTATTATCATGTACATGTACTATGTTCATCTGACAAACACCTAGGAGCAAGGGAGAGGATATTCTTAGTATTGGCGCCCGCCGTGATCATAAAAAAATCTTTAGCTTAAGTCAAAATATTTATGTTTTACTAAAATGTTGTAAAAAGCAAGCATACCAAAATTCAAAGGTTATTTAGGGTTGCTTTACAAAGGAGTTGCTATCTGAAAATTTTGAGATTAATTTGGTAATAAATATTTCACAGGTGATTATAAGTCCGACTTAAATTTAAGTTTCGTAATCTTGGGGCCAAGAGATGAAGAGATTGTCATTTCTTATATGAAATAGAAAAGGAGAAGTGGTCAAAGTCTACTACAGCGTGTAAACAATACAGTATATTTGAGCATGGACAGAGATAAATAAGTTCGGTTAACGTTTTGTAGTTCTACCTAGTTTACAGACATGTGTTTCACCTTGTCATAATGTCATCAAAGGGGCACACGATGTTTGTCAAAAGTTCATGGGCGTTTGTAACCAACCAAAAAATACAACTTCGGCATTATATACGTGACCAATTTTGATAAAATATTGAGCAATATTTATCAGATTTTTTTATAAATAGCAAATTCAACAAAAAATATTTCTACCTAGAAAATCCAGGAGTTTGCCATTTCTTACTTGTAAGATAAAAAGGGATTCAGTCAAAATCTACTAATTTGTGTAAACAAAATTGTTGAACATGTACTGAGATGACTTTGTTAAACTTTCCTACAGGTTCCTGAATTCTATACTAGTGTTTCACCTTACACATTCCAATCGACGGGCATACATAATATCCCTTGATTCGAGATACTAAAACGAGAACAACATTTTGAGGTCAAGAGATTTTAAACGGTCAAAGGCCCCAGGAAAAAGTCGAAGAATCCGAAGGACCCAGACAAATAATAGCTTACCTAAACATGCGTATTATTTTGTTTGTAAAATCTTTATTTCAAAATATTTTTGACCAAGTGATTTGCAGTTTATAATCGCCATAAGATTTGTATCCAAACATAGAGGTCTTCAAAGGCGTTGTCCCTTATCATCAGTAAACTTCTGGTGTCGTGTCCTTAGAACACATTTAGCAAAGCCAGCTAAAATATGTAAATCAAATGACCTCCACTTTGAAGGCACAAGTCTTTGCATACTACTTTATCCTAACTTGAAATACAAATTAATGAAAATGACTTTATGCACAATCAGTTTTCATATTTAATCAAATAATTAACATAAAACAGATGTTATCTCTTTTTAATAATGTCAGCAATTAAATATCATCATGATTATGCTAAAATAAATCAATATAAAGGAATAAAAATTAATTTACTTTAATAAATATCATCTGAACTTAAAACACAATATAAACAGTTTTAATCAGGAAATCCAAATCTAACTCAATATCTATATGTGAAAATGCTAAATTACTAGTCCGTTTGATATCACGTGTGTACGTATATAAATAGTAAATAAATGTAGAAGGGGGATATGGAGATAACGAACAGTAACGAATCAGAAAAACCTGATTTATCTGAAGATTAAAAAATCCGAGAGAATTTTGTAATATCAAATAAGGATAGATATGTGACGTTGAAATTTGAAAGGGATTTTATTTTTCTCTCAATGAATTCTAATGATATATTTGTTTTGGTATATTTTGGCAATCTTTCTTAAATAAATAACGAAAAAGTAATATTTTTTTTAAAGGAATCAAACTTGTAGCATTTTAATTCGGTTTATCCAAAAGTAGATCTATATATACATGTATATCTTTCTCTTAACTTATGCTTGGTTGATATTGTTTTCTGTGAAGTCGCTAAATTTATGGACCAATTTTTTGAAAGGCTGTATTTGAAATAAATATGACATCGAACTTCTAAACACAAATTTTGTATTGTTGCAATTGCAGATAAGTAGAGCTAGAATTTCCAACAGTAGTCATTCTACTGCGATTACCACAAACGACCTAAATGAACAAGTATCTAGCAGAAAAAATAACAATGTGGATGTGAATCTAGAATCTTTAATAGAATGTACTTCCAGCGAAGTGGCGGGACTCCCCCTGTCTGACGACCTTCGGTGCGCCATATTGAATATGGAGGATCTAGACGATGTATGTTGTTCATCTACAGTTATCCTTATCAAGCGAAAATCAATGATTTAAACATCATTTGCAATTTAAGTTTTGATAAGATTTTAAGAAGGTTTCATTGTTGCATCATTATCTGTATATTTGATTTATCTTATGTCTTGTTGAATCTTAATGAGCTCCTTTTGAATGCACATGTGTTTCTGTGTAAAATAAAACTGTTTTCACATTGTCACTGCACGGCCTGGTTTTTTTTTTAGTTATATTATTGAAAAACACAATGTTTGCAGGTGGAGAATGTTCTCGGTGATGTGATGAACTCTGTATTAGATGATACATCTTTTGACGAAGATTTGGAATCTATTGAGCAGACGGGTACTTTTTCGGTAAGCAACACAAGAAACACGTAATAATTGATAAGGGTTTCTTGATACAAACTCTTGAAAACCCTTGGTTTATTTGCCAGAACATCAATGGCATTCTATAGAAAATTCCATGGCCAGACAAGGTCATATTATTAATGTATCTTTTGTTTTCACAATTTCAATATTTATCATTTCAATAATGCTTCACTGCCTCGGTCAGAATAGGTCATCCCATGACATATATTCCGGATCTTTCCTTTATCGTGTCATTAAGGTCAGGATCTAGTAAATAAAAAATGCCTACTGATATATAAAATTTAAGAAATAAATTCCTCTAATGATGCTTTATAACTTAAGCATGGTCAAATAAGGTGTTTTGGGGCATAATTTGTAGATAAACAAGATGAAAAATCCTATTTAAAACTGTCATTTCCAATGAAAAATTAAGAAAACCAGTCATGAATATGGGAGGGTTTTTTATACTTAACAAAGGAAATGTATCTAGATTGCCAGTCTATCAGGAAACGGTATATTGTTTGCTAAATGCCTTTTCTTTAAAATATTAAATCTAAAATAGGTATCTTCTTTATTTTCTTGACCTTAAGGAAAATAATACCTCCAAATGTTTCAATTCATTATACCACAAAAGTGAAACACTGTTTTAAAGTCTTTATATCCAAAATTGTAATACTTGGGCAAGGATTTTTTAATTTATACTAGTATTACTTAATAAGAAGAAAAAGTTATATATATTTTTTTCTCCGTATGACCATGCCTTGTTCATGACCTAATATTGGGTAAGTTTAATGTCTCATGGAGATTGACTTTTGTTCATTATCTTTATATTTTATTTAGACTAGCTCCTCTACTGAGCATTGTCATGCCCAAAACACAGAAGGTAGAAATCCTTCACCAGAAAATAGTACCCGGAAGTCGGGGACTATTGCGGAGGAAGGAAACTGGCGAAAGGACCGGAAAAAGAAGGACAGACATAATATAAGTAGGTATAAAAGAAAAAAATACGAAGGTTTTTTGTTTGCATTTGAAATAAGGACATTTGAAAGTTCTAAGTTCCGGGTAGATGCTAGACTAACCCTAATATGTCGAATAATGTGCGAGGACTAACCCTAATCTCTCAGATGGGTGCAAGACTAACCCTAATCAGTCAAATAGTGTGCAAATCAGTTGAGTGACGTAAATGTTACGTCATAGTCCAATGAGAGCGATGATTTTAATTTCGGATATGGGGACCGGTAACGTAAAATCTACCCCTCAGAACTTTTCAAATGTCCCGGCATTAATTAATGAAAAAATTTAATCTCCATGTAGTTATAAGATCGATGAAATCTATCAAACAGATTTTACATATTCAAGACAAATATTTCAAACATTAAATGAATTTTTAATGGAATTCATTTCAAACCAGAATATACACCTTTAGTATCATGTCTCTTAACAGTATTCTAACAACATTGTAGTTGAACGACGGCGTCGATACAATATAAACGATAGAATTAAAGAACTGGCATCTCTCCTTCCAGACAGCGTGCCTCCGTAAGTTGTTTTTTTATAACGAGTTTGTGTCAATACAAGACATCACATGTACATTATCTACACAGCTATTCCCTACGATAAATTCAGGTATGTCACTCGTCACCTTTTTAGAAAAGTTCACACAGAACCTCTTAAATTTAAAACTATTTAGTCTAATTCAATTTTTATAACATATTTAAATTAAACAACGTAAATTTTTCAACATTCAATGAAAAAACTGCTCACAAATCCACAAAGAAGTACGTTTCACGAGTAATATACCTTAAAGTCCAGGCTTTTTATGACAGCTGCTTTTTAAATAAAAATGGAACTCCTAAATTTACTTACCATTTCAATGTTCATTTGCAAAATTATTTTGTTAAAAAAACATTCTGATTGTACACACAAGTACTCTGAAGTTGACATCAAAAAGAGTCTTGAATTTCTGATTGACAATATCTATGCAGTTTTTGGAGACTAGGTCTTCGAACAATCTATTGGATTCCCATGGGTACCAATTGCACCATGTATTTAGCAGACTTATTATTGTATTCATATAAAAAGAATTTATGCAAAATTTTATGCCTGAAAAGAAGAAAACATTTGCTGTGGCCTTTAATTAGACATTTGAATATATCGACGACGAATTGATAATTAACAATGGTAATTTTCATTCTATACTGGTGAGCTTCAGAAAAAGATACCACAGAATCTGACACATCTGTTTCATATTTGGATATCTTAATTGAAAAAAAACCGTTAAGGGTAATCAAAAACCAAGCTCTTTGATAAATGTGATGACTAACTTTTCAATCATCAACTTTCCTTACTTTTGCAGCAATATACCTTCCTCACATTTATACGGAGCATATATATCTCAGTTGATTGGATACGCAAGAGCATGCTATATGTATGAACAATTCCTAAATCGAGTTACATTATTGATAAAGAAGTTGATGAAACAAGAATATTAGAAGTCTCGTTTAAGGACATAGGCAACATACTTTGTGATGTAATTAAAATGGCATTTTCTTACTATATTTACTTAATTTACATGCAGAATGTACATAACTATGATAAGTAACCAACAGAGAAAAAATCTTGTTGATTTCATTTAAGTTGTGCTCTGAAATGCTCCAACAAAACAACTTATGTCTTACTGTTTGGCTTAATAACAAAATTTTCCATTTTTATATCTAATGACAAAATTCCTTAATCTAAGCATATTGCCAATCTATCGATATTACAAAATCGTATTGCAGTATGATATTTTTTGTCATTGTATCGCAATATATTGAAACATCGATATTTTTGCCCAGTCCTATCCTTTGGAGTGTATGCGTTTCAATACTTTTCACATAAAACTGTGTGCTATATTATTATGGTGATAATCTCTTCTACTAAAACAGGTTTTGATAAAAGAAACATGTAGAGTATATATCTAGTAATTCATATATTTTTCTTTGAATTATTCAATAATTTGAATCAATGTATATTTTTTGAATACATCTGGTAGTGCATGCTGACTTTTATCTAAGAACATCTGATGACATTAGATTGATTGATTGATTGTATATTGTTTAACGTCCCTCTCGAGAATGTTTCACTCATATGGAGACGTCACCGTATGTCGGTGAAGGGCTTCAAATTTTTTACCTTTACTCGGCACTCAGGGCCATTGAGCAGTGAGGGATCTTTATCGTGCCAACGCCTGCCGCTGACACGTGGCCTCGGTTTTTAAGGTCTGATGACATTAGAATATTAAATTAAGAATATCTTGAAAATCATCAGTAGATAAGGTATGTTGCGTATGTCCTTAAAGTAATCATTTCGTAAGTTCTTGGGTCGATACAATGACATTGTCAGCAAATATACAGTTTATCAATGATTCAAATGCTGATTGAAGTTTATCATACTAATTGTAAGTCCATTTTTTTTATACACTGAATTGACTATATATACTAAATCGACCATGGATTTTTCCGTCATGCCCCGATCATGACAAGAAGCACACAGCGAGTGTGACCGGTCAGCAGGGGATGCTCACTCCTCCATGGCACCTGACCCCACCTCTGATGTTTTAGAGTGTTAGCTTTGTTCCATGTTTGTTCTGTCCCTAATTTGTATTGTTTTATGGATGTTTGGTCATGAAATCTGTTCTTTATCTCCATGTTTCATTGAAACAATAATCATATATAAGAAGAGCGAAAGTAAAGTGTTGTTTTCACGTCAATGAATGACTAAATTGTATGAATGTATTTATTTACAGCGCCTTTAAGCAGAACAAAGGATCTATTTTGAAAGAATCTGTGACGTACATGAAGAAATTAATTACGGAAAGACACAATTTGCAGAAGTTGAAGGAAGACCAAAAGACCATGCATTCGAAATATCAAAAACTGCTCATCAGAATTTTTGTAAGGAATCACATTTTCAATATTTTAAGAATTGAAAAAAAAATATCAAATGTATTACAAAACAAGGTTGAGAAATAATATAAATTAAGGAAATGATGATAATTAACACTATTTGATAAGTCAAAGCGTCTCTAAAGTATAAAGAAAATTGGGGGCGGGGATTTATTTGTTAGATGCTTCTTACTAATAGTTCTGTAGCAAAATGTATTCAAGGCAAGGCTATTTTTCCGTTTTTTCCGTTTTTTTCATTGGCATTTCATTGTATGTTATTTATTAATCAGATGTACATATGAGACAGCCAATTATGTGATTTATTTATTTCTTTTTTTCATTCGTGGCATTGCTAAGTTTTTATGACTTAACACTCGATTCGTCTACCTTCTTCTCTGAAAGTGCTAAACACTTCAGAAAAATATGATATATAGCAGAATTGGTACAGGGAAATACACACTGTGAATTACTGGGTCCAAGTCCATCATAGAACATCTCAGCTAAAACAATTAAAATCAACGCATTCTTTGCAAATAAATTTTCTTTACTGGTCAAAATAAAACAGTTAAGCTGTTGGCATTATTACGTAAAGCTTACTTTCTAGAACAACAAATATTATAAAAATAAATTGCCAAAGGGACAGATATCCATGAACTTGTGCTAAGGTTGTTCTCTTAAAACCCTTTAGTGAAAAAAAAACTCAATTTTTTTTAAATGTTCTTTTCTACAAATACATCTGCCTTCAAATCACATTCAGATTTAATCAATAAATAATATTAATTTCTGTACATATGACTTGATTAATCCCGATGAACTTCAAATTAAGACACTACAATACTGCCACATCTGTTTCATATTAGGGGTATTTACAAGAAATAATAAGTCCACCTAACATTTAAATTAGGAATAATTTCAGTTTGTACATAGTCAATTCACCTGCGCAAGGTGTATGTGTTGTTCCACCTTATTCGCTACTTACGAGCATGTTCTGCGTGCCGTAGATATTTGGGTCAAGAAACTTTTTTCTGTGACACCAGAATACATTTACATGACAAAAGAGACACCAATGTGAGACACCAACAGATGATTAAACAAGAAATTCTACTGCATATTGATATTTTTTTAAATGCACATGTTCACTAAGGATGATTTTTTCATGAAATAAGCTTTCAATTTACCGGAAGACATCAAGTTCAAAATTTACAACATGAAATGCTGAATTTATTTATTTGAGATAGAGTTAAAAAGAGGATTAAAAATTAATATTAAATTAAACATTATTTCAGCAACTGGAATTAAAATTGAAGCTGTATGGTTTGTCAGAAGAGTTCGACTACTGTAGGGCCAAAAGGAGAAAAAAGCCCAAGAAACGTTTAACCGAAATCAATGCCATTGAAGAGGATCTCGTTAAGCAAGGCATGCCGAAAGTTCTTGAGCAAACACCAAATAACTCAACACCTCCTTGCAAAAGAACCAAAGATGGCGCTTGGCTGCCCAATAGCAAACAGAAGTTCATGCCAACTGCTAAGCTAACCTTACAGCAGCATTTCAAGAATAGAATGGCGGAAGGACATTCGTCTGCACGAAGTGATAACAGTAAATTTAATGATGAATTTACTGACCACGTTGATCAATTGGAAAAGCAGAAAAGAGAACAAACTGTCCCTTTATCTCATTCAGCTGTTCAGTTCACAGAAATATCAAAAGAGCGAAATGATACAACTTCATTTCCGTACGACAATGCAGATTCTGGTTTTAAGGACGAAGAAGGAGTATTGGAATTATCGACAGAACAGTGCGACATTTTGCTTGATCTGTTTGAGAACAACCAGAACAACAATGAACTTCTATTAAATACGAATTTCTTGCCAAATCCAGACGATGTCTCTGCAAACCAAGGGTGTTTGTCGCCGGTAACGTCTACCTGCAACGTGTTGGAAAGATTGCTGAGAAGGCAGAACTCAACTTCCGAGTGCAGTTCTGGATCGAGTGGATTGGAGGATTCAACCGAAAGTGTGACGGGCATACGTTGAAATGTGTCGATAATGAAAAGTGTAGAACAAAGCGAGCTTTAAAGAAGTGTTTGTAATATTTCTGTATTCTTCTTTGAAAAATGAACAGACCAAAGGAAAACAGAGTAGTGGCATATTTCTGCCATCTATATGCAACATAAATCATGTTAACATGCAACATATGTACGAGGGGTTATCAAAAAGTTCGTGGACTAGCGTCATAAAATTAATACCGCTTTAGGCACATCAATGAATTTTAAGATATCTAGTTAGCATCATCTTTTCTATTCACAGAATAAACCATGAATCATAATTTCAATTTTTTGATATATTAGTAATGTTTTTGTAAGCAATGTTATGCCCAGGCGGCGCAACCTCGAAGACGACGTTTTTGCGACCTATGTGTAGCTGAGAAAAACTCTTCTGTTATGATCATTCGATATCCAAAAATCCTGTTAAATCAGATATGTGTCGGGACACAATTGTTCCATAAAATATAAAACTTTCGCTTCATTCTGGAAATTCTTTGAAATTTTATCGTAAATTTTACACGGAATGTCCAAACAAATGACGCTTTGAAAGTGACGTCAAAAGGGGGAGGGGTTTCCGTTTCCAACATTCTATGAAGTTTTGCCACAGAAAATACAGGTATAGACCAAAAATATGTTGAAACTGGCTACAGAGAAATAATATTCATCCAGAGTACTTGTCTTTTAATGTCAAAATAGATTCAGAGAGAACAGGGATACACAGTTAATGTCGATTTGCAGTCAAGGTGTGAAAAATCAATCACGTCAAAAAATGACTTTGATCATTTGTTGTAGATGTTGAACTTCCAAAAGCAAAATATGCCGGCACAATCAAGCGCGGATCTCTTCCAATGTATCAATTCATTCGGAATATTATATTCATTTAAGGCCACTGTTCATGACATTGTAAAGCATATATACAAGGCGGATTTAAGTCCTTATTCAGCTCCAGGGAATCTCATCAAAAAAGTGTATGAGGTAGAAGAAGCGGACATTGAAAAAACAATGACGTTATCGGACGTCATGAAAATAAACGACGACAGCGCCGGGTGATCATATAATATCGTTTTCATTTTATTATAATTTGGCAAATAATGAACGTATCAGGCTAAAATTTTCAACATTTCTTAATTTTCTGTTGTTTTATGTTCCATATAAATTTTGAAAGCACAGACTACATAGTACTAATTTTATAGCCTCAGTCCACGAACTTTTTGATAACCCCTCGTATATTGGATACATACATCTTCGATATGTCATCATCACCGATTGTCAGGAAACATACTTCAACTCGAAAATTACAGAATTGAAATAAATGCATAAATTCTTTTCTACAATATAAATTGAACCAAAGGAAAACGATAACAGTAATTAACGAAAATATCAGTGAATAAGAACATGAGGGAAGAGATATGGATCTCTTATAAATACACACGCATCTGATCATTGTACATCAATATTTTGAATTACTCTTTCCCTATAAAAACTTCTCAGAGTCCAGTAGCTTTTTAGAAAAGGTTTGAACAATCAAAGAATAATCTTTTTTTATAAAGACTTTATTGTGATATTATGATATTTCTTTTGTTTAATTGAAAGTAAATTTTAGAAATATGTATGGCAGAGCTTTCTAAAAACCATCAAAATGATCAATGATTAGCATTATCATCTTTCTATAACATTAAATGAATTTTAAAGGCCAAAGCCTTTGTTCATTTATTTATGCACATTTGTATACGTTGAGGTTTAACATGGGCAACCTGTCCCACTTCCATGCTGATGTAGAGACTCCTTGCACCTCTATGAATAGGAGAGTTACAATCTCTAAACTTGCTTATTTAGGTTACGATCTCTAAACTAGCTTTTTCAGCATGAAATAATTGGGTAAGTAGGAAGGTGAAAAAGGATGACTGCACTTAAGGAAACTTAGAAATTGCGACATAATTACTTTTTAAAATAGCCATTTTCTTTTAATAGTAGAAATTGCGAATGTCTTAACGGCAACTTTTTGTAATTAAAAATTCGTATGAATGAAGTTCGAAGTCATTCTCATAGGGAGGGGTCATCGCATATTCTGGAATTTCCATAGAATATGAGTACACTAACCTTTTTACAGGCTTAACCCCCTTCTCCGCAGTCACGCATTTTAACGTATATACCATTTCCTATTTCTAACGCAAAATCACGCATATACCGTTTCCCCGCAATCACGCATTTTCACGCACTCTAAAAAGTTCATTTAATCTTTAATTTAATGCCAATTTCCTTCTATTTTATACTTGCAAAAATCTCATAAAATAAGAAAAGTTATTTTTGTATTAAAATATAACGTCAAAGTATTATTTACGCTAAACTTTAGAGAAACGTGTACCACGCTAAAAGGTGCTTGCGGGGAAATGGTAAATTTCTATTTCTATGACGTGGACATTAAGTGTATGTTGCATAACAGTTCAGTAAGTTGTAAAGAGTTAATACATAGTCAACATATGTTTGTCTATTGTTCTCCATTTTATGGTAGTTGTATATTTACATATATTACCTCATATTAAAAGGAGATCAATAGTCAAACATGCGTTCATGGTTAAAAAGAGAGAAAAACTGTTTCTTCGTGTGTTCACTTTCCCTATAGTAAATAGGCCATTTTGACCACGTTGTAACCTGTTGAATATTACAATTAACCACGTGATTTCTATATCCAGGTAACTCCGTGAATGCTAAAATTCCATCACATGACGTATAAGGAAACACGCATTCTGCTGGGCGATATTGATTGTCCATATCTGTTTCAATCCATTCCATCGAGCCGCGGGTTATTCTTCTTTCTCCTAGATATCTATAAGATTATTCTTGTATTTATCTCAAAAGCACTTCAATGTACTCTATCTATATATTTTTGAGTGTATTATATGTCTTTAAATGATCGTAGTCTACAAGAAAAAAGATATTTATTTATTATGATTTGAACCATTGCTTAACATGAACACCCAAAATAAGATCTAGTAAATAATAATGAAATCATACCATCCTCAGCACAAATACATAAATACAGAAACTATTCTTATTTTATACCACTCATTACAATATTAGCTCCACCTCTTCTGCATATTTATAAATCTTATCTTCAATCAAGGGCAGATTTCCCGATATTTGCAGAAAGATGGGGGTAAGAAAACAACGAATTATTTTATTGTAACGAAGTTTATAACCGTTATGACATTGCATTTCATTTGTAAATAGATCAAACTCTAAAACAAATGACTTAAGACAAAAATAAAAAAAATGTGATAACAGAAATTGAAAAAGACCCAAAAAATCGGCGTTAAGTGCAGTCATCCTTTGGTTAAATATTTTCCCCATGGTTCTTGAGAAGAAATTTAAAACGTTACAAGGTTACAGATGGACGGATGGTGGACTACACTATACAGGTGATCAGAAAAGCTCAATTGAGCTTTTCAACTCAGGTGAGCTTAAAAGATTTCATTCAGGTCATTTTTAACTACGTGTTGTTGGTTGGGTGAAGGCAGTCAAACATTTATTTTAGAAATGGCTTGAAACAAAACTTTGTAACAATGCTATAGATATCTTAAGCTAAGCCTATATACAGTTCTGATGCTGATTGTCTTTTCTTTCAGGATTGTATGTCAAACTGTAAAACAGTGTCCTTCCACTGAAAGTTATCTTCATCAACAGGTGTGAGTAGGGTTTTCTCTAAAAATTCACAATGTCCTTCATAGTCAACAGTAATAATTGAATGGGTCCTGAAAAAGTAAAGAAAAATATGTTTTATAATAAAGATATCTAAAGGTAATAGGCAAGGGTCAAGATCACTCAAATGGGTCTCCTATAACTTTACCATTTTCAGATAACTTTATACAATACAGTGCAGACCAGAATAGTCCCTAAAATTGAAATAAAAGGGGATATTTTAAAAAAAAAAGTGCCACGTAGAAGGTAGAGGTCTGGAGTTACTCCGTTAATGGGGAATTTAGGTGGAAAACCAAAATAACAGGGGTGTAAGATTATTACTGGTAGGGAAATTCCCCAGCCCTGCATCTTAGAGACAATCCTGCAATGTATACATATACTTATTTTTCATTAGTGCCTTGTCTATTCAAATGTTATAATCTCTTGTAAGCCAAATAATTATTTTACAAGAGATTGCTGAGATCAAGCTTATAAAACTACCTGGTTCCCTTTCGTTTGTCGGGCATCTTAACAAACATGGAACTCAGTCTATGAACATGTCTTTCTAGGTCTTCTGGACATTCTTCTGGATAAATATTTTTAGCCTGGCATTTTAGAATATCATCATCTGCAAAACTTTAAGAGTAAATAAGTCATTATATCTGTACTCGGTACATTTTGTCATTTTGCACATAAATAGCAATATTTTGCTAGTCCATACTAACAAAATTATATAATAAAATTATACACTGAAGATTCCTTATTTTACACACATTTTTAGTATCTCTAATTGGCTGATATCAAATTGCGAGTCCTCAAGCATAAATATGAGAGAGTACAGTACCCTTGCAAAAAAGTAACCAATATATTTTCACTACTAAGAAAGATTATTCAAAATAATATAAAAGACCTTTGATATTTTAAAGGTATGTATTTGCTCTGCACCTGGTTTGTATTGTTTGAATGGAATTTTGAAGTAGATACATTGAGGACATACTAGTATGTGTATCTGAAACTTTCCTTGTTTCTTATTTAAGGACATACGCAACACATCTTACCTATTAATAATTTTTCAAGACATTTATAAATTAAGATTCTTATGCAATTGTTTTGTAAAACACTCTTTGATTGGCTAATACACTGATGTTTGAAGCAGTAAAACGAGCATTAGCGAGCGTGAAAGCTTTTTCCTTGTGACGTCATAATAGAGAGCTGCAAAAATACAATGTACCGTGACGTATGTCATGTAATAAAATTCAACAAAATAAGACGTAAACAACAAACCAAATGCATGGATTGCATTAGAATGGGAATAACTAAACTTCTAATTTGGTATTTGCGACCGTTAGTGCTCATTTAACGGTCGCACACATCCGTTTTACCGGCTCCGCTTACGCGTCGCCGGTAAAACTCAGTTTGCGACCGTTAACTCAGCATTAAATAACGTTCGCAAATACAAAAGTAGAAGATAGTTATTCCCTAATTATATTGTCATCAGATGTTCGTAGACAAAAATCAGCATGCATGACCAGTGTTGTTTGAAAGATATCAATTGATAAAAATTCTTCAATGATTTAAAAAATATATATAAAAATACTAAATACTAGTTTATATTCTAGATGTTTCTTTTCTCAAAAATTGTTTCGGAAGAAGTATACAACACCATATAGACATTAAGATATAGCATACGGTTTGGAAAAAGACAAAAAAGTTCAAACTACGTTGAATATGTCTTTAATTCAGGCTCAGAATTAAAGAAAACTTGGTAAAAGAAGATTCAAACAAAGCCACAGATTCAGAAACCTTGTTCTATCTTGAAGCAATGAGACAATTTCATTTCTTAGCTCTGCATTCTTTTCCTTGTTATTAAAGTCTCTTATAGTATTTTTGAATAATTCCTTTCCTCTTGCCATTTTCTTCCATGGTGTCTTTTCACACACATAATTCCCCAGGCAAATATATTCTGTAAAATAATGACAGTGTCATATATAAACAATGAAAATTTTTGCAACTCTTTAAAAGAAAATTGTTGGCAAGTATAAAACCCAAATCTAGCAATCATGTGATTTATACAGTTGTCTAAAGTTTGCAGAGTAATTCTGGCATAATAACAAAAATACAAAAAATACCACTTTTAGTATTGGAATGAAATATGACAGAAAATATCAATTACATATTTCGAAGTGTAATATGTACAGTGTAATTTTATGTATGTATATACTATAATCCAAACTATTATATGCGAATGCAAACCAAAATAAATGGTTCACGGTGGTTAATATACCGTATAACTGGTTTTTAATGCGGGTGCAAATTTTTGCCATTTGATCCTGAAATAGGTATATTTATTTTTTGCGATTTTAATTTTTGCGATTTCATTTTGACAATAAAGTCTTTTTTTTTCATTGAACAAACCAAAGCAATTTAAATACGGGGGACTCTCGATGGCTTGAACTCCGATCTCTCGAAGTGAACCTCCGGTCCCGTTTTTTTCCTCTATATAACTAAGCAAATTTACTCCTGATCTCTCGAACTTCTATCTCTCGAAATTCTTTATCTCTCGAACCAAAACCTGGGTCCCGTTACACATATTTCATTGAATTTTACTCTCTATCTCTCGAAGTGTTGATTGCGCTTGTATACACGCCAATCAAGCGTAAAATAGATGCATTTTGGACTTACCTGGAAATAGTGAAGGCCTTGAGCTGTTTATTGGGTGTTTACATAGATGACACTACACCTGTGGGTCGTCCATGTGTTGTTATAATTAATGGGTATTATTCACAGGGTAAATTAGAAACAAAGTCACAATTATTTTGAATTGAAACCGAGACGATAATTCTTTGATATTAATTTATAGAAGTTCGTTTCAGTAAGTTCTCATAGACTATGAACTTTCATTTATGATTATAAAGAGTATATATAATCCCAGTATGGGAAATATTACACAAGAAATTCTTTTCTCAAGGACAGAATACCTATAAAGAAAAATCTGGTAAACACTGGTGAAGGACCCGATCAAGCCGCGGAATAGCCAAACCAACAATTGTTATTCGGGTTTCATATAAACAATGTAGGAACAAATAAATATTGAATCTTTAGGAATTCGTTTTATTTATTCGAAAAACAATCATTGTTGTTGATATCAAGTAAATTACCTGTAAAATACGATTGAAAACGTGCAATGACATTATTTATATATACTTCCGGTATCTGTAAAAGTAGAATTTCGATTATCGCAACTGAAAATTCCGGATCTTATTTACGTATTTTTTGCGATTAAGACTTGATCGCAGAAATTCGCAAAAAATAGCACCCCGTAGAAAAATCCAGTTATACGGTATGCAAATCAAAGTAGATCATGAAACTCACAAATATTTCTCGCACACAAATTAAAGTTGGTTTACATTATGCTTGTACTTTTACTGTCTTAAATTACCATTTTCTTGAGGAATATCTTCACATTTACCAGCATCCGTTTTATTATTGAAATAAGCCACTTCTGTTTTCTCACCACTGCAATATAAATGAATCAAGGTTTAAGAAAAATAATTCAAAACATCAATTATCACCAACCTAGCTTAGCTAGGCAGAAAAATTTGAAAGATTATTGATCAGCAAGCCAAAATGTTTACCTTAGTTACCGGGTACCCATTACAAAGGAACAATAAAGTATGCGATAATATGACTTTATTTTTATTTTAATACTTAACCCCCAAGTATTAATATCCATTTTTATAGTATGCCTTTAATTATGATCATAATACACTGTAAGGTCATACACAACATAATGCAAATCTTCATTCAAGCATATTTCAGGAAGTGCCGATGTTTTTAATTTAAAAGGAATCTATTAATTAAGGAATTCCTTTGAATATGTAAATATTCATGTATGACAAGTTTAAAAGAGTTCATATTGTCTTACCTGAAGTCAAGAAGTAAAAGATGAAAACCATTGTATAAATCCTTGTTTGGTCGTACACACTGTTTTATATAGGAATGACAACTTAGGTCTGACGTAAGGAAATTTCTTACTAAATGTCCTGAAAGTAACAATGGATACACCTTCACTGAAAAGAGAGCAGCAGTACATGATGAATTGAAAAGCTTTGATTTTTTTGAGATGGAGGATGGGTTAATAATCATTCATTATGGTGAAGATGTAGATTAAATAGGAAATCACTTTTTAAAGAAAATATAGGCTCATAATACATGTATTTTAGTCACTTTAGAGGTGGGAAGTATGTACATGTAAATTAATGATAAAAGTTAACTATTCTTCTGCTTGCAATATAAATATTTTTTAGCCTTTGGGTCAAGTTTTAGTGTAATGAAGCAATCATATGCCTGCGTGCATACTTCCTTACCTCTTCTCCCTTTTTGGCTGTCATTGAACCCCAGTATATTTAAAAGTACTCCCAATTTCCCAGTTTTCGACATTCCTAGCCAAGTGCTTCCTTCTGCGTTCCCTTTCAGGCAATCTTGCCCTGAAACAAACCTATATTTTTACATAAGTATATCGTAAACATAAATTGTCTGTAAATCCTTTCTAAAGAAGGACAGTTAAATATTATTAACATAATAAGGCAAGCAAACAGTCTTATATGCTATTATTGTAAATTTTCTGCACTTGTCAAAGGTGTCTTTGACATAAAATAATGCAAAATAAATTACTTAAACTACATATAGGTCTGATAATGGATAGAAATACATGACATTTAATTGTGTACAGATCGTGCACATCACATCTTTCCCTTAGTAAGTATTATTGATCATTGAAATGATTGATTGATTGTTAATTGTTTAACGTCCCTCTTCAGAATATTTCACTGATATGGAGACGTCACCACTGCCGGTGAAGGGCTGCAAATTTAGGCTATTGCTCGGCACTTACGGCCTTTGAGCAGGGAGGGATCTTTATCGTAACACACCTGCTGTGACACGGGGCCTCGGTTTATACGGTCTCATTCGAAGGACGGCCCCATTCAGTCGCCATTTACGACAAGCAAGGGGGTACTGAGGACCTATTCTAACCCAGATCCCCACGGGGCTCATTGAAATGATAAATTACCACTCATGCAGTTTTTGTCTTGATCCCAATAATCTAGCGGCTTTGTCGCTCGATCCCAAAATTCATCCCTGTTACTAGCAACAATCAACCTGTATTTGTTGGGTTCTGGTGTGTCATTGGAATAGAGAAATAAAACACACATCTTGAAGATTTCAGCTGAAAAAAAGAATATTCTGTTTGTTTCTATAATTTTTATCATTGCATTTAGCATAACAAGTAGCACTTCCCAATTAATCCCAGAAATTCTTTAGGGCAATGCAATTATGTGCAAACTGTGTAAATACAGACATTGGACTATCTTGTAATTAGAATAAATTTATAGTGTAGCATCTAACCGAGTTTTTTTTTAGAACACTAAGTTCTCCACAATCAATCTATCTTCTTTCTTTTATCTATACCATTGAATACAGCTAGTTAAGAATAAGAAAAATAATGGTGATAAGCCCCTAGCTGTGATGAGTTGTCTTGGAGATGCTGTTTTATTTATTATATTCCAAACAAGTGAGAAGAATAAACTGCAAATCTATAGCTCGCAGATTTGATGTTTGTTTTTGTTTAACATCTCTCTGGAGATTTTTCACACATATGGAAATGCACGCCACCATTTGATGGCGGAGAGGTTCCAATTTTGTGATCCTTTACTGACGGTGCTCAGGGCCTTCGAGCTGTGAGGGATCTTTTCGTGCCAGCACCTACTGCGACGCAGGACCTCGGTTTATATGTTCTCATCCGAAGGACCGGTCTCAACATCCCACAATGAGATTCAAACCTAAAAGAGACAGATCAAGCCCAACGCTTTTTACCATGGTTACCGGTTTGAAAAAAAAAACAAGGGTTGGATAACTATAAAGACTCCCAGTGCCAACCCATTAAATTAGTAGTAAAATATAACATTGTATGTGAGGAACACACATTAAGTGACATTTTGAGACAGGAGCTTAAAAATACGGAGAGATATAATGGAGAAACAAAGCACATTACTTTTTTTGCGCAGTTAATAATTTCGTGTAACTGGTTTAATGTGACTGGATTTGGTTTTATCTTCAAGCCTAGGTACCAGTCACAGCACCAATGTACCCAGAATTCCCTACATGGTATCAATGCAATTCAGGAAATTCAACGATACCAGTGTAAAGAAAATGACCGTATGAAAATACCTCTTAATTTATAAATATCACATATTATCTCTATTAATAGTAATACTTCGCGTTTTACAAACTTCTTGTTTTGTTTTGAACATATTTTATTGATAATTTGTCAAATGGATTGGACACAAGTTCCAAAAAACTTATAGTCCTCGCCAACTAAAAAACTCCTTATTAACCAATTAACCTTTTTTGAATTCAAATTGTCACGAAAGTGACTTACTGACCCTGGACAATTAATAACAAGAGTTTGCAAATTAACAAACATTTTTTATGGCAACAATTAAATTTTATTAAAAGCACGAAATATTTACATTTATATATTTACAACGAAAACTGATGTACTAACGACCTTATACTTATAGGCCTCAATAAAAAATAGTGCCTACCTTACAGATGTACGAAGTCCAGAACCCGTCCTATCCAATGCTTAGTCCAAACCAACTCCTTATAACTTTTTTTTTTATTTCAAATAGTCACGAAAGTGACTTACTAACTCTGGATATTTAATAAAGAGTATGCAAATTAACAAATATTTTTTAAGGCAACAATTGAATTTTATTAAAAGCACGAAATATTTACATTTATATATTTACAACGAAAACTGATGTACTAACGACCTTATACGCTTGGGCCTCAGTAAAAAATATTGCCAACCTAACAGATGTACAAAGTCCAGAACCCGTCCTATCCAATGCTTAGTCCAAAGGAAAGCGACACACCCTTGCACTAAAATCTACTATCCCTAGCCAAACCGGTTTTTTATATACTCTCTAATCATCGCTACACGTCATTGATGTAGTTGATTGACTGGCTACCTGTGCCCTTCAGATAAATAATCTGTCCTCCTCTGCAAAGAAAATAGTAATCTGACCTTGACTTATGGTATTTAAATATTGTGAAAATACCTGTTTATTTCCATGTTAATTAACCTCAGAATTTTCAATTCAGCATTTTTTTTTGGGTTTATTCAAATATGTGTGGCAGTTGGCAGTAAGCTGCCCACAGTTGGCAGTAAGCAGTCAGCAGTTGGCAGTAAGCAGTTGGCTGTCGCATATGGCATTCCATATGTGTATGATCCCTCCCCTAAAATTTCAAAGTATGATATGAATTATATTAAAATTGCCATACTTTAGTACAATATCAATATTTTTGTGCCTAGTTTTACTCTTAAAATACACAAAATCCCAATAGCTTCAGGTGGCTTCGCCCCCTGGGCCCCCTTCATTCAAAGTATGATATGACTAGTATTAATCATGTCATACTTTGGAACATAACTAACCAATTTCTACATAATTGTGCCTGGTTTTACTCTTAAAATACACAAAACCCCACGAGCTTCAGGGGGCTCCGCCCCCTGGACCCCCTTCATTCAAAGTATGATATGACCAATATTAATGTCATACTTTGCTACATAATAACCAATACCGCTATAATTGTCCTGGTTTTACTCTTAAAATACCCAAAAACCCAAGAGCTTCTGGGGAATTTCCCTCCTTTGGCCTCCACCAATGCTTCGCCCAGGACCCACTGGGGGCCTTAAGGGGGGACCTATGTCGTTCTACGTCAAAGCAGCGTTACGTGACGTCACAATAGCGACGTTTGCTTTTACCTGTTGACTTTTGCAACTGTGATATAGGCATAACATTGTTATTAATCAATAACTTACACAATTTACAAAAAGAAAATTTATTCATCATTAATACATGTAACAGTTTTATTTGATTTATGGAGTTTGTTAATATTAGAATTCTCTTCCTTTGGCTAATAAGTCATAGCAATTTCAGTTGTGAATAAATACCTCAATGATCTGAAATCCTGATGACGTCACAATGCTACTGAAGTCATTATGACATCATCAGTCAATAGATTTATCGCTGGAAATCAAAATTGGAGGCAAAAATTGCATGAAAATTTTCCGAGGGTGGATAGCAAAAACTATACCCCGGGGTATAGCTTTGCTATGCGTGAACTATAAAAGATAGTTATTTTACCTTCTAAACTATATATAGGAAACATTTTAACAGAAGTATAATAAACTGACATATAAGTGCAAAAAGATAAGATAAAATTCGGCAAAGAAAGCGGCTTAAATCAGGGAAATATGTTTATTTTTTTTTGTTTACCATCAATTGTATTTTCTGGATAAAACTAAGAAAAAAATTAAGAAATGTACTTGTACCTATATTTGGTTATTTATTTATAGTACATGTAGATTTTATTGTATAAAGTCATTCCTAGGTTCTAATAGAGAATTTATCCGTTTAAATTGTTTCTAATCAAAACGAAATACTCGTTTTTCGCAAAAAATTTGTTTATTCGGATGTTTGTCAGTGCTTACTTACCTTTTTTTAGTGCAGAAAGGTCAATATTTATGACACAAGAATTCAAAAATAAAGGAAAACGTCATATTTCTCGTTTATTTTATCATAAAGGTATACTTTTTTCTTTGTTAAAATAAAGAGATGAATCATTTCTTTAAAAAAATATGAATAACAACATTTTCACACAAAGACTTTTTGAGATATTACCTGTTATGCACTACGGAATTGTAAAAAATACGACAAGAAAAACGGGGTGATACTTACTTTGTGCTCAATTATAATTTTTCCTGCGAGATGAATTACAATGAATTTGCCTTCGTTTTAAAGATACAAGTCATAAAAATTAAATACCTGTTGATTTTGAATGTGATTTGACATTTTTAGTTCTTTTTAGAGCATATTTGGGGTAGAACAATAATATCTGAAAATAATCTATTTTTAGCATTTCATACTGTTTTTGCACGTGCTCCTGTGTAAAAATAAGCATTTATAAAGGTATTGTTTTTAATACCTAAAAATTAAGAGCAAGTGGTCAGGAATGAAATGTCAAAGTTTTGAAAATTTCACACAAAGACTTTTCGGACATAGGTCCCCCCTTAAGGCGGCCCCAGACCTCTTGTCTGAACGAAGTTATACACATGCACCTCCCATCCTGAATCCGCCTATGGTATTTAAATGATTAGATAGTCTTTTAAAATCAATCGATCAAGGTACCCTAAGACAAAGAAGAAAATAAATAATCTGTCCTCGATAATCTTGAAAATAAATAATCTGTCCTTGACAGGCATGAAAATAAATAATCCGTCTCAAAAAAATTTGCCACCCCCCCCCCCCTCAGAATCAAATGGTCGTCCCCTTACAAAGGTGACCCCATGGCATATTATGTAAGAAGTTTACTATATCAATGCACAAAAATCCAAGCTTGCATACATAAAAATATTCAGAATAACTCTGCAGTCCATGCATGTACCATTCGAACGTCACCATTGCACACGAGTTACTCAGATCAGTAAAACGTTTGAAATTCGCAAGCGCTTCATGAATGTCAGATTTTATGCAGAGAGCAGTCATTGTTTCTGAAGGACATGAAAGTAGAATATAATGCGCGGATCCGAGTTTTTCCATTAAAAGTGATAAAGTGAAAAAAGTTTTCATTTTACTTTCTTGACATAAGAAGTTCATCATAGATGAGAAAATGGAAAATATTAATTAATTCAAGAGGCCCATGGGCCACAATGCTCACCTAAGTACCTTTGTCCTTGTTATCTGTTCTTCACCAGATTTCTCTAGTTATACTTACTGTCCCCTCCCTTCTACGTGTGATCATGATTTGATCAATTTACACCACCACAAGATGCTTCAACATAAGTTTCAGCCAAATGGTTTTAGACAAAATTTCTAATGATTTCTTCTATGTATTTGGATGAAAATCATTGATTCCACATTGTGGCCCCATCTTATCCCCGGTGTCATTATGCAATAAATTTAGAATGTGAAGTTTATACACTGAGGACATACTAGTATGCGTATCTGAAACTTTCCTTGTTTCTTATTTAAGGACATACGAAACGCATCTTGCCTTTTGATATTTTTTCAAGATATTCTTAAATTAATATACTGACACGCAAAAGAAACGCAACAAGCAGTAATCTACAAATATTTGATTGTTTTTATTTTATTATTTTCAAAAATGAATACAGTAAAGCTAAAATCACTTTTCAGAACATCAGAGATTTGATTTAAAAAATGTTAAATGTTTATCTTTTTACTTTACAAAAGTAACACATGACTGTTAAAACACCCCCCTCCCAGCCATTCAAGTAAAACGTGCAAGAATGCCCTAAACAACAATTGAAACCTAATTTCTACGATACAATAGGTTCATCAATATCGAGATCTGGGCGAAGGAATTATTCTTTGCAATTTTTATATGCCCGTTTTCAGATGATTAGGTCGAATTTTCTCTAACTTAGAGCAGTGTAGCCACCCCTGGAATTCCGGTACAAGGACTGTCCTTGATGAATATGATACGTAAGACCCTTTTGAGG
Source organism: Saccostrea glomerata (assembly GCA_003671525.1). NCBI lineage: Eukaryota > Metazoa > Mollusca > Bivalvia > Ostreida > Ostreidae > Saccostrea > Saccostrea glomerata. The sequence continues at coordinate 897,641 of PRKT01000003.1, read as the reverse complement.
CGTATTGTTGTGAATTTTTGCATCAGCAACTCTCCATCACCTTATCATTGAAATTTTCCAGCTAGAGCAATTAAAATGCGCACTTAAGCCATTTTCAAGAAGCCTTAGAATCGTTACGGGAAACGAAAGAAGAGTTTCTTTTTTGAAATATTGCTGTATTACTTATGATGAACAGTTAAAACCATTAAAACTCCATAATATTGCCAAATGCTTTGGTAAACATTCAATTTTTGATTTTTGTTAAGCAGACTCAAACTTGACTTCCGGCTATGTTATGAAAATCGTTCAACCGTTAAATTACCGGTGTTTACCAACGTGAAGATATCCATAATTATAAGATACAATTTTTTTTTTACTTTATATAATTTTTCCCCCTAAAGAAGGATGTTGCATTTCTTTTGCGTGTCAGTATATTATAGTGTCATCAGATGTTCGTAGAAAAAAAATTAGAATGCATGACCACGGTTGTTTGAAAAATATCAATTGATGAGAATTCTTGAATGATTCAAAGAAAAATATATAAAAATACTAAAACCCAGCAAATATTCTAGATGTTTCTTTTCTCAAAAATTGTTTTGGAAGAAGTATACAGCACCATAGAGACAAAAAATATAGCACACAGTTCCTTCAAGAATTGAAACTCTTCAGCTCCATGGAAAAAGACAAAAAAGTTCAAACTACGATGCATATGTCTTTAATTCAGGCTCAGAATTAAAGAGAACTTGGTAAAAAAAAAAAGAGTCAAACAAAGCCACAGATTCAGAAACCTTGTTCTATCTTGAAGCAATGAGACAATTTCATTTCTTAGCTCTGCATTCTTTTCCTTGTTATTAAAGTCTCTTATAATATTTTTGAATAATTCCTTTCCTCTTGCCATTTTCTTCCTTTGTGTCTTTCCACACACATAATTCCCCAGGCAAATATATTATATTCTGTAAAATAATGACAGTGTCATCAATAAACAATGAAAATTTTGCAACACTTCAAAAGAAAACTTTTTGGCAAGTATAAAACCCAAATTTAGCAGTCATGTAATTTTTATAATTGTCTAAAGTTCGCAGAGTACTTCTGGCAAAATAACAAAAATACAAAAAATACCACCTTTAGTAGTGAAATAAAATGAAAGAACATATCAATTATACATTTGGAAGTGTACTATATATAGTGTAATTTTATACATGTATATACTATAAACCCAACTATTGTTTGCGTAGGTAAAGCATAATAAATGTTGCACGGCGATTAATACATGCAAATAAAAGTAGGTCTTGAAACTCACAAATATTTCTTGAACACCAATAAAAGTTGGTTTACATTATACATTTACGTTTACTGTCTTAAATTACCATTTTCTTGAGGAATATCTTCACATTTACAAACATCTATTTTATTATTGAAATAAGCCACTTCTGTTTTCTCACCACTGCAATATAAATGAATCAATGTTTTAGGAAATATAATTCAAAACATCAAATACCACCAACCTAGCTTAGCTAGGCAGAAAATTTGAAAGATTATTGACCAGCAAGCCAAAATGTTTCCCTTAATTACCGGGTACCCATTACAAAGGAACAATAAAGTATGTGATACTATGACTTTATTTTTATTTTAATACTTAACCCCCAAGGGTTAATTTCCACTTTCATACGGTCATACACAACATAATGCAAATCTTCATTAAAGCATATTTCATGAAGTGCTGATGTTTTTAATTTAAAAAAAAATCTATTAAACAGAGAATTACCTGGAAAATGTAAATATTGAAGCATGACCAGTTTAAAAGAGTTCATATTGTCTTACATGCAGTCAAGAAGTAAAAGATGAAAACCATTGTATAAATCCTTGTTTGGTCGTACACACTGTTTTATATAGGAATGACAACTTAGGTCTGACGTAAGGAAATTTCTTCCTAAATGTCCTGAAAGTAACAATGGATACATTTTTCACTGAAAAGAGAGCAGCAGTACATGATGAATCGAAAAGCTTTAATTAAAAATGTTCAGTGTTTTATTTTTTTAGATGGAAGGTTCGTTAATTATCATCCATTATGGTGAAGATGTAGATTAAATAGGAAACCACTTTTTAAAGAAAATATAGGATCATTATGCATTTTTTTTGTCACTTTGGGGGTGGGTGGTGTGTAAATTAAGTGATAAATGTGAACTATTTTTCTGCTCGCAATATAAATATTTTTTAGCCTTTGGGTCAAGTTTTAGTGTAATGAAGCAATCATATGCCTGCGAGCATACTTCCTTACCTCTTCTCTCTTTTTGGCTGTCATTGAACCCCAGTATATCAAAAAGTACTCCAAATTTCCCAGTCTTAGACATTCCCAGCCAAGTGCTTCCTTCTGCGTTCCCTTTCAGGCAATCTTGCCCTGAAACAAACCTATATTCTCATATAAGTATATGTAAACATAATTAATCTGTAAACCCTATCTTAAAAATGGACAGCTAAATATTATCGAAATAATTAAGCAAGCAAACAGTCCTTTAAGTTATTATTGTAAATTTTCCACACTTGTCAAAGGTGTCTTTGACATGAAATAATGCAAAAAAATTACCTAAATTACATATAGGTCTGAGAATGGATAAAAATACATGACCTTTAATTGTGTACAGATGGTGCACATCACATCTTTCCCAAAGAAAGTGTTATTGTCATTGAAATGATAAATTACCACTCATGCAGTTTTTGTCGTGATCCCAATAACCTAGCGGCTTGGTCGCTCGATCCCAAAATTAATCCCTGTTACTAGCAACAATCAACCTGTATTTGTTGGGTTCTGGTGTGTCATTGAAATAGAGAAACAAAACACACATCTTGAAGATTTCAGCTGAAAAAAAGAATATTCTGTTTGTTTTTATCATTTTTATCAATTGCATTTAACATAACAACATGAACAATGTAACCGAAATTTGCTACATAGAATCAATAAAATTTAGGAAATTCTACGATACCAGTGTAACGAAAATGACCGTATGAAAATACCTTTTAAATATCACACACTTTCTTTATCAATTAATAATAGTACTTCGCGTTTTATACCAACTTTTTATTAACCAATAAACCTTTTGTGTTTCAAATAGTCACGAAAGTGACTTACTAACCCAAGAATTTTAATAACAAGAGTTTGCAAATTAACAAATATTTATTATGGCAACAACTGTGTTTTTTTAAAGACAATATCTTTACATTTATATTTACAACGAAAACTGATGTACTAACGACCTTATACTTATGGGCCTCAATAAAAAAAATATTGCCTACCTAACAGATGTACGAAGTCCAGAATCCGTCCTACCCAATGCTCAGTCCAAAGGACAGCGACCCACCTCTGCACTAAAATCTGCATTTACCCGTTGCATTAACCTAATAAAGGTAACCCAATAAACCAAAGCTTTATCAGGTCACTGCCCTAATAAAGCATCGTGCATGTATTCCGACATTCTAAAAGCATTGTGACGTCATGAACATTGCAATGTTTATGCCATTGCGTCATAGTTTCAACTGCAGAGATGTGTTTAAATCTGTCGGAATTAGCTTGTTTTGGACGTTCAAATGTAAAATTTTGTTGCAGGATAAACAAAATACACGATAACTGTCTTGAAATATAACCGATTTTTGGGCTCTGGTCGAAAACGTAAACAATCAAAATTTCTTACCCCGCCCAAATATCGCTAATATTTCAAGAGAGTAATCATGTATTTTATATTTGTTGACTAACTTGCTACCTGTGCGCTTTACAGAATACTGCCAACACAGCACTTTGGAATCTTCCACAGATTTTTTTTCCATAACTGCAATCGTATGCTATAAAATAACAAAGCTGACCCCATGGCATCTAATGAAAGAAGTTTACTGTATAAATGCACAAAAATTTAAGCTTGCACACAGAAAAATATTCAGAATAACTCTGCATTACATGCATGTGCCATTCAAACGAAACCACTGTGCACGAGTTAATAAGATCAGTAAAACTTTTGAAATTCGCAAGCGCTTCATGTATGTCACATTTTATGCACAGAGCAGTCATTGTTTCTGAAGGACATGAAAGTAGAATAAAATGCGTGGATCCAAGTTTTTCCATTAAAAGTGATAAAATCGGAAAAAAGGTTTCATTTTACTTTCTTGACTTAAAAAGTTCATCATAGATGAGAAAATGGAAAATATTAATTAATTCAAGAGGCCCATGGGCCACAATGCTCACCTAAGTAACTTTGCCCTTGTTAGCTGTTCTTCACCAGATTTCCCTTAGTAATACGTAATGTGCCTCCTTCCTTTTACTGGGGATCATGATTTGAACAATTTACACCATCACAAGATGCTTCCACAGAAGTTTCAGCCGAATGATTTATGAAAAAAATCTAAATAAATGATTTCTTCTATGTATTTCCATGAAAATCGTTGATTCCATATTATGGCCCCATCTTATCCCCGGAGTCATGATGCAATAAATTTAGAATTTACACTAACCCAGCATACTTCCACATAAGATTCAGATGATTTTTTAATGACTCCAGCCTATTTTGGTCTTCTCTTGATTATTTTCCCTTGTAAGGGGGCTTGACCCTTCATTTTAAAAAATTAAACTCCCCTACACCCAAGGATGCTTTGTTCTAACTTTAAATAAAAATGACCCAGTGGTTCTTCAAAATTTTAAAAAGTTAAAAATGTTTACTAATTTTACTAATTTGACACATAGGCGTCGGAAGCAAATTGAAAGGGGGGCTAAACCATCAAAAAAGGTAAACCCTAATTTTGAGTTCCTATATTATGTATATATTTGCAAAAAAGAACGCCCACCGACCCCCGACCCCCGCGGTTCTGACGCCTATGAGACAGATGACGGAAAAGAAAAGCTCACTTGACCCTCCAGCTCATATTAGCTAAACAATTCCTATATAGTTTTGAAATAATTCAGCATAAATTCTTTTTCACATTACAAAATAAACGTATAAAGCAAACATAATATGAAAATTACCTAAAGGAAATAAAAAAACAAGAGGCAAGGAGACACATCGCTTACATGAACACTGGCCAGAAAAAAAAACTTTGATTGACCAATGTGGCCCCACCCTACCTCTAAAGGTCATGATTTGAAAAAAAAAAAACTTGAATCTACATCACCTAAGGATGCTCTCACATAAATATGACCAATCATACATAGCTTAACTTTATTCAGAACTTTTTTCCTATATTTATTCCAAAGTAAATATAAATACTCGGTATGACTAGTCATACCTTTGAATTATACATTTGTATTCTTTTAATAACTCAGATTTTGTCCTCAGAGAGTACAAAATACATTTGTTTTACACATATCTTTAATGATTTCTGAATTTGAGTCACTTGAGTCCACTGCAACAGTTGTAATTTTTTTCTTGCAGCTTTAAATGGAATTACTGTGATCTTGTTCACAAAGCAATATTATTTATTTGAGAATACTTTTTGGCTGCACTCAAATTTGAATTATCATGAGATATTTATAATTCCTTTACTGAAGAAAAATTTCCGTCTCTCTTTAAATGATACAGAAATGATCTCTTTCTCAATAATATAATACAGAAATGATAATCTCTCTCTCTCTCTCTCTCTCCAAATAATACAATACAGATAAAAACAGTAACTTTAGAAAGATGCATTAGAATGAATAAATATATTTTCTGATCATGAAAGAGATTAAGGCTAAATTATGTTTACAAACTCAATGAAAAATTCCTACTTTATTTTGTATTTATATGTACCTGAGGGTTTTCTTGGGGTATAAACTATTTTATAATTATGTACATTATTTAGAGTTGGTGTCCTTGTGAAAATCGGGGTAAATGTAAAAGTTGTCCCTGCAAAAAGAGAGGATACAGGAACTGCAAAAATCCCTGCTGCTAGTTCAAGTCAACGCCACCTAATCAGGAAGTAAGAATATTTTTTTTTGTTTTTCTCTGAGAAAGTCTTCCTTGTATAAAAGAGATATTAAAAGACCACAGAATTGATATAAAGTTTCTTTTAACAGCAGCCAGTGCGTTATCATCCACATGCCAGTCAGAGTTCTCGTAACATCAGTAGGGATCATCTTCCAAGTAGGAATCAAGTGCTTGAGGCAGCTACCCACTGACAATTCAAGAGACAATCAGACCGTGTCAACATGACTGGTACGGAAATATAATATTATTTAAAAATTATAAAGACACATTACATTTTAAAGAAATACATTTTCTGAGAAATCATTCGATCATAAGCTTCATTTATGAACCTTCAAACAGGCATTTCTCAGAAGCACAAAGTGGTTCATATGAATCATAGAAAATGGTATATATATTATACCATTTTCTATTATTTATATGAAGCGCTGTATTATGTTATATATATTCTGTGGAAGATGATAAATGGATATAATCATTATATAAATTAATTTAATTTATATACGATTTTTAATTTTTGTTTTATAACAGGGTTTAGTGGCAAGAATGAGTACAGATGACATGCGGCAATGTCTCAAGAGATGCATTCAATCAGAGCCAGAAATAATGACGCCGTTTGTCATGGGACCTACCCATGATGGAAACTCCAGTTGAAATATTTCATGGTGTTTGTGCGGGAGTTGTCAAGTTTTTGATGATCCTCGCATGAACCTATGCTGTTGCTAACCAAATCTCAGAAACCTGTGGACAGTAGTAAAATAAATGCTTGATTGATTCTGGTTCTAAGTTACATATTGAACAAAGTGGTGAATTTTTTATTTTGATTCACTTAATGAATGTTAATTAAAACTCTCTATTAACTCACTAAAATAAAAAAGAGTTTCTTTCCAAAACATATTTTGTGTGATCTTTGCCCTTTGTTTACAATATTCAGACCCAGCACTACATAACTTGTTAATACAATGTATTACAATGTCTATGGATATTTGTCTAAAATCATTATTAAAAAATTATGGTATGTGTAATGTAAAGGTATTTTTACTCTCTGATGACAAAATCTGTGTTATTAAAGCTTCTTGTGTCAGAAAGAAGATTTGTTTGTGAAGCTATGTAGAAAAGATCATTTAGTTCCGAAAAACCCTGGGGTCTCAGGCTGACAAACTTTTTGTAAACTTCTACCGGTTTGTTTTCATTCAGATTAGGGACCGAAAATATTTTTTCTAAGACTTTCCTAGTGTCACGCGTATTAACACCGGTGTGGGCATTTGGCCTGCCTTTCAATATGCTGGAAATACCCCGTGCAATCAAGATTTTTATGCGCCCGAATCTATAGATCCGGGGCGAATATTGTTTTGTTCTGTTTATCTGCTTGTCTGCGAAAACCCTCTCCATTATAACTGTTGAACCATGAAAGATAGAGATTTCATATTTGGCATGCATACTCCACTAACTAAGCTTTATCAAATGACACCAAGGTCAATGACCTTTCGACTTTAACTGTGACCTACATGCTAAAAATAGTTTTTTCGTACCTTCACCATAACTTTTGAACCATGAGAGGCAAATACTTCATATTTGGTATGTATATTTCACTAATCTAGCTCTTACAAATGACACCAAGTCAATGAACTTGTAACCTTTACTGTGATCTGTATGCTAAAAATAGCTTTTTTAAAAAATTTATTGCCGCCGTGTGCATGGTACTTCACAAACACATTTTGTTTTGCATGAAGATACCCCACCCCAACAGAGATCGTAATGTCCCTGTAGCCCAAGATGAGTTAGATTGTTGAAATAAATTGTATTTATTTTAGTAGTGCTTGATGGGAGGAAATGCTCAAAACTCCTTAGTAAAACAAAATAAATTTCATAATCGGATAATGGATCAGCCTTTTGTGGCCTGCTTCCCTTCCCTTTTTGGTTTAAATATTTTTGTTTGCCTTTCAAAGCCTATTTGGTTTCTGCGAAAATATTTTCAAGCGATTGTATAATGCTTATTTCGTAGCAGAGTCATCGGAGGGCTCTGTAAATGATAGAAATAAGACTTCTCAGTGACGTTGGCGCAAACTCCTCAACAACTTTTTTTAAGGCTTAATATAAAATTTGCCAGATAGACATATAATTCTGTAGGATATTCTCAACATTCAGAGAGGCATGAAACAGGATTCATTACATTTCTTTAAATTCTCAGACTGATTTATGAAAATCACCACCAGTCAGACCATAAGAGGATAATTCTGGTTAAATTAATAGGCAATGGAAATTCTTGCATTACTTGCACTTGGACAAGAGTATATTCAAAACAATACAGGAACTAAATCCGAAATATAGGAAACTGAGTAAAGATACCGGATAACGTATCCTGGTATAGGTCAAATAACTGTGTTTGTTTAAGGGCTCACTTGCCCTTAGAACAGTGAAACATATGGAGATAACAAACTGTATTCAATTACTAGTATCAAAAGTCCATTAAACGATACAAAATAGGAGCAGAGCAAACACGGACCTCAAAAGCATCAGAGGTGGGATCAGGTACCGTGGAGGAGTGAGCATCCTCTGCTGACCGGTCAGACCCTTTGTGTGCTCCTTGTCATTATCAGGAAATAACGGAAATCCGTGGTCAATCCAGTGTAAAAATAATGAACTAACAAATAGTATGAAAATCGTCAGTCAGCATTTGTTTCAATGATGAATTGTATTTGCTGACAAGGTCATTGTATCGATCATAGATCTTACAAAATGATAACTTTGAACAAGAATGCTGATATTCTTGTTCTTGTTTCATCAACTTGTTTGTCAATAATTAAACTCGTTTTAGAAATTGTTCATACAGGTTGGTAGAGCAATCAAAATGGTTTTAACAAAATAATTTTGCAAATGACCAATGACCAAATAAGTAAATTCTTGATTCCCATTACTATTTGAAAGAGCACTGTCAATGATATCAAAAAGACTGGACTATAATTTATCATGTTGGATGGTTGTGTATAAAAGTTAAAAGTCGTAAGTTTTTAAGCTGTTAATTTTGGTAAGACCTTGTGATTTCAAATTGTCCAAATAGAACAAAAAGAAGTATTGTTTCAAATCGTTTGTGCTGCATTGAAATACTTTTAAATGCAAAGAATGTAACATAAAAATTGAAACTTTAAACGAACCAAGATTGACAAAGAATGTTTTGGTAAATATATGTCTTTATTTAGAAACGGACCCTCTAAACGCTCAAGCTTTTAACAAATAATACATTACAAGCATGGAACATGAAAATTAGATTCAAGAAAAACACTCCCTCTCTTCACCAGATAGCACCTGTTCTGTCCTTAAATGTCCATTGCTTTTTTAACTTTAAATTTTATTTGATCGGACTTTGAAATTAATTTTCAATTTTGTTTGTATTTCTATTAATTCAACAAACTTTATTATAGGGCGATATGGAAATATTTTAAATACTTTTTGTGAATAAACCTAAAATCAGCAGTATTTTTTACTTGATTTCTTTCTTGACTTCGTACAATGATAGTTATCTATCGATTCCCAAAGGTTAAAATATAATACTTAAAGACACGTTAAATTTGCTGAAGGACCATGTCCTTAAGAATACACGCAACGTAGTTTGAACTTTACAGTCTTTTCTCCCGAGAGTTGAGGAGTTATAATACAAATAGGAATTTTTAAAACATTTTCATGTCTATATCTGCATTGCTACACGGTTTCTAAAGTACTCTGTATTTTTTAAATGGACTTTGAGCTTGAATACGATTTGTTTTAACAATGTTAAACGCAACATAGTTTTGAATTTTAATTCTTCTTCTTACCTATATAATTTAAGAGTTAACCACATTGAAAGACCTTAACGCGATTTTATGATACCTGCATGGTAATGCTGTACATTTTCTCTGAATCAGATTCCTTGAAAATGCCAGTTAAATATACACGTTATTTTTTTCTTTTAAAAACACAAGCATGTTTATTATATGATATCTAGCCAATACTTCTGGTGTGAACATATTATAGTACTGTGATATCAGATTTAAAATATCGGAAAATAGTCAGTGGGATATGTATATTGAAGAGTATTTGTTCAGGTAATTACATTACTTATATCATACTTGCCTTTTCATGCTTATATCATTTCTGTGTCATACGTGGATAAATTACTAGAAAAAGATGTTAATAGAAACAACCAAGCTATATGATAAACGTAATGACTTTAACTTTTCTATCGTCAACTTCCCTTACTTATGCAGAAATATACCTTCATCATCTGCATACGGAGTATATATGTCTCAGTTGATTCGAAATGCAAGAGGATGCGCTTCGTATGAAAAATTTCTAAAACGAGGTAAATTACTGACAAGCAAGATGATAAACAAGTATATCAACAGTCTCATTTAAAGTCATCATTTCGTAAGTTCTTTGGTCGATACAATGACCTTGTCAGCAAATACAATTTATCACTGAATCAAATGCTGACTGACGTTTTTCATACTAATTGTTAGTCCATTATTTATACACTGAATTGACGACGGATTTTCAAGTTATTTCCCGATCATGACAAGGAACACATGGCGGGTTTGACCGGTCAGAAGAGGATGCTCACTCCTTCATGACACCTGATCTTACTTCTGATGTTTCAGAGGTCCGTGTTTGCTTTGCTCCTATTTTGTATTGTTTTATGGACTTTGATATTGAATAATGTTCGTTATCTCCATATCCATCATAAACTTAACATTTATTTTTCAATTTTTAATGAAAATATAATAACATGCAAAACAACATATTTTTAAAACAGATGATTTTATTCAATATGAAAAAAAAAAATTTATGATGAAAGATTGCTTATTCAAAGAACCACGGTTAAAATTGGGAATTTAATTTGTTTGCTCCTACTTGACAACTGATCCTTTCTCTGGTATTTCCAGGTTATGTTTCCATGCATATTTCAAAATTTTTGTATTTTTGTAATTTTAATGTGATCGATCACTGTTTATCCATGATTTGCACAAGAAAGAGCTTTTCGAAAGATTTCTATTCTAAGAAAGTATATAATAGGATTTGCCACATATTGTGCAGCTGAAATAATAAAACATACATGGTTTATAGACAGCGGTACAACACCTTCGTCAATATAAATCATTACTCTTACAAACCAGTAAGGAACATTGAAACATAAAACGACAAAAAGAATCAGTAAAAATGTCTTAATTACTTCAATTTCACGGCTGCACTTCGTCTTCATTAACAAACCTGATTTCGTTGTAGAGAAAGATGGGAGGCTATTTGACTCAAATCTGGTTTCCCTCGTATTTTGGACAACTTGCGGAGTTTCGTGTGAATCAGCTGCAAAACGAACACCCCCTGTAGCTTCTTCGTTCAAAGTTGAAAGATGAACCGTGGACAGAGCTGATGTGTGTTCTCTTTCAGCTGGCAAAACATAGATGACTCGTGGGACATTCGCAACTTTTAAACTTTCCATTTTTATAGGTGGCATCTGAGGACATTTGGTAGCCATTGGCTGTATTGTCCGTTTTTTATTTAAGTAAGATTTTATCACACGGTAGGTACAGATAGATGTCAGGAATATAATGATAGTCAACTGAATAAGGACTGAGCAGCCGTATATGAACAGTATGTATCTGTGCTTTTTTCCATATACTAATCTCGGATTCCTTGCATCGAAATCGTAGTTTACTCCAACAACAATTGCTGCGAAGGCGCCAACTATGAGGTAGCTGAGAATGAGGTAGATTACCTGCCAGTTTGTCGTAAAATATCTTCTGTAAGTATCAAACATTTTCCCGGTTGCAACGAATCGTTCTGTAGCAATTATTCCTTGATGCAAATATGACTGTAACAGCAAGCAATCGTAATACACTCTTATTATAGAAAAGTCCTCAACTGGTGTAATTTTCCTAAAGATGGTAGCCGTTAAAAGAAAAGGGCTTGTCAAGATGGCGTTAATACTAAGACTGATTAAGAGCCTAAAGAAGCGATGTTTTCTTAGCTTGGAATTTCTTGCCAGTACTATTAACGGTATCAAGTTACTGACAAAAATTGCCAAAACGACAACAAAGCCCACCCAGAGATAGACATCACCAGGATACTTCGTGAAGTGTCCGGCAGTGCAGTTATAGCACAATGATGTTGAATTATTCACCATACTAACAGCTACGTGCACAAAGTTCTACTGGCAAATGCAGCACTTCTCACAGCTTACATAAACAGGTATCAAGACCAATCAATACTTAAATGAGAAGACAAAATTGTATAAATTAAGAAATCATTGGTTTGTCGTATGTGTAAAAAAATAATGGCTATACAGTTATGTTATATGATAAGAATATAAACAAAATAGATGAATTACTGGTATAAAGAATCAAATTCAAAGGTTTATTTTACTACCAGGTACATTTTTTTTTACTTTTCGATGTTTCTTGAATAATAAACAATACAGTTCGATTGATATAATAAGGAAATCTTGAAAGAAAAAAGAAATTAAAAAAAGTTATATGAAAATGTTCTCTTTTCAATTAAGTTAGCTATTCATTGAGATTAGTTTTGTTTTAAACAATTACTCAACAGATACAGGTTTGTTAGAGAAAGTCGCATGAAGGAATCCATTGAACAAAAACATAGCCATAAGGATAAGCAAATTTCATGTTTTTATCTTTAATTTGACAATCATAATTATTCGTTTTATTTTTGAAGACTCCATATTCATAAGCCAACGTTTGCAAGAAAATTTATGGAAATTACTTTGTCTGTCTGTCTGTATGAATGTCTTATTAGATACACACGTTGTCTTTCGTATTATTTCGATATGTTTTACTCCCTCGCCGATATTACTGAGTAATTTTCAACCGAATTTGTTTAAAGCGTCCTTGAATCAAAGGTACTGTAGTGTTCAATTATTTTAAAATGAAGGACCACTGCTTCTTTCAAGGGCAGATAATAAAAGATTGCTGAAAATTCAATGGCGTTTCTTAAAAATCTTTTTAAGCACTGGACGAGAAAAATAAAACTTTCAAGAATTTTTAATAAAATGTAGATTTTAATGTTTTACAGTTATGACATCCCCTTCCAGTTTGTTGGTTTCGTCGCAGCACGGACTCAAAGTTTTCATGGGAAGTAATCTTAATTTGTTTTTCTTCACGAAAAAATTAAAGTGGTGATTTATCATTATTTGATGTAACGCTTTTAAACAAAGTTTTAAATTTCTTGAATGCTAGTTTCTTATTTTTATTTTTCAAACAACTCGTGAAATTCAGAGGGTAAATGTACTAGGTAGGAGAAGAAGAAAATATTTTAGAATTTGAAAATTTTTCTATTTATTCATTGAATTTTATATTTAAAGCTAGAACAGAAAGATGAAAAAAATCTTAGCTAGTCCCATTGATGTGAAAATCGTTTGACCAAGTAAATATTGCAAAGATCATTCAAGATTCAAGAACATCCACTGGAACTTAAAAGTATTATATAGAAAAAGTATTTTTTTTACAGAGGAGTATGATATGTATGTTATTACATGTGCATGTGGTACCCGTATTTTAAATGGAGAATGTTATTAATTAAGTGTTAGGATGCCTTATGGAAAAGAAAAAGGCAAATTCACAAGGAATTTTTCTGACACATTTCTCTTACTTTATATAAAAGAATACCTTGACTAAGCGTCAAATCAGCATCAAACATCGCTAAATTCAAATGAGAGAATAGTTTTTCTCTGAATTGAACCACAAAGTAGAAATCTAAATCTTTTCTTTCAGTACATAGCTTATGGCAGTCTGATCCTTGTGAACTTAAAATCAGATCGTAAATAATTGCAAAAACTCGGAAAATTGTCTCTGAAATCTTGAAGTAATGTATATTAATTAAGGGAAATTCTTCAGACATCATTATAAGTGCTTATCGTATTATATAGGGGAAAAAAGTAAATCTCAAATCCATTTTTACGAAATGCGAATAAAAACACATTCCATATATTTTCTGATCAAAGATTTCATAACAAACATTTTTATAGGAAAATAGGTATCCAGGCAACCGTGTTTTATAGGCTTGGCTTTCTCTGTACTTTCTTCCGCGAAGTTTTTTATAATTGTCCTTAAAACGTAAACATGAACTTGAGAGGAGTGTAGAGTTTAAGAGTTTGTTTATTTCACGAATTTATGGAATGCCATATACGACATGCAGCCAAATGCTTACTGCCAACTGCTGACTGCTTACTGCCAACTGTCAACTGCTGACTGCCAACTGCCACATATATTTGAATAAATTTTACATTTGTATTGATATTTTTATGAATTTTTACAAAAAAAAGGAAAAAAAGGCACGGATCCAGGACATTTTTTTCCAAGGGGGTCACCCTGGTAAAATTGAATTGAATAAAATGACCAATATGATTGTTTTATCTTATGTAATATTCAATATATGCAGTTGATAAAGTACATTATTTTTTTAATTTGTTTTCCTATTTGAAATAGGTAATAAAACGACTATTTTCTGCTTTTATTCTTTAAAGAAGCCACCCCCCTCCCCCGGAGACAACAAAACTTTTGAAGAGAGAATAATAATAAAAAAGATTTGTCGTTTCGCAGAGAAAGATGTTTTGAAAATAAATTTGCGTTTTCCATTATATTCTATAGTTAAAAATTACCTCAAATTAAAGATTTATATCTCTGTGTGATAAAATGTTTCACATGCATAGATGGGGGGGGGGGG